>JAYEVK010000364.1:0-190069 GCA_036346275.1 Otatea glauca | reverse complement strand
CCTTGTGGTGGAACGAGCGGAAGAGGACCGTGAACTCAAGGTACAACGGCCAGTCTACTTCATCAGCGAAGTGCTTTCCGAGTCCAAGGCTCGGTACCCGCAGGTGCAGAAACTGCTCTACGCAGTGCTCATCGCCAAAAGAAAGCTCGTCCATTACTTCGACCAGCACGCCATCACCGTGGTGACCACGTCGCCGCTCGGCGAGATCGTCCACAACCGCGACGCCTCAGGAAGGATAGCCAAGTGGGCGCTCGAGCTCAGCCGATCACGGTATAACATATGTCCCTCGAACGGCGATCAAGTCACAGGCCCTGGCCGACTTTGTCGCCGAGTGGACCGAAGCCCAGGCGCCACCGGCGCTCGAAGACCCCGAATACTGGACGATGTACTTCGATGGGTCCTACACCAAGAACGGCGCGGGCGCGGGAGTCGTCATCATTTCCCCGCTCGGGAACAGACTTCAATACGCCATCAGGTTGCTCTTCGACGCGACCAACAACATCGCCGAGTACGAGGCTCTCGTCAACGGTCTCCGGATCGCTGTCGACCTCGGCGCTCGCCGACTCTATGTCCACGGGGACTCCAAGCTTGTCGTCGACCAGGTCATGAAGGCTGCGGAGCCCCGAGATGCCCGCATGGCCGAATACTGTCGAGAAGTGCGCAGGATCGAAGAGCGGTTCAAGGGTTTCGAGCTCCACCATAGCTACAGACGCTACAACGGTGAGACCGATTACCTAGCTAATCTTGCCTCCAAGCAGGGCCACCCCACTGGATCTTCGATGCGACCTTCAGCCTCCTCCGTCATCGATTGGACTCGGTGGCCGAGCGGTCTCCCGACCTGCCGAGCACGGTCACCCCAACCGCCGTGCGGTCGGGCGTAGGCCTGGCCGGGTCGAGCCGCGGCGTGCTAACAACTGAATCCGACTGGAGGACACCTTTCATCAACCGTCTGATGGACGGGTCGCTTCCCGCCGACCCGACCGAGGCCCGGCGCCTCGCTCGTCGGGCGAAATCCTTCGTTCTGGTTGGGCCGGACCTCTACAAAAGGAGTCCCTCCGGGGTCCTCCAGAGGTGCGTTCTGGCCGACCAAGGGAAACAGCTGCTGCTCGATATCCATGGCGGAATCTGCGGTCACCATGCTACACCCCGATCCCTCGTAGGAAAGGCCTTTCGACAAGGTTTCTACTGGCTGACCGCCATGTCCGACGCCGAGCAGATTGTACGCACCTGCGAAGGATGCCAATTCTTCGCCCGCAGACGGCTCGCAACTCGAGCCTTGCGACGCGATCCCCATCACATGGCCGTTTGCAGTGTGGGGACTCGATCTGGTCGGGCCCTTCAAGAAAGCGCCCGGGGGCTTTACTCACCTCTTCGTCGCGGTGGACAAGTTCACCAAGTGGATAGAGGCCAAGCCAGTCGTGAGCATCACGTCGGTGCAAGCGGCCACCTTCTTCCGCGACATCATCTTTCGTTTTGGAGTCGCGAACTCTATCATCACCGACAACGGACGCAGCTTCACGGGAAGGAGTTCCTCGAGTTCTGCGACGACTTCAACATCCGCGTCGATTGGGCGTACCGTGGCCCATTCGCGGACTAACGGTCAGGTCGAACGCGCAAACGGCATGATCCTCCAAGGACTTAAGCCACGGATCTTCAGTCGACTGAAGCATTTCGCAGGGCGATGGGTGGCCGAGCTACCCTCCATCCTCTGGAACTTGCGGACCACACCGACTCGGGCGACCGGGTTTACACCGTTCTTCATGGTGTTCGGTGCTGAAGCTGTCCTGCCAACCGACCTGGAATACGGCGCCCCAAGACTACAAGCCTTCGATGAGGCTCGGGGGCTCGCCTCGCAACAAGACGCCATCGACCAGCTTGGCGAGGCGCGCGATGTAGCCATTCTACGATCGACCAAGTATCAACAAGCTCTGCGGCGTTACCACAGTCGCCAGGTTCGAGGGCGATCCTTCAGCGCTGGCGACCTGGTCCTGCGTCGGGTCCAGACCAGCAAACACAAGCACAAGCTCTCGCCGCCCTGGGAAGGCCCCTTTACCGTCGCAGAGGTTCTTCGGCTTGGCACCTTTCGACTCAGGGACACGGATGGCCACGTCCTCCCCAACGCTTGGAATATAAAAAAGTTAAGGCGTTTTTATCCCTAAGTCCTTTTCTTATTCCTTGCGTCGTCTTTACTTCTCCTCCCGAGCACCTGGTCGCAGCGCGACGCTCGGGGGCTGCCCATGGCGCCCCATCCAGTATACCAGTCGGCGCCTATGCAGGTCGGTGACCCGACCAGTCACGAGGTCCTTCCGAGCGGTAACCCTCTCGACCCGAGTGCTACGGCCTACGCCCCAGCGGCTACGGTTGCTAAGTAGCACTTCGCGGAAGAAGGAAGTACCCGAGCAGAGTGACCTTTGGCTGATCGAGAGCACTCCTCTCCCGCGCAAACTCGGCTAACTCATGCGCTCATGCGGGTCGGTGACTCGACCGGTCACGTGGTCCATCCCGAGCGGTAACCCTCTCGACCCGAGTACTACAGCCTACGCCCCAGCGGCTACGGTTGCAAGTAGCACTTAGCGGAAGAAGGAAGTTCCCGAGTGGAGCGATCTTTGGCCGGTCGGGAACATTCCTATCCCTCACAAGTGTGTGTAACTGCTGCGTGGCCAAAAGTTCCTATCCTCTCTGCCCCTCCCGAAGCGACCTGACCTACACATAAATGACCCCGGTGGTCCTTACGGCTATGGCCGGTCGAGCACTCACCATGACATAAAAGAGGGCAGGAGGCATACGGGAACTTGCTAAATTTAAGATTATTAACGAACAATAGTCTTTACAATAAAGAAGTACGAATCTAACTTCTACTCATTCTTCTTCGAGGGCACTCTGCGGCGGGATGTGGCTGGCAATCTCCCGAGCATGCGGCTCAACTTGGAGCTCGAACCTTTCAATCTCGTCGTCGGTCCGGTTCCCAGCGATGCCGCTGCTCACCACCGCAAGGTCTATACCGTCATAGTGAGAGACGGTATTGACCAGCGCCGAGGAAGCTCCAAGTACGGCACTAACGGTCAGCGCTCTCTCAACGCGCCCCGGCACTCGGGCCAGCATGGGGGCGAGAGCGCTCGGGCCCGCCGCGGTTCCAAGGACCCGGTCGCAGACATGCTGGCCGGCCTTACGAAGGGCCTCCAGTTCCGCGGCCAGCTCGGCCCGACCACCTTCGGCTACCTCGGCCACGCTGCGCCACGTCCCGCAGCAGGACCGCCTCGCCACGAGCCTTCGAGTGTCCTTCCGCCTCTATAGCGACGCCGATTCTTCTGCAGCTCGCGGATCACAACATCTCGGATGAGCACGCCTTATGAGTTGCGCGGCCGCGCAATTAACTAAGGAGTTGAGACACTTACCGCTTCTAGAACCGCCAAGTTGTCGGCTTCTTCCCCGACCCCTCGTATGAGGTCCTCAAGAAGCGGCTCCTTCCGAGCGATCTCCGCCGAACGCACTCGATCGGTGTCTTTCGAGGCCTGGTCCCTCTCGTTTCGCAGACGGGACGCCTGCGCTAGCGCGGCCCCCTCTGCGGTGACGGCGGCATCCTTGGCGCTGACAGCCTCCGCCAGGAGGAACTCGAGTTCCGCCACCTTCGTCCTCAGAGACTTGGCCCCCAGGCGCTCTTCGAAGAGGGCCTTCGTGGCCTGACCCAGCTCTTGGCGGGCTTCCGCTGTTTCCTCTCGCCGGATGATCAGAGCCTCCCGAGCTGTGTAGCTCGGCGTAGCCGGACAGCATTCCTCCATGGCGACCACCCGTTGGGTCCAAGCCAATATCAGAGCTCGCCCTTGCCCTCGGAGCGGGCCCGCAGATGCTGTAAAATGTAGACACTCCGTCAGTCGCTGCAAAATTCATCAGAAGGTACGAGACGCCGGGCTCCCAATCAACTTACCATGCTAACCGGCCGGAATCCCCCGGCGATCGCATCCAACGCCCTGCCGGAGGATTCGAGGGCAAGAGCCAGACCCTTCCGGATCTGGTCCATCTCAACTTCGGCGTCCTGAGCGCCTTGCTGGAGGACGGCCCACTCGCTCTCCTCCGCCTCGCCCAAGGTCCCCGACCTACGGGCCATACCCGACAATAGGCCCTCGGTCGCCCGTTCGGATGGGACACCACCCGACCGGGCCCCCACGGGCAAGGGCAGTGAAATGGGCCCTCGAATCCCTCGGTGGCTGCGCTGCCAGGCTTCGACCGATGCCTCCCTTGAGGCACGGGTCTGACGTCTCAAAGACCGCACCGCCTCCTCCGATGAGCTCGCGAGCGCGCCGCCGATTCCCCCTCCGTAACAACGATCGCGCCACCCGGCGGCGTCCCCGGCGGAGGCGGCGGGAGCTCCTCACCGACCTCGGCCTCTGGATGAGGCCCCGTCCCTTCGATGGCGAGCACGCCCTCGGCGTGCCCCAGCTCGGTTGCCTGCGCCACGACCACCACCAACTCAGTTGATGCCTCCGGCACCGACTGCAGCTCCTCGCCGCCCTACGACTCCTCCGGCGGTGGGAACGGTGCCGCCCCTTGCAGAGCCACCACAGGGCGCGCCGCAGCTGCGGCCACGGCACACCCGTATAGGCGCTGCACACCGCAAGCACTTAGAAGCTGTCCGGGCAACTTTGCGGCAACAATGTTCAAATGAGGAAAAGGAGTACTTACTGAGCCGAGCGGGTGCGCGGCAAGCGCACCCTCTTTGCCGGTCCCCCTCCAAGGGGCAGATCCGCCGGCCGCTTCCCCGAAACGGTCTCCATGAGGGGCGCCTCCCCGGGGGGCACGACGACGACGTCGACCGCACAGTCGCCCTCCGCTTGGGGCCCCCCGGCCGCGGTGCCTACGCAGTCGCCCTCCGTCGGGCCTCCACTCAGGCCACCTCCGGTCGATGAGTCAGAAAAGAACCCACGGTATGGGTAACCGGGGCTCCCCCCCGCTGCTGTCGGTGGAGGATGCCCCCGCAGCAGTGGTTTCGGACACGTCCTCACCATGCACGGCCCTCGCCGCGCGCTCCTTCTTCTTCTTTTTCCTCTCCTCCTCCCTCCGCTTCTTGCAGGAGGAGTCAAGCTGTGCGGCCTCCGCACGAGCCGCGGCCCTCAACGCCTTCTCCCCCGGGAGCAACGCCCGGGAGACCATTCCCGAGAGCCCCTAGAAGATGCGAAAACACCGGTCAGACTGGGTGCCAAAGCCAAAGGGAAGAAAGAGGCGAGGAGAAGACCGCCCGACCTACCAGATTTGGGGGGTGGGCCGTCGAGAATGGCTCGTGACCGCCTAGTCTCGATGGCGCTTCGCTGTTCTGGCGCCACCAAGCCGACCTCGATCGCGGCAAGCTCGGGCTCCGCCATCCTCATCTTATCAGACGCCCCCTCATACCGGAACAAGGGGCGCGGCCTGTGCATGAGAGGTTGCACGCGCATCCCCATAAAGGCACGCACGACGGCGTCCCCGGTGAGCCTCTGCTCCCTTAGAGCCCTGACCTGCTCCACGATCAGGGCCACCTTCTTCTTCTCCTTCTTATCAGCACCCCAGGTCCATTCTTCCCCGCCAAAGGAAGCTAGCCGGTGAATGGCGGGCGCCATCTCTCGACATTCGACGTAAAACCACTCAGAACGCCATCCCTTGTTGGACGACGGTAGCTTGACGTCGAGGTACTCCGAGCTCAGCCGCCCGGCCGAGGGCCAGCCACCGAGGGGCGCCGTAGCATCCGCTGGCTTGACCTTCCAGAGCCTTGCTTGGAAGAAGTACCTCCACAGCGCCCAATGCGGCTCGATCCCCAAGAAGGCCTCACAAAGCGTGATGAAAATGGCGATGTGGAGGACCCCGTTGGGGTTGAGATGGTGTACCTCTGCCTTGTAATGGAAGAGCAGCCCTCGAACGAACGGGTGCAGCGGCAGGCCGAAGCCGCGCTCGAAGAACGAAGCAGGCACTACGATCTCGTCGTCCCCCGGTGAAGGGGCGGCGGCCCCCGTCGGCACCCTCCAGTGGGAAAGATCCTGCGCAAGGAGGAAGCCTTTCTTCACCAAGCCGAGCGCGCGGCTGGCCTGGGCAGAGCACTCCGGCCACGACATCCTCGCGAGAAGGCGGCGGAAAGGTAAGGAAGGGAGAAAGCTCTTTTTTGCTTTTTCTTGTCTTAGGCAAAGGGCTGGAAGATGAGGAAGGCAAGAGCGTGTAACTACCCAAGAACATCCCAGCGACGTATTTATAGAAGACGAGCGGGCGCCGACCGAACAAGCACCCCCTCGAGCGAAGCGTTGCGTACACCCTCGTCTGCCGCGCCGGGTGCCAGGTAACTCCCGGTTTCCAATTCCTCTCTGGTTTTAATCTTGACAAGCCAGTAGAGCCGTAAAGACACCGCCTCGGGCCACGAGTCCTGAGACCTCTCGGTCTCCGCCTTTAGGCCAGGACGGTTGCCCTGGGGCACGTGCGAGAGGCCCGTTGGGCCGCTGCGGCCCCAAAATGGCAAGAGCTCAATGGCTCGCGCTAGGGGCCCAGCCGAAAGCTGTGGGTTCTAAAGGCCTATCTCACCAGATGAACGTAAGGCCGCCCCAGCAAAAAACCGAGCAAAGGACGGGTATGAGGCGAGTCCCCAGTGATCCCCCCGTTGGATCGGCTGACGACCCAATCGCCTCTACTCGTGTCCGAGACCATACTTCACACTCTCCCGGGAGCTCATCGATGGGCGACAGCGGCCCGGCCTCGGGTCGGTGGATCGACCCGTGGTCCGATCACGGATCGAGTAAAGAAAGGTTTCTTATGGGTCGCCCCACGGCAGGGCCAGGACACCCTACTCTGGGACCGTCCACTCGGAAGGGTCCCCCTTGGGTGGGACCTCCCAGGACCCACTCGGACTACCTGTTATTAGCTCCACGAGCACGGCGTCAACCAACGCGCGGTAAACGCGTCGCTCACCCCTCCAGTCCCACACCTGCGGACGGGGTACACGTGTGGGATAGACGCGGCCACTTCTCTCGCAGCTACCCTCGCTAGACGAGGACTCGGGATGGATGCCCCACGTCCAGCTACGACGTAAAACGAGCCACGTCCAGCTACGACGTAAAACGAGCCACGTCCAGCTACGACGTAAAATGAGCCACGCCAGCTACGACGTAAAACGAGCCACGTCCAGCTACGACGTAAAACAAGCCACGGTCTAGCTACAACGTTAAACGAGCACTCGGACACCAGAACCTCACGAAGAGGCATCCGGTCGTCCCTGCCGACCAAAGCACGGTCTAGCTACGACGTTAAACGAGCACTCGGACACCCGAACCTCACGAAGAGGCATCCGGTTGTCCCACGGTCTGGCTACGACTTTAAACGAGCACTCGGACACCCGAACCTCACGAAAAGGCATCCGGTCGTCCCTGCCGACCAAGGCACGGTCTAGCTACGACGTTAAACGAGCACTCGGACACCCGAACCTCATGAAGAGGCATCTGGTCGTCCCTGCCAACCAAGGCACGGTCTAGCTACGACGTTAAATGAGCACTCGGACACCCAAACCTCACGAAGAGGCATCCGGTCGTCCCTGACCGAGCAAGGCACGGTCTAGCTACGACGTTAAATGAGCACTCGGACACCCGAACCTCACGAAGAGGCATCCGGTCGTCCCACGGTCTAGCTACGACGTTAAACAAGCACTCGGACACCCGAACCTCACGAAGAGGCATCCGGTCGTCCCACGGTCTAGCTACGACGTTAAACAAGCACTCGAACACCCGAACCTCACGAAGAAGCATCCGCCCTTCGCACGTCCGATCGCCGCACCGGAAAGAAGCAATCACCTGCCGCTTACCGATTCTCGAGGGCCAAGTTGGAAAATAATCGAAACAAGCTCATTGCAAAGACAAGGAAAAAGGAGATTTCATTATAGGCCAATAGGCTCAAACTTTACACCATGTTACATGAGGTGCCCGGCAGATTCAAAAACTACGCAAGGCTACAAGATATGGCGGAGCTATTTCTGCACCAAGTATGATATCTTGAGCATCGATGTTTGCATCGGCCGCCGTCGCCGACGGCTACAAATTCGAGTCCGTCGGCGCCGCCCGCAAGACCGACGGCGACCAATACAGAATCCCGCCAGGTGCCACCGCGATCGACGGCTACCACAGCGCGACTGCGCCATCACCTCAGGAGGGCCGCCTCACCTCGAAGAGCTTCGGACGACCCAAGCAGCGCGCGGCGGCGGCAGTGTCACGGGCCACGGCCTCCTCTTCCTTCGTGAGCTCGGCCATCGCCTGGTCGTACTCAGCCCAGAGCTCGGCCAGAGGATCTTCTTCCTCCACCTCGTCGTCATCACCAAAGCTGAAGATCAGTGGATGCCTCGAAGCCATTTAGTGGATTACAAAAGAGAACTCTGGTTTGGGGGACGATCACTCAAATAAGCGGCGGCGCCCTTATATACCCAGACGGAGGGAGATCGAACGCCTTCAGAATAAATACAAGCGTCGGAAAACGAAGCACCCTTCACCAAAACCCGAAGCAGTCAAGAAGACGAGCGGGCGAGGTGAACCAAGCCATGCGCGGCGCGCGCAACGAAGCGATTAAAAGCCCCCGGCCGAGTTCCAAGGCAGCCGTCGAATGTGTCGGGGTACACCTGGCGGAAACCGATCGGCCTAGTCGGTCGAACCGTCCAATCGGGCCCAGTCGCCATTCACATTCAAGCTCAACCCCCAACCGAATCTGCCGAACTCGCTTAAGGGTTCGGGGGCTACTGACGAATACTCATACCAGGGGTACCCCAATGGCCCAGGGTGACGAGCAGGTTCCCTCAAGCATAACTCGAGCCTAGCAGGCCGCTCCAGGCCCACTACCGATCGAAGAACCTGCGGGGCCACATAGGACGCCCATCCCCGACCAAGCAGGGCTCCCGACCTCCGCAGCAGGTCGGATCCCCCGACTCCGATCAAACCAAGGCAACCTCCGCCGAGGGCCGCATGTCGAAGCCTCCACCGGCCCACAGCCACGTGCCCCACGGACGGGGTCAATCGAAGTGACTATACTAGAGCAGGTGGCCCCTTCCCAAGATGGTTTAATGACTACTGAAGTCAAGCTTCCAGTCCCATCGACCGGTCACGTACGACACACAAGCACGCTCCCTCCCGAGGCAAACCAGCGTTATACACAAAGAACGTCAACACCCGTCAGCTCACGTAGGCGGTCGCCATTTCCCAGCGGCGCCTAACCGCTCCGCCCAACAAGACTACCGACCAGCGTGGGCAAGACGAGGGTGACGGTCGACGAACGAAGGACCGAAGCTTTAGCATAGGTCACCTCGCCTTCCCCAACTCTCGAGGTAACCCGCCCCTTCCTCAGATAAAAAGGGTAAGGGGAGAAGAGACAGAGGAACAAGCAACGAGCATTCTTGCGCTGAGGCTATTAGCTCGCTCTTGTAAACATTGTGTATCCATCCGCACTAAAGGCAATACAATACCACCACACGAACTGGAGTAGGGACTTTCGGCCCGAACCAGTATACACCTTGGGCTTCTGAGTCTAACCATTCAGGGAGTGGGAACGCGCGGCCCCTTAGACTTACAAATTTACTTGCCGGTGCTCGAAACGCCGACAGGATGGCAAGGAATCTCTTCATTTATAACTGAATCGGCATTTAGATGCCCTACCAGGCCTACATAAAATTGGTCATTGCTGCTTATGATTGGGATGAATACCTGAGAAGAATCCATTCAGGCGATCTTAGTGGGAAGCCGATTGAAGGCAGATGATGGTGAGTACTGAGACTTGGTGAACGAAGAGCTGAAGCCGATTGCAGATGATTTGAGAGCTTGGGCACGTGAAGAATGACTGTGTGGGGGCCGCATTTTATAGCACGGTGAAAATTTGAAGCGGCAGGAGATGGATCTCAAGACACACAAGCAGTTAAAACGCACTATATGCATATCAGAAAATTACGGCGCAATTAAAGCGGCAGTTACTGTATGAGAATTAGCAATTAGCCGATGGAGAAAAACCGATAGTTACAATTTTTGAAAGATAACAAGTCATCTCTCAGAAATGGGGGCATATGTTTGCACCAGAATTTGGTAGGTATGGTCAAAATCGGCAAGATAAAGTCAACATATAGTAACCAACAGACGATTTAGAAAGATTTGAAGATATTTGGTAACGATAAAGATTTTTAAGAAAAACTATCCAGATTAAGACCGATACGGATCATGCTTTGTAACGTGTTATAATAGGAACCGATCGGTCGACGGATATAAAAGGAGCACAAGGGCGAGTTGCAAAGAAGAACAACACAATAAAACCCACAAATTTACATAGTTCTTTTTTTCCTATCGACTAGGATTAGTTCTTGTAATTCAGTCTTTGTAATTCAATCTTGAACAATAAAGTTGGGCATCGCCGATTGTTGATCTCCTTCAATTACGCCCAGGTTCGATTTATTCTGATTTTGCTGCGCATCGCCTTCTTCAGAATCGATCTACCTTTATCCTCTGATTAGCCTTAATCGGCTAGTTAGACTTACCCCTTTTATCTTGATTTAATCGGCTTTAAGCTGATTGAATCTAAGCCGATTGATCCTCACGATCGATTTTGAGTGAATTTCATATTTTCACCTTGTCGATTACAGGTCAAATCGACTAACACGCTTTGAACCAAGTGTTCGTCTGGTGTGCTGTTCTCGGAAACCTTAATTCAAGTTTTTGACGTCACCACACACATAGAAAAAAAATATTGCAGTGTCCGGAAGAAAAATTGGATGTCCGATGCTAAGTCATTCCGTAAATATTTTCATCTAAAAGAGAAAACGTATTTTGAACAAGAAGGTAGGCACCAAATATCAAATGTTTTTTGGTTAAAGATTTCATTGCCAGAAGTTTTTTTAATCATACATTTTATAATTCAAATTGCAAAAATATATCACGATTTTTTTTCAAAAATGTAACCCTGTCGCCCTTTGGTTGGGCGACAAGAGGGGGAGTGCTGACTCGGTAGTGAGCTGGACAGGGTGACAGAAGTAGTCGCGCAGTGATTGGGTGATAGGGAGAAGTCGCCCTCCCATAGGGCGACATGAATAAGTCGCCCAACAATAGGGTGACATGTTGATAAATCGCTCTACCATTGGGCGACATGTTGCCTTCTCGGTCAAGAGATTTGGAAATTTAAATTTTTTTGGAGAGACTTAAAAAAAGATGAAAAAATTTGGAGAGATAATGTACGTCATTTAGAATCCGAGTAAAATCATTAGTATAAGGGTGTTAGTAAAATTATAATTAGTATGACGATACTAATTGACTAGACAAATTGTTATTGCATTTGAACAATTCGTAGCCTTTTGCGTTATTGCATATGGACAAAATCGCGTTTTTGCATGTGAACAAATCGCGTTATTGCATGTGAATAAATTTTTGTAGCCTTTTCGACGGCCCGTAAAATATCATGTCTAAATAGAATTTTTATGAACAATGGACCACATTTGATCTTTCATATGTGCACTACCATATTCCGGAAAAATATGTAATTTACGCCTTGCTTTGCATCTAAGTTCCACTAGTGCAATAACCCTAAGTATTATAGTCGACGACAACTAATGTCATGTTTTTTAGCCTCTTCGGCGGCCCGTAAAATATAATGTCTAAATGGGATTTTTGTGAACAATGGACCACATTTGATCTTTCATATGTGCACTACCATGTTCTAGAAAAATATGTAATTTACACCTTGCTTTGCATCTAAGTTCCACTAGTGCAATAACCCTAAGTATTATAGTCGACGACAGCTCATGTTATGAATAGTTCCCACGAAGCACTTAAATTATTTGTTGAACATATAAAAGGGCACATACACCGAGAGTTCAGGTGATAAAATAAGCAATAAATTAGATTATATTACAAGCGCATTAAAATAGTGACAAAATTGCTTGACGAACTAACTATCGAAAGCACTATTTGTCATGGTGGAACAAGTGATCGTTCCGCCTATCTGGGTAGAGCGAGAATGATGTCCGACATTTCCTGCATTTTACATCACCCGTGTAAATTTCGAGATTAGTTCTCGGACACCGCTCAATCCCTACTATGAAAGAACTCCATGGGGATCCATAGTGCTCCCAGCTGTCGTCGATTGGGTGGCCTATGACGTACGTCTCGGGTGTATAAGACATAATTTTTGGTGTTTTTTATGTGGATTTCTGCCCTCCCATATGGGCATATCATCCCGATTCCCGGTGTCCCCTATGTTAATACCACCCGCGTTCCCAAATGGTCTACGTAACGCGTCAAGAATTTGTTGCGTGGTGGCGACCTCGGTCGGCTGCTTACCAGTTTCAGACTCATCCATGTCATTTCTGATACATCTTGTTTTGCGACGGCCTCCTTTGTATGATCTTGCATCAAAATCAAGGACCCAGAACCTTTCATAGACGCTAGGGGTTGTGGTGAAAGAACCGACAACACCATAACCATATAGCTCCTCGCTCCAAGTTGCCATCACCTTTTCCTTTGTAAAATATTCAGATAGATATGTACCGGGTCGCATTCCAAATAATGCACATGTAGCTATCACATGAGAACATGGCCTATGCAAAAGGAGGGGTTTGTTACACGAGCATTGACATTCTGCTTGTAAGATGCACTCCTGGGTGATAACCTTCTGGTTTGTTCCCCACCGTCCTTTATCCCTGCATATCACCTCGAAGCGTAGTGTTCGTGAACCTACTTTGATAGCTCTATGCTTGCCCGCCTTCTTACTCTTCTCATCCATGTATTTACTGATCATGCTTGAGTACAAGGCATTCTCATCTCTCATTACTACTTCAGCAGCTTTATGCCTATCCACAAAATACTTGGTTATACCCTGCAGCACTCCCTCAACAATTCCTACCAACGGGAGACACCTCATCCCTCTCATTACCCAGTTGTACACCTCCGCCAAGTTGATCGTCATGACACCGTATCTAGCACCATGTGTGTCATGTAACAATGACCACTTCTCTTGGGCTCGTGCTTTATCCAAATCAGAAACATTTGATCGCCTTTGCCTTGATTTACGACTCGTCGCCTCATCTTTGTTGCGTGAGGGAATAAAGGCTATGCCTGCTCCTGTGTTACACTGCTAGTAGTCTCTTTGTGTTTTTTTGTTAGCTCATCAAGATTCTTCCAAAGAGTACGGAACTTGCTATCTTGGTTCTGCTTACATAGCCTCTTGGACAGGTTCATTAGTTCCTTGTTCTTAAATTGCTTATAGAAGTTCGCGCCCAAATGCCTCATGCACCATCGGCTCTGCAATTAAGTCCAGGGAAATGGCTCCTCTTCCCCTGTTTGCAACTATCTGATGGCACTAAGCAGACCAGCATACCTGTCATGCAGTATGCACACATGTTGGCGAGTTTTCACCACCCCGATCTTCAAGTTCCGTAGGAACTACAGCCAACTCTCATAGTTCTCGCTTTCCAAAAGGCAAAGGCAACAGGTAGAATCTGGTTGTTTGCGTCGACGCCCACAGCTGTCTTTATTTGTCCTTTGTATTTCCCGATCAGGAATATGCCGTCCACATACAACAATGGACGACAGTGATAGAACGCCCTAATGCAAGCTCCAAATGCGAAGAAAACTCTCTTCAGATGCCTCTTGTTCGGCCACTTGCTTGACGGATAGTCCTGATAATCATAATAAGTACCAGGATTTCTTCCCGAATGCAATCGGCAAAGGCGGGCAGATTATGGTACGAGTCTTCAAATTTCCCAAATCTCATTTCTAAGGCCTTCTGCTTCGCCCTCCATGCCTTCCTGTAGCTGATTGTGTACTGATATCTACTCTCAATTGCTCGGATAATAGCACGGGGCTCAAAATTCAGGTTCTCAACTATCTTCGGGTACATGACACTCGCGATATACCCGGACGACAGGTTCCTGTGAGCCACCAGGGTTTCCTCAATCATACAACTATGTTGTTTAACCTTCGAACATAGCCAGTGGGTGCCCCATTTGGGCTTGTATGCGTGCACTCTCCAGGGGCACCCTTGCATCTCGCACACCACGTCATAGCAGGTTGGGGTGGACTTCTTAACCCTGAAAGTTCTTCTTAGTAATAAGGCCCAATCTTTGATGGCATCCTGCACTGCCTCTTTTGTGGGGTAAATGCTGTTAGGCCTCACCTCATTGTCGCTATACTGCCAAGGTGTATCATTGCTTTCATTTATAACCAGGTTATTAAATTGATGCGTGCTCCAATCTGTTAGCACAAGCGGCTCAACACCTTCATCTTCCTCATCCGAGTTATCGTCATCTTCCACTTCTATTTGTTGATATTCAAGGTCTTCCTCTTCCATCTGTGCTATTACCTCCTCAATTTCCTCACCTTCGTCTACTTGCCCTCGGGCATCTTGCCCAATGTTTCCATCATCCTCCCCAATCTCAACTTGCTCACCACTCTCGTAAACGATATCCTCATTGCAACCCTGAACATGCTGCTCCTGGCTAGACTCCCCAATTTCAGTGTCACCAAAAGTGAACTCATTTTGAGGCTCACTACACTCACCGGCATCTAGCTGCTGCTGCGGGGCAACAACCCTTTCATACGCTTGCATTAAAAGCACCCGATACCATCCACGTTGCCCCGGCCCCCTCACATATGACTGCCAAGATGCAGTTTCTTTCAGCTTAACTAACTCCCAATAAACAGGATCATCTCGCATGGTGCAAAGGCAAGATAACTTGAGCTGGCACTTCTCTTGTTCCATCCGAAACGTTTAATACAACCAATTCAACACAGAAGCAAATGTACGCTCTTCGACCCTACTTAAACTTCTATCCACATACTGAAAGTTACTCAAATCCGCACCATCCGAACCATACATGACAACCCCTTCTCCATAAAAGATTCTAAATGGAACTCGTTCTGACATATCTGCGAACCTATTCATTAACACACGAATTAATTACTCTTCGTAAAAAGTACTATATCTATTTGCTTCAAAAAATTATACGTATGTATATCTACAATCGGAGAAATATATATCTATCTACATTCCTGAAAATATACATCTCTGTACTTCTATTTCTAAAAAACATATACATTCCTACGAATATCATTACTTCGAAACCAAGTGTGCCCATTTCAGATGCAAAAAACTATGCGAAAAATATCTACATTACTAAAAATATTCATCTCTGTACTAGTATTTCTAAAAAACATCTAAAGCCCTAACAATATATATATGTGCACTTCTACATGTAAAAAACATATATATCTACATCTAACTCTAAAAACGTACTAACATATTATTATTCGTAAAAACAACCCTATAACTAGATCTAACCCTAACCCTAAAACCCTAAACAAAATATACCGCAGAAATAACTACATCTAACCCTAAGCCCTAAACAAAATAAACCGCGCAAATAACTACATCTAACCCTAACCCTAAACCCTAAACGAATTAAACCGCGGAAATAACTACATCTAAACCCTAACCCTAAACCCTAAACAAATTAAACCACGAAAATAACTACATCTAACCCTAACCCTAAACCCTAAACAAATTAAACCGCGGAAATAACTAAATCTAACCCCAACCCTAACCCTAAACAAATTAAATCGCGGAAATAACTACATCTAACCCTAACCCTAAACCCTAAACAAATTAAACCGCGAAAATAACTACATCTAACCCTAACCCTAAACAAATTAAACCGCAAAAATAACTACATCTAACCCTAACCCTAAACCCTAAACAAATTAAACCGCGAAAATAACTACATCTAACCCTAACCCTAAACCCTAAACAAATTAAATCACGAAAATAACTACATCTAATCCTAACCCTAAACACTACATAAATTAAATCACGAAAATAACCGTAAGAAAAATACCTGCGTGTAGCCCCCGCTCTTCCTCCCTTTCTTTTCTTCTTTTCCTCTTCCCTTCTCTTCCCTTCTCTTTTCTCTCTTCTTCCTCCCTCTTCTCTTCTTTTTTTTCCTCCCTTTCTTCTTTCTTCTTCTTCTGCCGGCTGAGCTGTTTTTATAGCCATCAAGTCGCCCCTGGTTGGGTGACAGGAGACCGCCCCAGCACCTGTCGCCCAACCATACGTCGATTTTTGGGCTATCGCCCGTTGGGAGGGCGACACATGCAACGGTCAGGTGACATGGCACATATCGCCCTACCAGAGGGTGACATCTGCCTCCGTCGCCGAGCCAGTGGGCGATAGCCACGTGTCACCCAACCAAGGGGTGACAGTGGTATAGTTTTGAATTTTTTTTTCGTGATATATTTTTGCAATTTGAATTATAAAATGTATTATTTTAAAAAAATTCTTCATTGCGATTCATTGTAACGAGCCATATCTAAGTCGAGACATTGATAGCAAGGTTCTTGTCGAAATTAAAGTGTTTCTTGTGAACCTCCTATATAAAGTTCGAGCAAGGTTTCCAATCTCGGCGAAATTTCATGAGATCTCAGATTTCGGCCAGGGGCGGGATCCAAAATCCCAGACGAGTACAAAAAATTGAAAAAAAAATTAAATTGCTACAACAATATAAAAAATTTTGGCGATATTTTGGCAAATCTCGACGAAATCTCGGGTTTTTTGAATGATTTTTGACTTTTTATAGCCGGATTTGGTCCAACAACCCTTAAGAAATCATCTTCCATGAAAAATTGTTGAAAAATTGAATTTTGAGGTGTTTTAAAATTTTGGCAGAAACACTATCATATTTTTATAAAATCTTATAAGGTTGATCATGATATGAAAAAATTATGGTATTATCTTTATTAGTGTATGATCATACAAAAAAATTTTCAAAATAATTTAACTTCATTTCTTGTCTTTAAAAAATAAAAAACAGAATGAACATAATTTGGACATTAACATTGTCAGAATTTTATAAATTCGAGTGTGATCGTGATCTAAACTTTTTATGAGAGCTTAATTAAGAATTGGCTCAGTACCATTATATAAAATTTTTAAAAACATTTAAATTTTTTTGTTTTCTCAATCAAATCTATGTAAGCATTGAACTTCATTTGTTATATTTTGAAATTCAAAAACAGAAAGAACATAAATGGTGCAGTGCCCTTGTAAGAATTTTATAAATTCACTGGAGTGTTATCACAATTCAACATTTTATGAGATCTTAAGTATTTATTTAGCACTCTTATGTAAAAGTTTCCAAAATTCTAAATATTTTTTGATAGCTAAAGCAAATCTATGATTGATCATTTGGCTTTTATCAGGACGTAGCACAGTCAGAATTTTTGAATCTTCTTGAAGCTTTATCATCATTTGAAAATTTTATAGAAACATTAAAAATACATCAGGACCATCTAAAAAAAATTCAAAATTTTCTAAGGTTGTTTGGGCCATTTTTCATTTGGTTGAAGTTTGCCGTTAAGGCTTTTATCAGGGCAGTATCACTGTCCGAATTTTTACGAATTCATGAAGTTTGATCATCACATGAAAATTTTATGGGAATATTATTGATTCATCATAACCATGCAAAAAAAATTTAATTTTTTTAACATGGTTTGTTCCATTTTTCATTCGGTTCAAACTTGCCGGTCAGCATTTTATCAAGACAATAGCAATGTTTGAATTTTTAAAACTTTCTCAGACTTGATAATCATATGAAATTTTTATGGGAACATAATTGATGTGTCAGGAACCTCAAAAAAAATTCAAAATTGTTTTACTTCGTTTCGACCAGTGCAATTTGGCCGAGATCTCGGCAAAACCGACCGAAATATCGATTTTACCGGTTGAAAAAAACTAGATTTCAAATTCCGTTTTTGCGTTTCATCTGGAATTTGTCCAAAATTTTGAGATCTCGGCTTGATTTCGTTCTCTGGCCACCTCCGAGATTTCGAGCCAAAATGAGATTTCAATCCTTGAGTTCGAGTAAAATTTCTGTAATATAAATTTGCCTGAAAGATAGCATACCGCTATATGCTCCAAAGGCTAGAGATGCCTAACTGAATGGGCCGGCCCGAGGTATGCCTCTGTTGGCATCATGCCGTGCTTGGGCTGGCACCTCGACATGGCACGATTACAGGTGGCACGACCCGTTTAGTTTGAAAAATAGCCGTTGGAGACTTTAAAAAATTAAAAAAAAATTCTAAAAAATCCCAAATTGTTTTTCCTATAAATAGGTGGCTACACCCCCTCATTTACACACTGTAAAATTTGCATTCTCTTCTCTTTATTCTCTTGTGAAAATTCTTTTGCTCTTGATGGTAATTTGGCAAAATTCAAAATAGTTTTGCCAAAAATCCAAAAATTTGAAATTCGGCTTCTGGCTTCTGTCAAGAAATCAAGGTAATAATTGTGATTTAATTTTTTATTTTCTTAGTATTTTAAATCATATTTTAGTACTAATAGGGTAATTATTTCTTGCAGTTTTCTTTATGGTGCACGTGGATTTTCACCTTCCCAGCTTCTGATTTTGGGATTTCACTCGAGGAGCTTCTTGCATCCTATGAAGCTCAAGAAGCTGCAGCAGCTGTACCTTCCTCAAGCACTGCAAGTGCTACTGTGTCGGCAAGCATATGGGCGAAAAGATCAAGACGCAGTACATCGGGAGTCTAGGAAGATTTTGAGCAGATTTTTGAGACATCAGACGGCGTTCAGAGCAGGTATGCTATTTGTAAATATTGTAAGCACAAATTAACTACGAAATCTATAAGTGGAATGGGGCACTTGAAGAGGCATGCTGAGAGCTGTAAAAGAAAAGTGGGGGTGGCCTTGAGACAGACACAGCTATAGTACAACCCCGACGGTACGGTACGTAAGTGGGACTACAATCCCGAGGTAGCTCGTGAATCTCTTTGTCGTTTAATCGCTTGTTAAGATCTTCCTTTAAAATTTGGTGAGTCACCTGCATTTGAAAACTATATTAGGACCACTCATAATCCTAGGTTTTCTGCAGTTTCTACACAGACAACAACTAGATATTTGATTAAATACTATAATAATTGTCGTAATAAGCTGAAAGAGCAATTTAGTACATGTACTTTTTCTGTGTCTTTGACATATGATATATGGAGTGGTAGAGCTAAAGAGGATTACCGTAGTGTAGTTGCTCATTATGTAAACAATGAATGGAAACTAGAGAAGAGAATTATAGTATTCAAATTAATTGATGTAGCACACACTGGTGAAAATATTGCTGATTGTACTTTAAAAGTTGTGGAAGATTTTGGCCTTACTGATAAGATTTTTGCAATAATATTAGATAATGCTTCAGCAAATACTTCTGACATGAACATTCTTACTCCCCTTTTCAATTCGTATGCTGAATCTTTCTTATTACATCAACGTTGTGCTTGCCATATTATTAATCTTATAGTTAAATCTGATTTGAAGAAGTTAGATCAGTATGTTGAACCTTTTCACACTGCAATATCTTTCTTAAATAATTCTAATCAATGAGTAGCAGCTTATAAGACTTATTGTATTGCAATGGATATGCGCCCGCGTAAGTTTGGCTTGGATATGCCTGTTAGATGGAACTCTACTTACTTGATGCTTAAGTCTCTGATACCCTATGAGAGCATATTTTCTGTTTTTATTAACACACACTATCATAGACAGGATGGTCTAATCACAGAGCAACATTGGTATATTGCTAAATACTTGTTATTTTTAGAACTTTTTTATGATTCCATTGTTGCTTTATCTGGAGTTTATTACCCAACCTCTCCTTTAATTGTGCATCACTTTTTAGAAATTGCTACCCACTTAAGGAGCCACGAAAATGATAATATCTTGCGGGAATCTGTTTATGCTATGAAAACTAAAATTTTGAAATATTAGCAAGAAATTCCAATGTTATATGCATTTGTATTTATTTTAGATCCTAGAGCTAAAGTTCGAGGATTTTCTAATGTTCTCTCACTTCTAAGTGATTCGGTAGGTATTGATTATTCTAGTTATTTTTCAAATATCTGTACTAACTTATCTCAAATTTATGCTAAGTATGATCAGAAGTTTGTTGTAGTTCGTACGCAGCGGCCTCTACCAGCACCCACAATAGGTAAGAAGAAAATTGCGTGGGGAAAGATATGGGGTGCAGGTGGATCTTCCTCAAAGAGTTCAACTACAACAATGTCAAGTGCAGACACAACAAGTGGTGGAGAGCTAGCTATGTATCTCAACAGCGATACTGGCAACTACCAAGAGCAACAAGAGAAAGACTTCGGCATTTTGCAATGGTGGCACGAGCACAAGGTAACATATCCGGTGCTTTCCATATTAGCACAGGATGCGTTAACAATTCCTTTCTCCACGGTTTCTTCGGAGTCTGCTTTCAGTCTATCTGGAAGAATAATCGAGGAGAGAAGAACAAATCTAACAAGTGAGATGGTGAGAATACTTCTCACTGTGAAAGATTGGGAACAAGCTGATCAACAAGCTCAACATACTGTAGAGAATGTTGAGCTGGCGGAGATGTTTGAAAATCTTTATCTAGATAATCAGGAAGAATAATTGTAATCTTCACTTTTTTTCCTGTATCACTGAGCTATAGGTTATACTCTTTTTTCTTTGCCAAGGTTTTCTCGTCTTGAGTTTTTACTTGGCAAAATTTTTAACAAGGAAGCCAAACATCAATAAAGGTCATTATTTAATACCAATTATTTATCTCATTTTAGAATTTATTTCATATTTTAGCTTTTTATTAATTTACATATATTTGTACAAAAATTTTCTAATTATTCTAAAGTTTTTCTTATTTTTTCACATTTATTTTTTTATTTTTTCATACTTCCCTATTTTCTAATTTTTCTAACATTTCTTCAGATTTTTTTTTGAATTTTTTGGCGCTAACGGGCCGGTTCGGCCCTGTTTTGGCTCGTAGGACCCATGCCGACACGGCACGACCCGTATATTACTCAGGCCGAAACAGGCCGTGCCGCTCGTTTGGCCCACACTACCTAAGGCCATTCGCAATATGGATTTTTAATCGGTACAGAGAGAATCTTTTACCATGAGATCTCAATAAACATTAAAGGCAATCGGTGGCAGGAATTTTTTTGCTGGAACTGGTACTTAACTTGTACCCAATACCAAGCAAGGTTTGAAATCTCGTTTTCGCTTGACATCTCAGAGAGGGCCGGAATGAGAAATTTCGCTGAGGTCTCATAATTTCAGGCAAGTTCCGGATGAAACACAAAAACAAAAATTCAAGTATGGTTTTTTTGCACCAAGAAGTCAGAGATTCCTGCCGGAATTGCCGAGATCTCGGCGCAAAAAATGGTTCAAACGACGTCGAAAATTTTTGAATTTTTTTGAATGTTCCTGACACATCATTAATGTTCCCATAAAAATTTCAGATTGTTATCAAGCTAGAGGAATTTTTAAAAATTCGAACATTACTACTGTCCTCATAAACGCTAATCGGGAAATTTGAACCGAATGAAAAAGGAACAAACGACATTAGAAAATTTTGAAATTTTATGTGTATGGTTCTGGCATATCACTAATATTCCCATAAAATTTTCAGAAGATAACGAAGCTTGAGAAAATTTTAAAAATTTGGACAGTGGTGATGGCCGAATGGAAAATGCTTGAAACCACGTTAGAAAATTTTGAATTTTGTTTGGATGGTCCTGATGCATCATTAATCTTGCCATAAAATTTTTGGATGATTATCAATCCATGAAGTTAGAAATTTCGACAGCATTTTGACTGATATTCGGATTTTGAAGGTTACAATTAGAAATGATCAATATATATTGGCATCAGAAATAATAGGCATAAAATAAAATTGATATATACGACAATTTAACACATATACACCACAAATATGACAATACAGGAGCACGTGAGAACTACCTGTGAAAGCATGGATACACTAGAATGAAACGCTCAGCCTGAAGTCCCGAACCACCTGCAAGAGTCATAATTGAAGAATGAGTATGCAGTATGAACATGTATTGCAAGAAGATGCATAATTAAAGGAGTAGGATCAAGCAAAGCACGGACAACAATGCGTTTAAGTACCTACGAGTAGTAGTACGCCTGTGGTGCAAACTCTACCTCCTCCTTATCGACAATGACCTCGTGATACATCCTCTCGTGCTGTTGCTTGTATTCTTCCCAGGTCATATCCCGCAGTAGCCAGGCAGCCATCCAGTTGGTATAATTATCTGACTAATAAAGGTACTTGACAGATGTGTCTCATACGTATGGATGAAAAAATAGAGGTGTGTTTAGCGTGGGATAGGGTGAATTGGTGGATAGGAAATAGTAGTAATAGTAGTTGATATTTATGTAGCTATGGGTCCTATTTCAGAGAAAACTTGTTAACACTCGTCCAATCTAAACCTTTTAACACACATCTAAAGTTTATGAATAATTGGGATGATGTGGCGCTTCACTAGACGGTAGTGAATTTAGTTAGTGGGGACCAATTGTATAAATATATGTAATAAATGATAAACACTGGAACGAAAAAAACAAACATTTCGCCTAGAAGACGTGCAGTAATAGGGCAAAATTAGTTAGGAAATTTTTGCTGTATTGGCTCGTTTGAAAATTTAATTACGAGAATAGCTATCGGCACACCAGATTAACAAAAATAGCCCTTCGTCCCGGTGCGGAATCGCTGCACATGCAGATTTCGTGGACGGCGGGCGCTACAGAGAAGGAGCAGCAGTGCTAGCAGCTCGCCGGAGGCGCTGCATGCGCATGCCGCTGCCAGGGAGCATTGCATGCGCATGCAGCAGACTGCATGCATTGGCCCCGACGCTTGGAAACAGTGAATCTCGCATGTGGGCAGGGCTGCAAAGGCTGGAAAGTCACGCACTGTTCGGCCTTTTCTGGCCAAACCGACCAATCGTCCTCTCCTTTTTCTCGTGGGCTTCACACGCGTTGCCTCTCCAAGACCGGCCCCGACTGGTGTTGGCACTCGTCGGCTCCATAAAACCGGCCCCGGGCACGCTACACAAGTAGAGTATTTTTCCTTTGCGTCATATCGATCCATCCCATCCGCACACCGAAAGCATCGACATAATTTTGGTTCTCCCGCGTAAGGGCTCATTCGCGCGCTATAAATGATGACTCGCATTAGGCAGTGGGCAAGGCAAATAAACCAAAGGCAGAGCGAGGGAGTTCGGCAGGCACTGAGAGAGCTGAGAAAATAGAGAGTGAGAAGAGTAGAGAGAGGAGAAAAACAGGGAGGTGGAAAATTAGTGGAAACAAAAAATTTGAAGTCGAAAATCCGGAGTAATTTAGTCGATGTTCATAGTTTGGTGAATTTTACGCAAAGTTAACAATTTTCTTCGAGTATTTTATTCGGGATTTGTATTTTGTAGGTATTCTTCAGTAAGGTTTTTTGGTACGTTGGTCAGGCTTCAGTGATCTTCGGTACAGCTTTGAGAAGGTTAGTTAGAAATCTTCAGGAATATTAGTATATTATTTTTGTAATATTAGTGTAATTAGTAGAACATTAGTAGAAGGAGCGTTACATAAAAGCATGGCATTAGTACAACGAGCAATACATGAAATGACTGTAATTGTAAAACTAATTTTACATGAAATGACAGTAGTAGTGTAATGAGTCATACGTAGCATGAGGTATAATTGGTGTAATATTATTGCAAGTAGTAGTATGTGAAATGACCATGTTGGTTTATTGAGTAGTTCATGAAATGAGGATAGAATGCATAAAAAATGGTGTGTACCTAACATGATTTTAGTGCAAATAATTGTAGATGAAATAACGGTATTAGTACACGTAATGACAATAATAGTATAATTTGCAGTACATGCCTTAAATAATGGCATAATTCTAGTAAAATATTAGTATGAATATTGTAATATTAGTGTAGGACCAGTATGATATGACATAATTAGTAGTATGTAAAATGATAGCAATACTATAATGTATGCGTAACTTTAATAATGTTATACAAATATTACGACAATATTTGTGTGAGTACTACAATGTTAGTACAATTAGTAGCACATGAATTGACGGTATTAGTACATGACGTAGTACATAAAATGACAATATTAGTGAAGTAGAAATACGATATGACGATATTAGTAGTACATGAATTGATGATATAAGGCATAAATAATGGTGCATAATTATTTCAATGGTACCACATAGAAAATATTGTCACGAATTTTCTTGCTCACTATTGATTACAGGTGCGACTAATTGTATGTTAGTATTTAATGCACGTGTGTTTTTCAGGCTTCTAACTTCGTCCATGCATGACACCAGGGAGAAGATAGTTACCACTTCTTCCAATTGATCGATGGCCCGAACAAGTATGATAGGGAGTACTTGGCGCACGAAGAGTACCTTCACTTGGTAGCTCCCACCGAGCTTTTCGAACGTTGGAAGCATGAGCCTCAGACCGCGGAAGACAGACCAAAACGATCGCGCTGTGGGGACAACAATGCACACTTGTGGAAGTTACTAGAGGAGCGATAGGCACATCACAAGAAGATGGAGATATCCGTCGAGCGGGACAGACGTGAGCGTGAGGAGGAGAAGATCCCCCTAGAAGGCTGCTATTGGTTTGATTGGTACAGGCCTAATTGGAAGGAGGCCAAGGCCCTACGTCGTGCGCAATCAAAGGGGATGGCCGATGGATCCTTCCATATATGATCTACGATAATACATACGACATTTTCCCATTTCCAAAAGGCACGTATGTTCCTTAGCAGTAGTTTTCGTTCATGATTCATCCATGTCATCACGCCATGTCTCTTTCATAATTTCCTATGCAATGTTATGTCCACGATGTTGTGCTATGTATGCTAAAATTTCTATGTCAAGCTACATGCCCTAGTCGTTTCAAACATGCTATGTCACCTTCTTCCATATGAGCCATCAAACATTACTTCTTTGAATTTTTCCTTAATAACTAATTGGTTCTGACAAACAAAATTAGATTATAAAATCTCTTTGAAATTTCTATGCCATTCATTGCTTCTGACAAACAAAATTCGATTATATAATTTCTATGCCATTCATTGGTTCGGACAAACAAATTTTGATTTTAAAAATAACACCTGAGTTAGTACAAAAAATGGAAAAAACAAATTGAAGCAGCCAAATATATGACAACACACTGCGTATTGCTTTGTCAGCCTGATTTGACAACACGCGGCCCCCGCTTTCTCAGAGTGACAGACAACACACTGTCTATCTCAGAGCGAAGTGACACCACACTACCCACCGCTTTCTCATTCCGATTTGGCAATACGCTGTAGCCCGCTTTGTCAGATCAGAGTGAGGTATAAAACCACCCTCCACCCACGCAGCACTTCTTCACTACCCCAACCTCCAATCCATTGCAATGACAGACAGAGGAGGCAGCTCTAACCGTGGGAGGGGTAGACGAGGAAGATTGGGTCAGACATCACCTCGAGACCTTGACTCTTCATGGTTTCGAGGTCGCGACCCTTACCTCGAGGATACTACAATCTACGGTTTGGTAGACCCCGATCCCCCTAGCCCAGATTTTTCTATTCAAACAAGGGATCATACAGCCTCCAAGATCCAATCCACGAAGGCCAACCACTCCGCTCTCTGAACTGGCCGAAATGCAAGCACGACCTCGACATCGTTGTGCAAGTTTCTGATGGGTCTGATCCCAACCCAGGACATCGTTTCTACCGATGCCCTCTGTTCATGGTAACCACTACAACTCTTACTTACCATTCGGCTCATGTCTCGCTATATGACACATACTCTTGGTTGCAGACCGCGGATTGCAAATTCACTGAATGGGTGGAGCCACTGTATCCCATACATGCCCAATGCTACATCCATGCATTGATGTATCGCCTTAATGAAATGGAAGAGGACCTCACGGAGGCCAAGAAGGAGAACAAACAGCTTCATAGGAACGACTTGGAGCTCCAGACCTAGAATGACGACCTACGTCGTTAGACTCAGGGAGAGGAACAATGACGTCGTCCACCTTAGCAGCGACTACCACACTTACTGCTGCTGCGGCAATGTGGAGGACCGAAATGGTGATCAGAGGGGGTGGGGGGTGAATGATCCCAAATAAAATTTTCCCACTCAAAATGATCCAACCAAGCCCACAGACAATTCAATCAAAAGGAGCAAATGAAATGGAGGAAGTTTTCTTACAAGTCTGGTATGACCGGATTGAATCCGGTAGCACCATAATCTGGTATGACTGCACGAAGGGCGGTATGACCAGGCTCAAGAACAGCAGGAAGAACAAAGCCAAGAACAGCATGAACTCAAAAGCTAATTTGAGGAATATTTTGATTGGCTAGACAAAAACTCACGAAACTTGGTATATGTGATCCTAAGGATGTCAAAAACTTATTCCAACCTTCAATCACAAGGATTGACGTCAAAGTTCTGACCTTTTTCACTTTGAAGGAAGGACACACCAAGTTTGAGCAAAACTTGATAACTTGATTTTGGACTTGCTCGTGGGGTTTTGATGACAAGATGATCTTGGATAACCTGCCACACGTCACAACAAGCAAGAACACAAGTCCAAAAACTCCTCAAACATGATCTGGAAGAATGATTCACTTAAGCATACAAGATCTGTTTCTTGCAAGAAAGAACACAAGATTTGCCTAGATGATTGGGATATGATTTGAAGAAGGCTCATCCATCAATCATACATCCTCAGCACAAGATCCACAAGCATGTAGAAGGAGGGGATGCAAATCCAAATGTGCAAGAAGCAAATTGCAAGAATGTAAATTGTGGAATTTAATTGCTGAGTTTAAATGCGTAAAGTAAATTTAAGCATAAGAGAAAATAATTTGCATTTCTGGAAGGGAGGTTTACAAAGCCTTAGAATAAAATGGGCAAAAAGCTCAAAGGAGCCAAAGCCTCTAAAACGTTCAAGAGGAGGAAGGCTACCCCTCCCTCTATATTTATACTACTCTTGAGTCACCCTCCACCCTTGGATGAGTTCCTTCTACCTTAAGGATCACTATCAAAGGCTAGGAATGACCCCCACACATACCCATACTAACTAGGCCTGCTACTCTATCACGTAGACCGCGATCCGATGGCCCTCCTTGATTCGAGTAGCTCCTAGCTAGTATCTCAACCATTCCTTATCTTCTAGGTTCGCAGCGACTCCGTCTCTGATCATCTTCCGGTGATCCTCGATCATCTAGACCTCCGGCGCACCTCGCCTAGTCCCAGTCATCCTTCACTTCACCAGGATCTTGCACCGTCGTTCTGCAACCATCAAAAACAAAGAAAACCCATCACATAGCTATGTCCAACAAAGATATTCAACCAACATCCAATTGTATCGCTCAACAAGTCAGCACTACTGACCACTGTATCGGCTTCATTGAGTTTCCACCATCGAGTAAGATCCTCGCTCGAGTAGAAACTCGACCACCGTTTCGACCGCATCGAGTGATCGACCGCATGTCAAACTCGATACCTAGTCTATCGACCTCAACTCTATACCTAGTCTATCGACCTCAACTCGATACCAAGTCTATCGACCTCAACTCGATACCAAGTCTATCGACAACATGTCCAACTCGATCGATAACAGCACCAAGTTGATAAAATGATATCGAGTAACAATTGGTTAGACTAAGGACTCGATTTGAGCTGACAGTAGGCCACTCGACCCAGCAACAATTCTACTCGATACTTAGCAACTACTAATCTACTCGAATCGTTCAACCACAAGTCGGCAGGGCGTTACTCGAAGCCGGTAGAGCCGCTCATGACAGACACAATTCAAATTGCTTCAATTTGAAAATCCAATTCAAATCAAACTCAAACCAGAGCATACCAAGCTCAAATTTAGTCAAATACTCATCACAAAACATGGGTAGACCTCCACATGGTCTTTCACAATGCCAGCTTGAGAGCATCTAGGCTCCCTTCATGTAATTTGTGTTTAGTTTATTGGTTTTGGTGTTGATGACTTAAAAAGGCTACTCAGTGAAAATCAAAAGAACATAGATCTAATAGTCAAGGCTAAGGTGTTTGTCTTAGTTTTTGGCTTGGGAGTAAATCTAAGCCACTTAGTTTAATCGCCGTTCTATTAAGAGGGACTATCCATAAGAAATTATCTTGGATCATGTGCAAAGTCGCTAGAAGATTTCTTGGAGCATAGAACTCTCTTAAAACATAATTCTATCTTAGACAAAAGTTCTCTCAGGCTCAGGCGCTTAAAAGATCTGTGCTTTAAACATCAACAGAGAGTACATCATGTACGTCGGACCAACCTTTTCGGTCCGGCGCTGAAGAAATTTTCCTTCTGAGCGCACATCATGTACGCTGGACCAACCTGTTGGGTCCTGCGTTAAGAATCCTCTTCTTTACTTATATCAAATATTCATCGGACAAATCTAATTTCTCTCATTTGTGTTAGTCCAACATAAAATTATTTCGCCTCAATTATCTTTCTGATCCATACTAAAGTATCAGAGCATTAGAGCATGATAATGATCTCAATTCTATGTGTACGTCGGACCATCTTTTCCGGTCCGGTGCAAACAAGCTTTCTCGATAAAACCATTTTTTCTTTGTACGCGGACCATATTTTTGGGTCTTGCGTAAACTCATCCTCTGGTACTAAGTTAGATCAAATCATGTGTTCGGCGAACTGTTTTTACAGTCTGCGCTAAATGGCTTGCTCAAGCTAAATGAAATCTGCTCGACGGACTAAGTTTATCTGTCCGACGAAAATCCTTTGTATATGCCAGAAAAATCATCTGATCTTTTACCCTTTCGACGGACCGTTTTTCTTGGTCCGGCGCAACTAGGTTTGTTAAAGCTCAACTATGCTTCTCAGAACCATGTACCCTGGACCGAAATTTTTGGTCCGGCGTGTGTGTGCAATTTGACTCTCAATTGGCTCTGTTAGAAAATATTTTTCAAAAGGTAGCTGTTGACCTACCCCATCTACCCTGCCAACTCCCAACGGGCAAAAGACAGGTGTAACGGTTATCTCTGTTCAGGAGCTATATATAGATGGCCTGTGCTCAAGAAAGGTGTGCGATTACCTTTTCACATTCTGAACATCTTTTCATTCACATACAACTCTTTGATCCTTGAGATTTCCATGCTTCATTCCATCAAAGAGTTTTTGAGCTTCAACTCAAAAAATTACAAACCATCTTTCTGATTTGCTAAGAGTACTTGCTCCAAGCTAAATCTAGTTGAGTCTAGCTACTGAACCAAGAGACAGAGCTTGTGGATAGTCTATTACTCTTGGAACTAGCTGTTTCTAGATGGTTGGAGAAGTTGTTGGTGCGACCTATCCAATAGTGTTTGTGGAAGGCCACCATTGCTGTGAAGGGTTGAGACTCACCTCACTGGAGTAGTGAAAGAGTCAAGATAGTGGATAACCAAAAGCTATTTGAAAATAGCTGTTTGGTGGAGCAATACTTCCAAAGAAGTGCTCTAACGGGGACGTAGGAGTGATCTCTGAACCTCGGTGAAAAATTCTTGTGTTCCCCTGTTTCTGAGTTACTTTTCTACTCGTGTTGTTTCTTCTGCTTCTATTTCGAACTCTTTTCTCTTGAACCAGTATTGTGCCTGATATTTATGCAATTGCTTCTGCTCCAATTTTTTTATTGAGAAAAGTTTTTCCAAACTTTTAGATATTTTTTAAAAAGTTGCCTATTCACCCCCCTCTAGGCCAACTTGATCCTTTCAAGTGGTATCAGAGCACGGTCACCACTTAAAGCCTAACAGCTTGGGTTAAAATGGCCGAGGGTATAGGGTCAGCTTCAGTAAGTGTAGGAAGAGTTCCTATCTTTGATGGCACAAATTATGCCTATTGGAAAATTAGAATGAGGTGTTATCTTGAAGCTGTAAGTTATGATGTGTGGAGGGTTACAGAAAAACCTTTGCCTCCACGTGTCATACCCGAAGGGCAATCCTCATCTTCAGAACCTACACCTGGAGAAATAAGAAATTTGCAATATGATGCTCAAGCTAGGAATGCTATATTTTCTTGCCTTAGCATTGAAGTCTTTGATAGAGTCAGTAATTTGTTAACTGCTTATGATATTTAGACTACTCTACAAGAAATTCATGAGGGAACTTCTGATATAAAAGAGGAAAAATATTTTGTTGTTAGAGAAAAATTTGATCAATTCAAAATGCTCCCTCATGAAAATGCAAATGATATGTTCTCTAGATTAAACCCTATTATAAATGAGCTTAAAGGTCTGGGAACTAAAGTTGATGACGTTGAAGTATGCAGGAAAATGATAAGAGTTTTACCACGAGCATATCATAGTCTGGTCACCTACCTATCAAATAGTGGTGATCTGAAGAGGCTCACACCTACTGAGCTTCTGAGCAAAATTTCAGCTCATGAGCTCACCTTGGGTGATGAAATGGACACCAAAAAGAAATCCATTGCTCTCAAAACCAAGGAAAAGGATCAAGACTCATCAGATGATGAAGAAGAGGAAGAAATAAGCTATGAAGAGGACGAAGATGTAAGAAAATTGGCATTACTCATGAGATCAGCAAACAAAATCATGAGAAGGGTAAATCCTCAACTTATTCCTAAAAAAGAAACCCTTTTTCTAACATTACTTGTTTTGAGTGTAATGAGAAAGGACACATAGCTACCCGTTGCCCAAACAAAAATATCAAGAAAGGCAAAAGCAAAAACAAAGATGACTATGACGAAGAAAAGGCTCAAGGAAGCTACAAGAGAAGTCATCACAAGAAGAGCTACTCCAAGAAACATTGGAGGAAAGGAAAGAAGGAGGCACACATTGGTGAATGGGTCACTGATGAAGAAAATTCAAGTGAAAACTCCTCCTCATCATCAGATGAAGAAGAGCCAAGGTCCAAGGGACTAGCAGGGCTTGCTCTAAATGAATCTACACCACCCTCACCTTCTCTACCTTTTTGTCTCATGGCCAGAGATGATGAAGAGAAGGTAAACTACAAGATTGGTGGCCGGCATTGGGTTATTGACAGTGGTTGCACACAACATATGACCGGTACACCAAGGATATTCACCTCAGTTGAAAAAGAGTATGATCCAAGTCATAAGATCACATTTGGAGATAACAGCAAAAGAAAGGTAAAGAGAAATGGTAAAATTGCTATCTCAAATGATCACTCCATTGAGAATGTATTACTTGTTGATTCTTTAAACTTTAATCTGTTGTCTGTTGCTCAACTCTGTGATCTAGGTTTTCATTGTATATTTTCAAGTAATGAAGTAGCAGTTCTTGATAAAAATGAGAAGCTTATCTTTAAGGGTTTCAGATTTCAGAATCTCTACCTTGTTGATTTTAACTCAAAATCCTCATGCATCTCAACCTATCTCACAAGCTAAAGTTTCACATGGTCGGGTCGTGGCACAGAGACTTGGGCATGTAGGAATGTCTAATCTGAAAAAGCTTTTCAAAATGAGCTAGTAGTGGGGCTAAAAGATGTTAAATTCAAAAGGATAAACATGCGAAGGCTTGTCAAGCGAGCAAGCAAGTGGCTAACTCTCACCCCGCTAAAAATGTTATGTCTACTACTAGGCCCCTAGAACTTTTGCATATGGATGTTTTTGGCCCCACCTCAAATGCAAGTATAGGTGGCAACTCATACTGTCTTGTAATTGTGGATGATTTTTCTAGATTTACTTGGGTATTCTTTTTGCCAAATAAAAGTGAAGTTGGAAGAATTTTCAAAAATTTTGCAAAAAGAGCTTAAAATGAATTTGATTGTCCCATTAAGAAGATCAGAAGTGATAATGGATCTGAATTTGTCAATACTAACATTATCGAATATTGTGATGAGTTAGGCATAAAGCATGAACTTTCAGCCACATACACTCCTCAACAGAATGGTGTGGTTGAAAGGAAAAATCGAACTCTCATAGAAATGGCAAGGACAATGCTGGATGAATACAATACCTCTGACGCCTTCTGGGCAGAAGCTATCAACACTGCATGTCATGCCATTAACAGGCTCTATCTTCACCGACTTCTCAGGAAGACTTCATATGAGCTTCTGGTAGGAAGAAGACCTAATATATCATACTTTCGTGTATTTGGATGCCAGGTATATATCTATAAAAAGAGAACGCATTTAGGTAAATTCCAAAAGAGATGTGATACTGATATCATGCTAGGATATTCTTCTAAATCCAAAGCTTATAGAGTATTTAATAACTCAACTAGGTTAGTAGAAGAAACCTATGATGTTAAATTTGATGAATCTAATGGCTCACAAGGTGAGCATGAGAATCTAGCTGATGTAGGTGAAGAAGCTCTTAAAGAATCCATGAACAAAATGGAGATTAGTGATATCAAGCCTGAAGAAAACAAGGGTGATCCACCGACAATATCCACGGTACCTCAAGATGGCTCTCAACTCGAAGAAGAAGAAAAGAAGGATGAAGGACCAAACTTCATAAAGAGTCATCATACAATTACAAAGGATCATCCTGTGGATCAAATCATTGGTGAATTTAGTAAGGGGTTCAAACTCGTTCTAAACAAGCAACTTTCTCGTGAACATTACTCTTTGTTTCATGTATTGAGCCCAGACAATTGATGAAGCTTTAAAAGATGTTGATGGATTGTGGCAATGGAAGAAGAGCTCAACAATTTTGAAAGAAACAAAGTCCGAACTTAGTGAAAAGACCTCGATCATAACGTTATTGGAAAAAATGGGTCTTCGAAATAAACAAGATGAAAATGGTGTGGTCACACGAAATAAAGCAAGGCTGGTAGCTCAAGGATATTCTCAAGTTGAAGGGTTGGATTATGGAGAAACTTATGCACCTGTAGCACGACTTGAGGCCATACGGTTTCTCCTAGCCTTTGCTTGTCATTTCGATATTACTCTTTTTCAAATGGATATTAAAAGTGCTTTTCTTAATGGAATTATTGAAGAAACTGTTTTTGTTGAACAACCTCCTGGTTTTGAAGATATAAAGTTTCCCAATCATGTTTATAAGGTATCTAAAGCTCTATATGGTCTGAAACAAGCCCCTAGGGCCTGGTATGAGCGTCTTAGAGACTCATTACTAGAAAAGAATTTCAAAATTGGCAAGGTTGATCCAACGGTATTTTTAAAAGACTTCAATGGTACATTAATGATTTGCCAAATTTATGTTGATGAAATTATCTTTGGAAGTACTAATTTGACTCTGTGCAAGGAATTCAGTAATCAAATGGCCAAAGAATTTGAAATGTCAATGATGGGGGAACTTACTTTCTTTCTAGGGTTTCAAGTGAAGCAATTAAAGGAAGGGACTTTTATTTCTCAAGAAAAATATGTTAAAGACCTTCTCAAGCGGTTTAATCTGGAAGAATGCAAGCCTATCAAAACTCCTATGGCAACCAATACACATCTTGATCAAGATGTGGGAGGTAAGTCTGTTGATCAAAAGTTATATGATCTATGATAGGTTCCTTACTATATTTAACAGCATCTAGGCCAGACATCATGTTTAGTGTATGCATGTGTGCTCGATTTCAAGCTGCACCTAAAGAAGTACATCTTAGTGCAGTAAAAAGAATTTTCAGATACTTAAAAAACACTCCCTGTTTTGGTTTGTGGTACCCGAAAGGTGCTCTTTTCGAACTTCTTGGCTATTCAGATTCTGACTATGCCGGTTGTAAAATTGATCGAAAGAGCACTTCTGGAGGATGTCATCTACTAGGAAGATCTCTAGTATCTTGGTGTTCTAAAAAGCAAAATTCAGTAGCACTCTCAACAGCTGAGGTTGAATATGTAGTCTATGCAGCTTGTTGTGCTCAAATTCGCTTATAAAACAAACCTTTACGGACTATGGTGTTGTATTTGAAAAAGTACCTCTCTTGTGTGATAATGAAAGTGCAAGAAAATTGCCAACAATCCATCCAAAGATTCTAGAACTAAGCATATTGAAATCAGACATCACTTCATACGTGATCATGTTGTTAAAGGAGACATTATGCTTAGCCATGTAAGGACTGAAGATCAATTGGCTGATATTTTCACTAAACCACTTGATGAGGCCAGGTTTTCAAAATTAAGAAATGAACTAAATATGGCCTATTCAAATATTGTTTGACAATATATCCCCTAAAGGGAGTTGGTTTGTTTGTGATGCATCTCTTGATACATATAGCCCTTGGTTTCTTGCTCTGACTGAATTTTTGTCCTCCAGTGGATAAAATCGTTTGCTAATGGCTTTTAAGACTACCTTGATTTTCCGAGTCAATCCATTTACCGAAAAATCCTCTGACTTCCAAAAACTTCTCTAACTCCAAGACTCTTCGGATGATGATAAATTTACTCCATCTTCGCCAACATGTCTATAAAAGGGGAGAACCAGAGGTCTTGGAATGTAACTCTTCTCTTAGCCTTCTTCTTCTGCCTCTAAGCTCTCCTCTTCATCATGCCGAAAAGAGCATCCAGAGACGACGAGGATGATCCTTTGATCGCAGAGCTATGGAGAGATTTTGATCGCGCCATGGAAGAGTTGGCTGAACAAAGGGCGGTTGCCAGTGACAGTGCCACTGTCGATGCCTTTCTTGCGATCTTCCCTGCTCTCTCCAAGGCTAGGGAGGCGCTCATAGAGGCACTCTCGGGCAGCGTAGGGGTGAAACTTAGGTCTTTCCCCTTTCTCTGTAAAAATCTACCGGGCATAACGTCCAGGGAAGCAATATAAATAAAGAAATTTCTCTCTAATTTGCTCTCCTTGAATGGTTCTTATCTTGCTTGGCTTCACATTTGCATGATATTCACATCTATCTGTCACGGAATGGATTTTAAGCTCGACGCGTAAAACATTGTGTTGAATCTGGCGCGAACAACACTCTGACCCGACTGACGGTGTGAATAAATGAATTCAAAAGGGCTATTTCTTGAATAAAATAATTCTTTAAGTAAAATTTCTTAAATTAAGAAAATGCTGCTATAAAACTCACCTTTCTATACTTCTTTCTTATCCAAATCCAAATATAATAACTAAGTCAAAAACAAAATATCTTCTCTTATAAAACCCAGTGGCAGTGTTTAGCTAACCGTCCATATTAAAAATTTGAGTACTTCAAATGAGCTTAAATTGAAAATACTTATGCTCATCAAAATATCAGACTCAAACATTATTTGAAAATTATTTTCCGTCTTGTTATGGTGCTTTTGTGTTTTGGTTGATAATCTCAGCTTTGTATTTCTTATCATTGCTAATCGTCAGAATAAGAATCCTATCCCTTTTTGGGCTTATCTCTGCCAAACGTGTTCGAATATGACAGCTAAACGATTCTCTGATTGTATCTCATCTCTCCTTCATAAAGAGTCCTCCTCAAAGTACTGCAATTGCAGGAGTTACTTTCCCGTGAGTTGTCAGTTTCACAGCTTTTGCTCCTAGAAGTTCGTGCTATTTATAATGCCCTCTCTCGTTTTCTGGCTTAAACCCTTTGACCAAAAAATCATCTTTCTCAAGCTTTTCGCAAGAAATCTCCAAAATTTTGTTTCTCTTTTTCCTCGCCGACGCTCATCCCGAACGGGTGTTGTCAACGGCACTCTATCTGCTCAGCCTCTGCTACTAGGATCTCATAAGTTCTTCTATCATATCCTCTTTCTTTGCTAGATCGAAACCCTAGTTAAAACTCATCTCTTAAGATCCCCCCTTCTGTTTCTTAGGCTGTTCTTCAATTTCTTGTGTTTGGGATTGTCAGTGTTGTTAGCCTCTGGAAATTCCATCAAGTCAACTCAGCATTTGATTTCAGACAAAAGAAACCCTAGTCAAGATGAGTTCACAGAATCCAGATAAAAGAGGTCTGTTTGGAAAAATTGCTGATAAAGTTAAAGGGAAAAAGAAAGCCAAAACTAACCAATATCAGCAGTCTAGCGGTATGGTAAAGAAAGTAACGAAACCATCAAGAGTACCAGTGCAATATGACTCAACCTCCTCTTCAAATGATAGTGACTATCAGCCTAGTGCAAACCCATCATCTGATGAAGAAATAGAACTCAGTGGTGAAGTAGACATAATTTGTGGACATGAGCTAGCTGTTCTAGGAGGAAGGAAACTAAGAGCTGCAAGATTGGTACCTGAAAGAATCTGGTTTCCTTTTAATAGACCTGCCCTCAATGAACAATTTATCACCACATTTCAGAGAAACATCTATATGGGTTACAGAAATAGGAGAGATAAGAATGGCAAGCTCTTGTCAGCACTTTGCAGGCATCAATATGTTGACTGAAATCGATTAGTTCTGTGCTAGAATCGATAGAATTCTAGATTGTGTTCGATCAACTCTGGGCTTGCAACCCTCATGTCCTCAATGCACCAACTTGGAGTGAAAATAGGATCATGGAATTCTATGCATCTCTATTAGTAAACAAAATAGACACTTCATTCTGCTTACTATTGATGGAATTAAGAGAAAAGTAAGAACTCCTCGCTTGAAGCGCCATAGGGGCCTCATGTCCTTTGGTCAATGTAACTAGGATTCATGATAGGATGTTCCTGAAGTAGATGGAGACAGATTGGTGACATGCCCGACCTACAAGTATCCGCCCACATCTACGTAAATGTTCATGAGGTCTGGTTTTAATGCAAATAGGGTTCATTACTTAACTGCAGAAGCCAAGGCTCTACTCCTAATTCTCAGACACACTATCTACCCTAAAACCGGTTACAAGGAAGGAGTAACCCCATGTCTTGCATGGTTGCTGCGCCTAATATTATCAAGACAACCCATTGATTTAACAGATTACATCCTTGGTGAGATGGAAGAAGCTATATACAGAAAGATGGGTAGCCATCTTCCTTTTTCCATGCAAATCACTCAGATGCTTTTGGCTCAAGGAATCATTTCCCAGACTGAGAGGGACAAAGAGTTCAATTCTGGCCCTAAGCAATACAAAATGTCCAAGCCAGCTGTACAAGAAAACAGACCAGCAAGTATCTCCACTTTTCAGCCAGTCTTTCATGAGCCTAGTGCTCAGGAGAATACAGAGATCCTTGAGAATTCAGATGATGATGAAGGGGCTCCGAGTCATAGCTATCACACTCAGGAATACTCTCTCCCTGCTCCTAACCTTTCATATACTCCCACAGAAATCTTGAACTATAGCTCAGAACATGTAAGTCAGCAAAGGTTTGGACAGTCTAAACATCCTACAGTGTATGTTAGCTCAGAGTCTCTTCATGAAGATGAGGAAGTTCATAGACTACAAGAACTAGCAGCCGCAGCCAGATTCATGGAAGGACAAAGACTTCCACCTGCAGCCCATGAGCATGAAGCAAAGGTTCTAGACCTCCTCAGATCATATACCAGCCTTCACTCAAATTTCTGAAGATAATTCTCACTATTCTCATCATTCTGAGCCTGAACCAGTTCATGATTACAGTCATCAACCGTCTTGGTGGGACTCTCAGCCAGGGTGGTTCACATCTTTTGAACAAAGAATACAACACCGATCTCGAAATGCTCAAGAAAATATAGAAGAAGAAAGGAAATTGGCTGCCCAAAGACATGATGAACAAATGACAAGAATTCACCAACAAAGAAGAACTAATGCAAAGATCTATCAAGACCAAGAAAATCTCGTAAATGAAACTTACGTAAGATTTGATATGATCAGAGGAAATCAGTGGGACATAAGAAAATGGATTGGTGAAATTAAAACTGAACAACTGGTCATCAAAGACATAATGTATGATCTTAACAAGAAGCAAAATGCTCAAAATGCACAGATTGACAAGTTTGCTCAGAATGTTTACAAGAACTTTGAAAAGACTGGAAGCTGTTTGGATTCACATGCAGATCAATTAGATCATTTTCGGGACTATATTGTAGACACTCGACATGACCTGACATCAAATCAGCAGGACATTGCACAACTAGTATTGGACAAAGCTGATGAAACTCAGGAACTTGTTAGAGATGTCCAACAAGACTTCAGTGAGTTTACTTTCAATCCTCAGCCTGGAGATCCTGATTATCCAAGCTGGCACAATCAAGCAATGGCTTCTCCTCTTTCGGACAGAGACCGAGAACAGTCACCTCCTTCTCCTCCACAAACAAGCACAAGCTCCAAAATGGCTAGCATGCTAAAAAGAACTTTTTCAAAACGCAAGAAGTGACCTTTTTGGTTGTTGATGCCAAAGGGGGAGAAGAACAGTCTGAAGAATAGTCTAAATAGTCTCTCTAATGTCAAAAACAAAAATGCTATATTAAAGACTAATAGTCTTTTGTGTTTGTCTCTGCTTTATGCATTCTCTTTCTTAAAACCATAATATATGAAAAGGCTAATGTTTCTGATACTTCTTCATGTGTGTTAATTTTAAGTTCTCTCACGCATTCATTCAGGGGGAGTAGAATTTGCTCAAGTTATTAAACATTGTTTTCTATCAGACTAACTTGTTTTTGCAGGATAAGTAATCTCTTCGGCCCTGAGCAGTGTTTCAAGGTTTTTTTTTGTCATCAATCACCAAAAAGGGGGAGATTGAGAGCATCTAGGCTCCCTTCATGTAATTTGTGTTTAGTTTATTGGTTTTGGTGTTGATGACTTAAAAAGGCTACTCAGTGAAAATCAAAAGAAGATATATCTAATAGTCAAGGCTAAGGTGTTTGTCTTAGTTTTTGGCTTGGGAGTAAATCTAAGCCACTTAGTTTAATCGCCGTTCTATTAAGAGGGACTATCCATAAGAAATTATCTTGGATCATGTGCAAAGTCGCTAGAAGATTTCTTGGAGCATAGAACTCTCTTAAAACATAATTCTATCTTAGACAAAAGTTCTCTCAGGCTCAGGCGCTTAAAAGATCCGTGCTTTAAACATCAACCGAGAGTACATCATGTACGCCGGACCAACCTTTTCGGTCCGGCGCTGAAGAAATTTTCCTTCTGAGCGCACATCATGTACGCCGGACCAACCTGTTGGGTCCTACGTTAAGAATCCTCTTCTTTACTTATATCAAATATTCATCGGACAAATCTAATTTCTCTCATTTGTGTTAGTCCAACATAAAATTATTTCGCCTCAATTATCTTTCTGGTCCATACTAAAGTATCAAAGCATTAGAGCATGATAATGATCTCAATTCTATGTGTACGTCGGACCATCTTTTCCGGTCCGGCGCCAACAAGCTTTCTACTGATAAAACCAGTCTTTTTATTTGTACGCCGGACCATCTTTTTGGGTCTTGCGTAAACTATGTCCTCTGGTACTAAGTTAGATCAAATCATGTGTTCAGCGAACCTGTTTTTCTGGTCCTGCGCTAACATGGCTTGTCTGGCTAAATGAAATCCTGTTCGACGGACTAAGTTTATCTGTCCGACGAAAATCCTTTGTATATGCCAGTAAAAATCATCTGATCTTTTACCCTTTCGACGGACCATTTTTCTTGGTCCAGCGCAACTAGCTCTGTTAAAGCTCAACTATGCCTCTCAGAACCATGTACCCCGGACCGAAATTTTCGGTCCGGCGTGTGTGTGCAGTTTGACTCTCGATTGGCTCTGTTAGAAAATCTTTTTCAAAAGGTAGCTGTTGACCTACCCCATCTACCCTGCCAACTCCCAACGGGCAAAAGACAGGTGTAACGATTATCTCTTTTCAGGAGCTATATATAGATGGCCTGTGCTCAAAAAAGGTGTGCGATTACCTTTTCACATTCTGAACATCTTTTCATTCACATACAACTCTTTGATCCTTGAGATTTCCAAGCTTCATTCCATCAAAGAGTGTTTGAGCTTCAACTCAGAAAATTACAAACCATCTTTCTGATTTGCTAAGAGTACTTGCTCCAAGCTAAATCTAGTTGAGTCTAGCTACTGAACCAAGAGACAGGGCTTGTGGATAGTCTATTACTCTTGGAACTAGCTGTTTCTAGACGGTTGGAGAAGTTGTTGGTGCGACCTATCCAATAGTGTTTGTGGAAGGCCACCATTGCTGTGAAGGGTTGAGACTCACCTCACTGAGTAGTGAAAGAGTCATGATAGTGGATAACCAAAAGCTATTTGAAAATAGCTGTTTGGTGGAGCAATACTTCTAAAGAAGTGCTCTAACGGGGACGTAGGAGTGATCTCTGAACCTCGTTGAAAAATTCTTGTGTTCCCCTATTTCTGAGTTACTTTTCTACTCATGTTGTTTCTTCTGATTCTATTTCGAACTCTTTTCTCTTGAACCATTATTGTGCCTGATATTTATGCAATTGCTTCTGCTCCAATCTTTTTATTGAGGTAAGTTTTTCCAAACTTTTAGATATTTTTAAAAAAGTTGCCTATTCACCCACCCTCTAGGCCAACTTGATCCTTTCACAGCTGTAGCTGTGCTTGCCACTATCGTGACCAGCAGCCCCGTCCACGCCGTCGTGACGATCAATACTCCATGTGGGTGCCTTATGGTTACCCATTCGAGCCTTAATGTTCTCCCCCTTAAAGCGTAGTCCATCCCGCCCTTTTACAATTCCAAAAGGCGCACTAGTATCGTACTTTTGTTTATGTTCGTGTCTACTTGTGCTGCTATTTGTACCGTCCAAACTATATGCGCCATGTAATCCCCCTTTATTATGAAATGCTATGTTTCATTCATTCCCTTATTTGTATTGACCGACATACGGTATACAATTAGCGATACTCATTTCTAAATGTTTCGTATGTTTCTCATTTTGGTAATTTTACGCGTCGGTGTAACTAGTTTTGTCATTTCTCTCCAAACCATTTTCCGTGCCATATTCATTGCTTGTGTCAAACAAAATTCGATTATACAAATAACACTTCAATTAGTACAACAAATTTTTGCTGCATGTTTTTTGATGTTATTATTTTATTCCCAAAATTTACCCCTACTTCTTTAACAAAAACAAAAATGAGTACAACATAAAACAGCCAGTGCTGTTTTTACAATAAAACCGTAGCGCTGGGGTGCAGCGCCCTAGGGCCACTGCAGGGGCGAAGCAGCGCCCTGGGGGAGGGGCATGGTGGGCCCTATGGTCTGCACTACCTCAGGGGTGCGGCAAGGTGGGGCCGGGCCAAAAAAAGTAGAAATTTTTTGAAGTGCCTGGGAACTGCTACACACACGCACAACGGGCTATTTTTGCAATTTCTGCTTAATGGGGGCTAATTTTGGAAATAATAAAATGTAGGGGGCTAATACAGTAAATTATTCCTTAGTTAGTTCTACCTACACCGTGGACGCCCTAACAATGTACAGGGAGGGAGGGCCTCCTCCCAAGATCTTCGTCATAGTTTTACATCTTTCTTCATATTTAGTTCCTATAGCTGTTGACAATGGCAAAGGTGCTCCCAACGATATCATCAGACATCAAATTAACTTCGAAAGATAAAAAGAGGAGTTAATTTGTAGCATAAACAATTAAGGGAATTGCTAGTTTGGTGGATGCAAAATACTTGTAAAATTCTTGCGTCCTAGGTAGGTCATGAACCATTTTACCATCAAGTACCCTTTGATCATTTTGATTTTCATTTATCTGTCAATTCCTCACAAACTTTCTCATCAAATTGGGACACATCAAGACGATGCATACATACACGGGTGTCCACTTGCACACACTCGGTTGTGAAGTGAGGACAAGGCAGAGCTCAAAAGACAATGCCAAATTACGATTAACATAGCAAACATAGTCTTGTGCAATTCAAATTCATACATGAATAAAAAAGAAGATAGCAAGAATGCTAATATGCTAATATGCTAATTGCTCACATGTCAATATGTAGTTCTTTGTCTTTTTGGAATTTAGTATGTTGCTTACTTAAAACAATATTGATATGTCCTCAAGATAGCAATAGGCATTTGTCCTTTGCTTTTAAAAAGAACAAAATTCTGTTTACTTTTGGTGTTCATTATATATTTTTTAATGCTTTTGTCCTTGGATCTGTGTTGCTTTGTTGGTATTATTTTGTACTCCAATTTAGGAATAATCATCGAGTCTTTATGGCAGCAAACAATCATTCCTACTATATTTGTGCCAAGGATTGGACTAATTGAGAAAGATGTAGGAGATGGATTCCACAAAATGATGTTCATATAGCCATGTGAAGCGTAGTGTGCGAACCTACCTAGTATATTACTAACTATACATACATAGCAGAGTATATGGTTATATGCTAATTGCTAAAGAGCAAAGAAGAAAAGAAATCAACTAATCAAGATTCATGTATACATACCAAACTGTAGACAGGCCACAGGCACCAGCTCCAATCCAAATCGGTGCAGCCACCCGACGCTCACACTCCTCGACATCGGCTTCTCAGTTGTCTCCTTCTAGGCTCCCCCACCCCAGCTCATCTTGTCTCTACCATGACTGCACCTCCTCAGCTCCTCACGCTGTCACCCTAGGCAGCTGAACCACACCTTCTCTGCTACTACATGCAGCCTCAGCTTCCCCATGCGGCCCGCCGCCACCCATGGTCAAGCTTCTTTGCTACCATCACTGCAGATTTGCCTGCAGGCCATCGGCGATCAAGCTTCCCCACCACTGCTCACTGCCTCGGCTTCCCCACATGGCTACCGCCCACCATATTCCATTGCTCTTTGACAACTAGTGGGGTGGGGTGGATTGGATCAAATGTGAGGACTAGTTGCTTGCGGGGCCTTGTGGATTGGTGGTTTGTGGGCTAGCTTCCTGAAAAGGTCCATCTTCTAATCTCTTCTTCTTCCCCTGACAACCGCTAGCACCATAGCAAGCTTGGCTTTCCATGGCCACTGAACAGGGAGGAGAGGTGGGGTTACGTCTGGTGGAGACGAAGCCCACCCACTTGATTTGCCTCTGCACACACTTGTAATTACAAAATACTAGGAAAGAATCCCAACAAGCGGAACGTGGGATACAAGCAAGTTTGCTACATTTAATGCACAAGTGCACAAACTCTTGGTTTGGTAGCAAGTCAACAGAGAAAACTCTTAAAAACTTTTATGGATGTACTTCTAAAATTACTCCACTTATATATAAAATTTCAACTTCAAAATCATGTGGAGTTGAGTTATTAATCAATTTTAAGCTCAAATCTGTTTAAAGTTGAGTTATTATCAAGATTAGGCATAAGGAAAACCCAAATAAACTCAATAACAACCAGAAAAACAGAATGAGGAGAAGAAGTCGAGAAACTACAAAACTGGATGGCTATAGAGCATAGAAAAGATATAAGAGACTCACTACGGCTCAGACTCACTCTTATCTTCCCTAGTGACTGACATATGGAATCTGACTCTAGATCCCAACTAAGGAGTGCACACAGACCCTATCTACCCAGGAGGCCCAACACCTGCTAGACTTATAAGACTGTGAGGGAACTCCTGAAGGACCATGTGGAGGTCCATCCATGTTTGTGATGAGTATTTGACTTTATTTGAGCAAGGTGTGCTCAGGTTTGAGTTTGATTTGAATTGGAATTCAAAAGGAAACAATTTTAGTTATGTTAGCTTCTTGCGGTACTACCGGCCTATGGTTGGCGGTAGAACCGACTGATGTTTGAGACATAATTAATTATGAGCATTTGTGATGATTGAACATTGCTATGTGAGGTATTTCCTTGTTTTTGATGGTTGCAGGACGACGGTGCTAGGTCATGGTGAGGCGAAGGATGGCTGGGACTAGGCGAGGAGCGTCGAAGGTCCAGACGGTTGGGGATCGCCAGAAGATGATCGGAGACAGAGTCCGTGCAAGCCATGAAGACAAGGAATGGATGTGATGCTAGCTAGATGCTGCTCAGATCGATGAGGGCCGTCGGATTGTGGTCTAGTTGATAGGATAGCGGGTCTAGTTAGTATAATTTGAAAACCGTGCAAGAAAAACCATTTGTGTGGTGGGTTTTGAGTGAACCCTTGCATGGCTGATTGAGTGATTAATCTTAGCCCTTGATGGATGCTCTAGGGTTTAGAGGCTTATCCAAGGGTGGTAGGTGGCCCAAGAGTTGTATAAATAGGGGTGGAGGGGTAGCATTCCCCCTTGAAGGTTTTGAGGTTTTTGATGCTCCTTTGAGCTTTGCCCACATGAATGTGAGGCTTTGTAACCTCTCCTTCCAGAAAATACAAAAATTTTCTTTACCTTATTGTGAATTTAAATTGCACATTTATATTATGTCTTTACTTTACGCAATTTAAATTCAGCATTTACTTTCCCGCATTTACATTCTCGCAATTTGGATTTGCCTCCCCTCCTAAATGCTGTTCTTCTAGGATTTCTTGAGGGTGTTCATATTGTTTTATATCTTTCTTTCACCCTAGGATTTTATATCTGATCCTTCATTTGGTATCAGAGCCGGTTTTGCTCTTTCATAGATCTTGACCTGTCTCAAGAGCCATGGCGATGGACAAGTACTCCACCAACCCTCCTATTTTTGTGGGAGTTGATTTTCCTTTCTGGAAATCGCAGATGGAGTCATACATCACTGCCCAGGGCTTCCTGATATAGCAGAAGGTGAAACTCCCGTATGAGGTTCCTGCCGATGAAAACGTCATGGCCGACAATATGGCTGACGTTGAGGCGAACGCTAAGGCAAGGAACATTCTCATACAGGGTCTTAGCCACAGTGAGTATGATAGGATTTCTCACCTCCATTTCGCTCACGAGATTTGGGTGACCCTTAATGCTTACCATGAGGGCACTACTCAAATCAAGACCGTGAGGCAGGACCAGTTCAAGCGTGAGTTCAACAAGTTTGAACAACACTCTGGTCAGAGTCTTGACAAGTGCTTTGGTCGGTTTACGAAGATTTTGAGCAACCTCCGAGCAGTCAATTGCATATACCCTAACTCGAATAATGCTCGACATTTCTTGACCGCACTCGATCATCGAGTTTGGGAAATGAAATTGACCACCATCAAGGACACTACCGACTTGTCGACCTTGACTCTTGATGGGCTTTACTCCCGTCTCAAGACTCATGAGATCGACGTCGTCTCTCACAAGACGAAATCTCAGTCGATGGCTGTGGTCACTGATCGCACTGGATCTTCCCTTGATTTTTCTGCTGGTTTCTCTCTTTTCGCCCTTTGCGAGCTAAGCGATGACCAACTGGGAAAATTTCCATAAAATGAGCTTGCTCTTCTTGCTCGCAAATTATCACATGCATACAAGAGGGTGAGAGAGAAAGAGAGGTGGCATGATCACATGCTTCGAGTGCGGTGGCCCCAACCACATTCGGGCTAATTGCCCCAAACTGGAGAAGGCAAAGAACGACACCGGCGGTTCGGCAAAGAACGACTACATCGACAAGAACCGCAACAAGAAGCCTCCAGTTCGCGAGCCGGTGCGTGAGAAGAAGTACCGCAACTTCTCCAAGAACAAGAAGCACTTCCACCGCGTCCTCGCTGCGCTTGACGACATCAACCTCTCCGACACGGAGACATAGAGCGACGAGGGTGAGGATGAACCGCAAGAGAAGAAAGGCGGCGACGACTTCTCCGGCATGTGCTTCATGGCCGACGCCAACGGCATCAGCGACTCCGAGCTCTACAGCGACTCGAACGAGGTACCCTCCTATGACCAGCTCAATGAAGCTTTCTGCAAATTAGGAAAATTTCATGCTAGAGCTAGAGCTAGGTGTGTGGAGCTAGAGAAGGAAGTAGGTACCTTGACTCGAGAATTAACTTCTCTTAGATCTTCTCCCTCTCAAGTCACTAATGACTTTTCTTTGTGTGATGCACTTCTGGTGGAGTTGGAGAACCTAAGGACTATGCATGATAGTGTGTTATCTGAACTAGATAGTCTTAGGTTGAAGAATGCTAGCGATGATTCTATTGATGGTATTCCACTAGATGCTAGTTTTCTTCCTGCTCACTCTACTCCATCATGCTCTAATTGCCCCAAATTGCTTGCTGAAATTAATGCCATGAGCGATCACCTTAGGAAGTTTTCTTCTAGAAACGATTAACTTGAAATGCATGCTTCTAAGGACCAAGTCAGCTCATGTGAGGGCTGTAGGCAACTAAAACTTGACAATGAATCTCTAAATGTCAAGTGTGCTAAACTTACTAAGGACTTACTAGATAAGTCACAAGAAGGTTGCTTGCGATGTAATGTGATTGAGGGGGACATAGATAAAATCCATGTCGAACTTAGGAAGAAGTTAGAAGACCAAGTCTATAGGATTAGAAATATGACGTGCATTTCTTGTGAGGCCCTCAAGATTGAGGCAGCCGTGCTGAGGGAGAAAAATGCACGTGTTGAGAGAGCTTCTCTTTCTGGTTCTTCTTCTTCCTCTCTTCCCTGTTCTTCATGTGCCTCTTTCTTTCGGGAGTGTGAGTATCTCATGAGCACTCTCGAGGAGTTTGTAGGAGTCAAGAAGAAGCTCAATCTTATTCTAGACCAATCCAAGATTAGTAGATTTAATCAATGTCTAGGATTTGATCCCTTGGAGCACGCTCGGGCGCATCCTCCCACCATTGTGCGCGGCTCCAAGAGTGGTGAGATTGTGGTAGCCCCCAGAGTGAGTACCACCGTGTTTAGGTCTGTTGGGGTTGTCCATAGGACTTCTGACCAGAAGGGTGTTACTCCTGTTGCTTCTGCCTCTAGCAAGGCGAAGTACACATGCACATTCTGTAAGAAGGATGGTCACCTAGTAGATTTTTGCTTCAGGCGCGCCAAGAACACTCGGTGTGAGCGTGTTGCTGCTCTTAGGGGCATTCAGGATCATCCCCAGACTCTGAGTGCTCTTAAGGCACACACTGCTTCTAGACAGGTTAGAGAGTCGCCTGTTTTTTGGCAGCGTCCAGGACTCAGTTTTCATGCTGTTTCTTCGATTTTTAGTCCTAGAGCTGCTCGTGGTTAGTCTTTCTGTCGTCCTCTTGATATTCGTCGTTTTTATCGAGGTAGATATCAGCGGCGTGAGGTGTTTTCTGGTAGGAGTTCTAGGCAGCTTCACTGGGGTGGTTCAGCCTTTGCACCACGGTGGGCCAACCCAGTTTCAGCTCCTAGATCATCTACTAGAGTTGCTACTGATCTTGTTAGGGTTAAACGTCGGAGAGACACTCGAGTCCAGTCTTCTCTTGTGGCTGGTACTATGAGGCGTCGTGTGGTTCAGTTGTAGGTTCTCAAGTCTTCACTCTATCTCAGTACTGAGTCATCTTTCTCTCTTGTGTCTTGATCAGGTTCGTCGGATGGGGAAGGGAGATGTTTGGATTGTTGACTCCGGTTGTTCTCGTCATATGATCGGAGATTCTCGATGGTTCTCTTCCCTAGTCCAAGCCCCCGGTGATGAGTTGATCACTTTCAGGGATACTTCTTCAGGTAGGGAACCTTCTGCATTAATGACAATTTTATTCTTAAAGATGTTGCCTTAGTGAGTAAGCTGCAATACAATTTGCTTTCTGTTTCTCAGCTTATTGATGACTCTTTCGAGGTGAGTTTCAAGAGTAGCGCCTGAAGGATCCTCGATTATTCCGGAAGGTTAGTTTGCGGGATTTCTAGATATGGGAGAGTCTTTCGTGCTGATTTTTCTGCTTCTTTTGGAGACTCTCTTCATTGTTTGATTGCTTCAGAGTCCCGTGATCTCTCCTTCTGGCATAGGAGACTTGGTCATATTGGATTTGATCATTTGACCCGAGTTAGCAGCTATGACATCATTCGTGGTTTGCCTAAACTCAAAATGGTCAAAGACTTAGTTTGCTCTCCTTGCCGACATGGCAAGATGGTTGCTGCTTCTCATCCCCCAGTCAATGTTGTGATGAATGATGCACCAGGACAGCTTTTACATATGGACACTATTGGTCCAGCTAGAGTGCAGTCAGTGGGTGGGAAGTGGTATGTTCTTGTCATTGTTGATGATTTTTCGAGGTACTCTTGGGTGTTTTTCATGTCCTCGAAGGATGAGACTTTTACCCATTTTAGGGGTTTGGTTCATAAGTTGTCTTTTGAGCTCCCTGGTGCCCTAAGAGCTATACGAAGTGACAATGGCACGGAGTTCAAGAACTCCTATTTTGAGATTTTCTATGTGGAGTCTAGTTTAGAACATCAGTTCTCCTCTCCCTACGTCCCTCAGCAAAATGGCGTAGTGGAAAGGAAGAACAGGACCCTGGTAGAGATGGCCATGACGATGCTAGACGAGTACTCCTATGAAGTTTGTGGCTGAGGCTATAGCTACTGCTTGCCATGTTTCTAATCGTGTATTCTTGATAGCACATTTGCACCACACTTCTTACGAGTTGAGGTATGGACGAAAGCCCAGTGTTTCTCATTTTCATGTGTTTGGTTGCAAGTGTTTTATTTTGAAGTCTGATAACCTGGATAAGTTTGAGTCTCGTTCTTCTGATGGTATCTTTTTGGGTTATTCGACTTCTTCTCGTAGCTATAGTGTCTGGAGTTACGATGCGCATAGAATCATAGAGATCTGTGAAGTGATCTTTGATGAGGCTAGCCCAGGAGCTAGACCTGACATTTCAGGCTCTTCTTCTTCCTCCGAGACCATCTTTGTAGAGGATGAGGATGATGGAGATGATGGTGTTCCACCTGATCTAGTCCCCTCTACACCTGAGGTGCCTCCTGTTTCCATTTCTGCACCTCAGAAGGCCACCCTTGCCTTCGACTCTCATGCAGCTAGTGGCTCGCTCCTACCTCTTCCATGCATGAGGTAGAGGCCACCGCTCGACCTCTCTGTCATATTCAGATTCTCATCCACCCGATCGGATCATCGGTGATCCGCTTGAGCGGTCACTCACTCAAAATCGTTTGTCCAGCTCGCCTTCACTCGCCTTTGTTGCCTCGTTTGAGCCGAAGGATGTGACTCATGCATTATCTGACGAGTCTTGGACTAATGCTATGCATGAGGAACTTGAAAACTTTGAGAGGAACAAAGTCTGGCAGCTTGTAGAATGTCCATCTGGTCATAATGTCATTTGGACCAAGTGGGTGTTCAAAAACAAGCAGAGTGAGGATGGGGTTGTCATTCGCAACAAGGCTAGGCTAGTTGCACAGGGCATTTCTCAGGTTGAGGGTCTTGGCTTTGAGGAGACCTTTGCCCTTGTAGCTAGACTAGAGGCTATTAGGATCTTGCTTGCATTCTCTGCATCTTGGGGCTTTAAGCTCTATCAAATGGATGTCAAGAGTGCATTCCTCAATGGCTATATTGAGGAAGAGGTTTATGTCAAACAACCTTCAGGATTTGAGAACCCCAAGTTTTCGAGTTATGTATACAAGCTTTCCAAAGCTTTGTATGGACTCAAGCAGGCCTCCAGAGCATGGTATAAGAGGCTCAAGTCTTATCTTCTCAGCCATGACTTCAAAATGGGCGTAGTAGACAAGACTCTGTTCATCAGACACCATGAGTCGCATTTTCTTCTCGTCCAGATTTATGTGGACGATATCATTTTTGGTGGCTCGTCTCATTCGCTTGTGTCTCAGTTTTCTGAGGTGATGAGCACAGAGTTTGAGATGAGTATGATGGGCGAGTTGAGCTACTTTCTTGGCTTCCAAATCAAGCAGACTTGGGAGGGTACTTTCCTACACTAAGGTAAGTACACTCGGGATCTCCTGAGGCGGTTTGATATGTCTGATGGTAAGCCAGTGATGACTCCTATGGCCACCACTGCTGTCCTCGAGCCCGATGAGGATGGTGAGCTTGCTGATCAAAAGGAGTTTCAGAGCATGATCAACTCCCTCTTGTACCTCACTGCTTTGAGGCTGGACATACATTTCGCTGTGTGTCTGTGCGCTAGATTTCAGGCTTCTCCTCGTGCCTCTCACCGCCAGGCGGTCAAGCGCATCTTCAGGTACCTTCGTGCTACCACTGATTATGGTATTTGGTACTCTTCTTCTTCTTGTCTATCTCTTAGAGCCTTTTCCGATGCCGACTTTGCTGGCTATAGGATTGATAGGAAGAGCACTTCTGACTCTTACCAATTTATTGGCACTTCTCTTGTTTCTTGGTCATCTAGGAAGTACCGAGTTGCACACCCATCACCGAGGTCGAGTATGTTGCTACAACCATTGTCAGAGCTGTGTGCTCGATGAGATCGACCTTGCGGGACTATGGGTTAGAGATAGAGAGTGTGCCAATTTTCTGTGGCAACACTTCTGCTATTTGCATTGCTAAAAACCCAGTGCAACATTCCCGGACCAAGCACATTGATATTAGATATCACTTCCTTAGAGGCCATGTGGAGAAGCGAGATATCGTGCTTCAGTTTGTAGAGAGTGACCTCCAGTTAGCCGATATCTTCACCAAGCCTTTGGATAGCTCCAGATTTGTTGTCTTGAGGAGTGAGCTTGGAGTCGTGAGCCTTTACGGCCTTTCGTGAGGGGGAGCTGGTTTGTATATTATGTATAATATGTTATCTTCCAGCTTTGCTTTTTTTTTCTTTGTGTTTCTTCTGGGTGATTTTGGGCTTATTTTTTCTTGAGTTGAGTTCACTCACTTAGACTTCTGGCATGCTTTGTATGGACCTCTTATCTTGTGTTTTAGGTTGCTATCATGCGTGATTAGCTGTTCTCTCTTCTCTCTAGGTTGAGTTCCCTCACAGTCTTATAAGTCTAGCAGGTGTTGGGCCTCCTGGGTAGACAAGGTCTGTGTGCACTCCTTAGTTGGGATCTAGATTGAGCTTCCTTATGTCAGTTACTGGGGAAGATAAGAGCGAGTCTGAGCCGTAGTGAGTCTCTTTCTATCTTTTCTATGCTCTATAGACATCCAGTTTTGCAGTTTCTCGACTTCTTCTCCTCATTCTGTTTTTCTGGTTGTTATTGAGTTTATTTGGGTTTTCCTTATTCCTAATCTTGATAATTGACTCAATCTTCATGAAATACATAATGCTATATCTTTTGAAGAAAATCACTAGTTTAGATATGTCCAAATCCATTTATCATGCTAAGCTTATTAAAATCTGAATTTTTTTTTGAAAGCTTTAAATGAAAACTTGATGAAACATGTTGCTTTTACTTACTAAGTTTCTTCTCTAGGGGTTTTTACCATGAATTGTGAAATTTTGGCTTTCTCTAGAGTCCTATAGCAACTTGGGTGAAATTTGGTTGATCCATATTTGAGTCCTTCAGAATTGCTCATATGTGCTAAATTGAAATCAAGAAAAATTTTACTCTTTTGTGCAAAATTGATCTCAACACTTTATATTCACGAGACTGCTTCCCATTGCATTTGGGATGAACTTGGAATATATTGTGTATGACCAAGATCATTCTCTTAAGAGTTACTCTTGAGATGATCGAAAATGGCTTGAGTCAATCAAAAAAATGCAAATATCAAACACATAAGTGGGTAAAGAATGCAAATAATGTCAAACATTTGCACCCCGCTATGTTTTTCAAAGTCTTAAAGAAAATTTGCATAAATTGAAAAATGAGCTCGAAGAACCGACTGATGATTGAGACATAATTAATTGTGAGCATTTGTGATGATTAAACATTGCTATGTGAGGTATTTCCTTGTTTTTGATGGTTGCAGGACGACGGTGCTAGGTTATGGTGAGGCGAAGGATGGCCGGGACTAAGCGAGGAGCGTCGAAGGTCCAGACGGTTGGGGATCGTCAGAAGATGATCGGAGACAGAGTCCGTGCAAGCCATGAAGACAAGTAATGGATGTGATGCTAGCTAGATGCTGCTCGGATCGATGAGGGCCGTCGGATTGCGGTCTAGTTGATAGGATAGCGGGTCTAGTTAGTATACTTTGAAAACCATGCAAGAAAACCCATCTGTGTGGTGGGTTTTGGGTGAACCCTTGCATGGCTGATTAAGTGGGTTAATCCTAGCCCTTGATGGATGCTCTAGGGTTTAGAGGCTCATCCAAGGGTGGTAGGTGGCCCAAGAGTTGTATAATAGGGGTGGAGGGGTAGCCTTCCCCCTTGAAGGTTTTGAGGTTTTTGATGCTTCTTTGAGTTTTGCCCACATGAATGTGAGGCTTTGTAACCTCTCCTTTCAGAAAATACAAAAATTTTCTTTACTTATTGTGAATTTAAATTGCGCATTTACATTATGTCTTTACTTTACGCAATTTAAATTCAGCATTTACTTTCCCGCATTTACATTCTCGCAATTTGGATTTGCCTCCCCTCCTTCTAAATGCTGTTCTTCTAGGATTTCTTGAGGGTGTTCATATTGTTTTATATCTTTCTTGCACCCTAGGATAGACTAGAGATCAAGCTTTTTTTGAATTGCAAATCTGTCCAGAACTTGTTCTTCGCGCAGCCGTTAGTCTTTTATTTTTATAAAAATCTATAAAAACACTTTTTAAGTGGTTCTTGTTTGAGAAGGTGTTCGACTCATATATCCATCTCTGTAAAAATTTGTTAGTCCACTGGTTGCACCGTTTGAGCGCTATGAAGTGAAAACCGAGCCTCAAACATTCTGATCGAAGTTCCCGACTATCTGTAATGCTTGATTTTTCATGTTTATTCTACAAAGCTTGTTGAGTTGATTTTTGGTGGACTGTTTCATGACTCAACTGCTCACATGGAGAAACATTCTCAAAAATTTTAGAGCCATAGAATCTCACCAACCACCTGCTCCAATTGAGGACAATTCTTGAAAAATCTGCTTTTACTTTTCTGAAAGAGACTTTGGTGTTTTAGCTTTATCTCTTTTAGAAAAGTAGTCTTTGAATTGATTCCTCTTTGTTTGGATACTTGACAACTAGGATTGTGATTAAAAATCCCTCACATGATTCATGGTTCTCATCCATACAAGCTAGGGGTACACATAGTTGTCTAATTGTTCGGGTTTTGGAGGGTGTGCGAATCTAAGAAACACTAGTTTGTAGGAAAATCTTTGGGTGTTTCAGATTTTTATTGCGAGATTGTTTGGAGTACTTTGAGTAGGGGAAATTTTATTTGGGATCATTCACCCCCCCCCCCTCTGATTGCCATTTCGATCCTTCACCTCCCCTACCACCTCACCCCCAGCCGCTTGCCCTCCCCAGCAGTGCATCCATTGGAGACTCCCCAATCGTGCGCTCCCCTTGGAATCCCCTATAGTGTGCCCTAGTGCCATCCATGTCTCTCCTGTGCCGACCCTTGCTGCTGTTTGGTGGAGATTGGTTACAAGGCGAGGCATAGATCACGTGATCCAAGGGGAGGAAATTGTCGAAGTTGTTGATCCAGTGATTCTTCGAGTTAAGGTATAACTCTAGTGATAGAACTAGGCATCCCGATCTTTCGATGAGAGGAGGTAGCGTCGATCTGGTGGAGGGCAAAGTTGGCGGCCCGACTACAACGAACCCGACGTTGCGCCTTAGCGACCGGTACACCACCCTCCTAAAGGTTATTGATCCCGCGGGAAGCACGACCAACCTGACCACGAAGGTCTTTGTTCCTGCGAGCAATCGAAGAACCAGCAAGAACAAGGGATTACAAGCAACTCAATTGCGAATATGAATTCAGATCGATTCAAACAAAACAATGGGTTGGGGTTCCGATGAACAGTAGATGGGCGGCCTAGTCGCACGCTGCGAGTACAAGCAAGAGCAATGGCTAACTCAATCAAACAAAACCCAAAACCCTAACTATGATGGCGGCTGGCTAATTATAGACCAAGGGCGCAAGATCGGTCCTTAACATGGGCCTACTGATTACAACTCGAAATAAAGACTAGAGCCCAATTAGACTCGGATTGGAAAAGTGTTCTGGATTGTTTTGCTTATTCCCATTGACTCGGAAAGAATTTGGAGTCGATCTCAGATCGGTTGGAAAGAGGACGACCAGAGCTTTCGTTCTTGTACTCGTAGACCTCCAGAACCCTTCTGGATCAAAAGTTATGGCTGTTTGAATTTGACCATCTCTGGAAGTCCGAATCTGATTCCAATTTGCTCTTGCCTCCGGACGCGAACTCCTTTGTGCATTGTGGGTCTTCCTCATGGTTCCTAAGAATAATCACATCATCACAAAAATTAAGTAGCATCCCATTCATTGTATCATTAATTGGAATACTTAGGAACGCCTTCACCTGATAATTTAGTTGATGTGCACGGGCTTGAGTGAGTGGTCCTTGAAGTGGTGGTTCATCCTGGTGAGTGGAGGTAGAGCTGGTTGTATCCATTGTGGAGATGTCCACATCATCCTCCCTCTCTTGAAATGGAGTCGTCCTCGACTCAAGCTCATCTTCATCACCCATGTACGGCTTCAAATCAGCAACATTGAATGAATTGCTTACACCGTAGTCTGCAAGCAAATCAAGCTTGTATGCATTATCATTTATCTTAGCAATCACTTTAAAAGGACCATCAGCTCTAGGCATCAATTTAGACTTTCGCAAATCAGGAAATCTATCCTTTCTCAAGTGCAACCAAACAAGATCTCGAGGTTCAAAAGTTAATTCCTTCCTACCCTGACTACCTGCAGCTCTATATCTAGCATTCATGCGCTCAATGTTATCTTTAGTAGTCTTATGTAATTTCAAAGACAAAATCAAGACGCTTAGCAAAGATCTAAGTTTACTTTTTCAAAACATGGTAACAGCAAAATATCAATGGGTGCACGAGGATTGAAACCATATACCACCTGAAAAGGAGTCATCTTGGTAGTAGAATGCAATGAGCGGTTGTAGGCAAACTCCACATGAGGTAGGCACTCTTCCCACATCTTCAAATTATTCTTCAAAATGGCTCTCAACATTGTAGACAACGCTCGCTGACAACTTCACCGCCATCGCTTGAGGGTGACATGTAGTAGAAAACAAAAGCTTGGTACCCGCTTTCTTCCAAAGCGCCCGCCAAAATGACTCAAAAATTTTGCATCCCGATGTGACACAATTGTGGAAGGCACTCCATGCAAAGTAACTATCTCCCAAAAACAAGTCAACAATGTTTGTAGCATCATCGCTCTTATGACAAGGTATAAAATGTGCCATCTTAAAAAACCGATCCATGACAACAAATATGCTATCCCTCCCCCTCTTTGTCCTAGGTAGGCTTAAAACAAAGTCCATTGAAATATCCTCCCATGGAACACTAGGAACAGGAAGATGCATATATAAACCATGTGGGTTCGTTCAGTCGTGACTTAATTTTATTGCAAGTAGAACAGCGAGAGACATAGCGCTCCACATCGAGCCTCATCTTTGGCCAATAAAAATGGTTGGCCAACACATCCTGTGTCTTCTTCACACCAAAGTGGCCCATCAGTCCTCCTCCATGTGCTTCCTGAAGTAACAACAAATGAACAGATCCAGCTGGAATGCATAGCTTGTTAGAACGAAACACAAAACCATCATTAACAATGAACTTATTCCAAACTCTTCCTTGCTTACAATTTAGCAAAACATCTTTAAAATCAGCATCAAGCGCATATTGCTCTTTAATCGTTTCCAAGCCAAAGATGTTAGAGTCTAGTTGTGAAAGCATGGTATATCGTCGAGATAAGGCATTAGCAATAACATTATCCTTCCCCTTCTTGTGTTTGATAAAATAAGGGAAAGACTCAATGAATTCTACCCATGTTGCATGCCTACGGTTCAACTTATTTTGGCTACGAATGTGCTTCAAGGATTCATGATCAGAGTGTATAACAAACTCTTTGGGCCACAAATAATGTTGCCAAGTCTCTAATGTTCGAACTAGTGCATACAATTCCTTATCATAACTTGAGTAGTTCAAGCGAGGCCCAGATAATTTCTCACTGAAATAAGCAACTGGCTTACCTTCTTGGATCAGCATGCCTCCAATCCCAATGCCACTAGCATCACACTCAAGTTCAAAAGTCTTACCAAAGTCCGGAGTTGGAGCAAGGGTGCATGGGTCGCCTTCTCTTTCAACAAGTCAAAGGCATCTTCATGTGACTTGCCCCATTGGAAAGCCACGCCTTTCTTGGACAACTCATTCAATGATGCAAAGAATCGATCAAATCTTTCACGAAGCGACGATAGAATCCTGCAAGTCCAAAGAAACTCCGCACCTATGTGACCATTTTAGGAGTCGGCCAACTCTGGATTGCCTCAACTTTGGCTTGATCAATTTCAATTCCCTGTGGAGTAACAACATAGCCAAGAAAAGCAACTCGATCGGTGCAAAAGGTGCACTTCTCAAGGTTACCAAATAAACGTGCATCTCGTAAGGCATCAAAAACAGCATGCAAATGAGCAAGATGTTCATCTAATGATTTTCGATAGATCAAGATATCATCAAAATATACCACCACAAATCTACCAATGAAAGCACGCAAAACTTCATTCATTAGCCTCATGAAAGTGCTAGGTGCGTTAGTCAATCCAAAAGGCATCACTAGCCACTCATATAGACTGAACTTAGTTTTGAAAGTTGTTTTCCATTCATCACCTAATTTCATGCGGATTTGGTGGTAACCACTACGCAAATCAACCTTAGAGAACACAATAGAGCCACTTAATTCATCAAGCATATCATATAACCTAGGAATAGGATGACGATATCTAATGGTAATGTTATTGATTGCTCTACAATCCACACACATGTGCCATGATCCATCCTTCTTAGGAACTAAAATGACCAGAACGGCACAAGGACTAAGAGATTCACGCAGTACCCTTTGTCAAGCAGTTCTTGCACTTGGCGTTGTATCTCCTTAGTTTCTTCCGGATTAGTCCTATATGGCGCTCGATTTGGCAAAGATGCTCCAGGAATGAGGTCAATCTGATGTTCAATCCCTCGAATTGGTGGTAAGCCCGAGGAACGCCCTTGGGAAAACATCAACATATTCCCGCAAAAGGTTAGTAATAAAGCAGGAGGCAAAGTAGCAGTATCTCCTCAAATGAGAACAAAGCATCCTTGCAAACTAAGGCATAGCAAACAGATTCATCAACAACCGCCTTCACATCGATTTGGTAGCGAGAAAACATGCACCTTTCAACTTAATCCCATTTTTGTTATCACAAATGTAACTAGAATTTTTCTTTTAGCACTTTCATCAATCTTTTGCTTACTAGCTCTAGCAATGTCCTCTTTAAGAATGGAATCAGAGTCATAGGATGCAATACAATCTTCTTTCCCTTATACACAAAGGAATACCGGTTGGTTCTACCATCATGCACGTAACTTTTATCATATTGCCAAGGTCTACCTAACAATATAGAACATGCTTGCATGGGTACGACATCACATTCAAGAAAATCATGATAGGAACCAATAGCAAATTGTACTCTCACCAAGCGTGTAACCTTAACCTTACCAATATCTTGTTGAACCATTGAACATAGTAGGGTCAAAAGCGGTCTTGTCTCCAACGAAAGCTTCTCTACCATGTCCAAGCTTGCAAGGTTGTTGCAACTTCCTCCGTCAATGATCACACGACATGATCGCTCCTTGATGACACATTTGGTTTGGAACAGGTTGTGCCGCTGATTTTGGTCGAACTTTCCAATCTGGACACTCAATGTACGCTGTACAATGAGGCTCTCATAATGGTCAGCATGGTTGGCATCAATGTGCTCTTTCTGGTCATAATCATCTTCACTCCCTGCATTGTCAGCTGCAAGCAAGCTTCCCTTTTGCGTGGAATCTTCTGACTCCTTTGAGAGGGGTGACTCTGAGATACACAAAGTCTTCAGGTTCGAAACTCAATTCCCTGCGATAATTGTCGGCGTAGCTTTTCTGCCTTGACTGAGCAATCTTCAGTCTTTCTCTGATCATGGCGATCTGCTCTTCCGCTTTTGCAGTACATCCGGGCCAAAAACATGTCGTTCCCAGCCTCATTCCAATTTAATGGTGTTCGACAGGATCGACCATACAGAGCTTCAAATGGAGACATCTGTAAACTTGCTTAATAACTGTTATTATAGCTGAACTCAGCATAAGGCAAACACTTGTCCCATGAAGCAGAATATGTTAGCGCACAGGCTCTTAGCATATCTTCTAATATCTGGTTAACCCTCTCAGTTTGACCATCTATCTGCGGATGGTATATTGTACTAAAGTTTAACCGAGTTCCCATTGCCTCATGTAGCTTACCCCAGAATCTTGAAGTAAACTGAGTTCCTCTGTCTGACACTATTTTCTTCGGTACTCCGTACAAACAAACAATTCTTGCCATATAAAGTTCTGCTAACCGGTCTCCGGAATAAGTGGTCTTTACTGGTATGAAATGTGCCACTTTAGTTAATCGATCTACTATGACCCAGATGGAATCATATCCACTTTGAGTTCTGGGTAAACCGGTTACGAAATCCATACCAACTTCTTCCCATTTCCATTCAGGTATCTTTAAGGGTTGCAATAGTCCTGCTGGTCTCTAGTGCATAGCTTTGACTCTTTGACATATGTCACATAATGCGACATACTCGGCAACTTCCCGCTTCATGCTTGGCCACCAAAATCTTTCTTTTAAATCTTGATACATTTTTGCACTTCCTGGATGAATTGAGTACTTGGAGTCATGGGCTTCCTCCAAAATTAACTGCTTCAAATCTTTTTTGTTGGGAACACAGATGCACCCTTTAAACCACATAGTACCTTGCTCATCCAGTTTGAAATCCTTTGCCTTGCCTACATCCATTTTGTACTTAATCTTCTTGATCTTATCGTCATCTTTTTGTCCTTCCCTGATCTGATCTTCCAGGGTTGGTTTTACTTCCAAGGTTGCTAAGAATCCTTCTGGTACCATTTTCAATTCCAATTTTTGGAAATCCTTACACAATTCTGCCTGACTTGTTTCCAACAGCATATTTACATTGTGGTTCTTTCTGCTCAAGGCATCCGCCACCACGTTGGCTTTACCAGGATGGTAATGAATTCCAACTTTATAATCTTTGATTAACTCTAGCCATCTTCTTTGTCTCATATTTAGGTCAGCTTGTGTGAAAATATACTTAAGACTTTTATGGTCAGTATATACTTCACATCTGTTTCCGATGAGATAGTGACGTCATATTTTTAGTGCATGCACTACAGCAGCCAATTCCAAATCATGAGTCGGGTAGTTCTCCTCATGTGGCCTCAATTGCCTTGATGCATATGCAATTACTTTCCTGTTTTGCATCAACACGCATCCCAATCCCTGACGCGATGCATCACAATAGATGTCGAAACTTTGATGAACGTCAGGTAAAACTAATACAGGTGCTGATGTTAAATCGTTTCTTCAACTCCTGGATACTCTTTTCACACTCTAGTGTCCATAAGAATTTCTTTTCCTTTTTCAACAATTGTGTAAGGGGTCTCGCAATCGTGGAGAATCCTTCGATGAAACGACGGTAATATCCCACCATTCCAAGGAAACTACGGATTTGGGTTACCATCTTCGGTGGTTCCCAATGTAATACTGCCTCCACTTTCTTTGGATCTACCGCAACTCCTTCCGCAGTCATTATGTGTCCAAGAAATTCAACCTTATTCTTCCAGAAATCACATTTGCTAAATTTTGCAAACAACTGTTGTTCCCTCAACTTTTCAAGAACTAACCTTAAATGTTCGGCGTGCTCTTCTCTTGTCTTAGAATAGACAAGAATATCATCTATGAACACGACAACGAACTTATCCAAATATTCCATAAAAAACTTATTCATAAAGTTCATGAAATATGCTTGTGCATTTGTCAAACCAAAGGACATAACTATAAACTCGTAATGCCCATATCTTGACGAAAATGCAGTCTTCGGAATATCCTCTGATCGGATCTTCAATTGATGGTACCCCGATCGGAGATCAATCTTGGAAAAGACTCCTGCTCCTCTCAACTGATCAAATAGATCATCGATCCTTGGTAGCGGATATTTATTCTTTATCGTCACATCATTGAGTGCACGATAGTCTATACACATCCTAAAACTCCCATCCTTTTTCTTGACGAACAAGACAGGTGCTCCCCATGGCGATGAACTAGGCCTTATAAATCCTTTTTCCAAGAGCTCTTCTATCTGTTTCTTCATCTCCACCAATTCATCCGTGGACATCCGGTAGGGTCTCTTGGATATTGGAGCTTTCCCTGGAACAAGTTCTATAACGAACTCAAATCTCTATGCGGCGGCATTCCAGGTAAATCCTCCGAAAAAACATCTGAATATCCCCTGACTATTGGAACATCCTCTAAACTGACGGCCTTCAGGCTATTGACCATCAACTGTCCATCTCGCACTGTTGTTGCTTCAAACTCTATCCTTCTTCCTTCCGGGCTCTCGACTGATATGACTCTTCATCCACAGTCCAACACAGCCTTGTGCTTAGTTAGCCAATCCATTCCCAGGATAACATCCAGGGTTTGAGTATTCAGTACGATTAAGTTTGCTAGGAACTCTACTTCTTTAATTATTAGTCTTACCCCAAAACATCCCACTTTTGATCGGAGTTCTGATCCAGGGGATTGGACTATAAGCACACATTTAAGATTCACTATATCCATATCATTTTGAACAGCAAAATCTCGGGAAATAAATGAATGTGAAGCTCCAGAATCGAATAAAACAGTAGCTGGTACTGAGTTTACTAGAAACTTACCCAGTACAACGTCCATTGCATTCTGAACCTCATCCGCAGTGATGTGATTTACTCGGCCTCTCGCAGTTGCTTGAGACGGAATTGATGATGATGATGCCCCGCGGTTCACATTTGGCGCTGGAGTCCTTGCAGGTGTGTTTCCCAAGTTAAAATGGACTAGGGTGACACCTCCCTTCTTAGGGCAGTTATTGGCGAAATGCCCTATCTCGTTGCAGTGATAGCAACATCTTCCCGCTGCTCGAATTTCTCCACTTGTATCACCGTCTGTCCGAGTTTGAACATTCAGCCCATCGACGGTTTGCCGCGGTGGTGCCACACCGCCTCGGTTGGTATCGAACAAACTGTTGGGGTGCTGTCCTCTGCCTCTGCTAGCTCGAACGACTTCCTTGTTGCGCCATTCTGCGCTTCCGGTTGTCATCCAACTCTCGGCGCTTGTCCTCCAAAATAAGAGCCTTATTAACCAGCTCCTGGAAGTCCGGAAACGTGTGGGTGATCAATCCCACCTGTAATCCGGTATTGAGCCCCTTAATGAATCGGGACTGCCTTGCCCTGTCAGTTGCTACATCCTCTGGTGCGTAGCGTGCCAACTGAGTAAATTTGTTCAGATAATCAGCCACTGACTAGCCCCCTTGCTTTAAGCTCTTGAACTCTTCCTTCTTTAATTCCATGATACCTTCCAGTACATGGTACTGACGGAAAGCACCAGTGAATTCCTCCCAAGTGATTTCTTGGGGATTCTCATGTGCAGCACAGAAATTCTCCCACCATTATGCGGCGGTTCCTTCCAATTGATGAGAGGCATAAAGTACCCTCTCATTTCCCATACACTAGGTTATGTACAGCTTTCTTTCAATAGTCCTCAACCAATCATCTGCTTCCAACGGATTAGCATTGCCCGAGAATGTAGGTGGGCGAGTCCTCATAAACTCTGACAGTCTTGAGTAGGGGTGTGGACCTTGATTACCCCCTGGTTGGGCATTTGCAGCAGCTTGATTGGATATCTGCTGCATAGTTTGCATCATGGTGTTCATCAACTGAGTTTGGGCAGCTAGAAAAGCTCCCAAGTTCTGCAGATCAACTTGCGGCGGTTGAGGGATTGGCTCCTCATTCTGGTTGTCTGCCTGGTTGGCACCACTTCCACTGGCTCCAGCATTTCCACAAGTCCTCACCATCTGCTGAAAGCTTCCAAGGTTAAGAAAAGAAGAAAGCATAGACAAGTAAAAGAACTTATGCGGGGGAAACAGGTGTAAGTTAAATTATTTAGCAACTTTATTGATATAATAAAATAGTATGGTTGCTCACAAGTGCCTAAGGGCAATGCAACACATACAAGACACTCCCAAATAGAAACAAGCAGACAACATTAAAAGCAATAACGACTAACACCTACTAGTGACTCCGAAACAAGACATGACTCAACACTCGAGTCTCAACACTACACCTAGCTAGACTCGATCACTCATTGAGCCAACCCGGCTGCGGCTCCCCCGGAGCATATACCGGTGGGTGCTCTGGCATCGGGGCAAACTGGTCCTGATGACCTACTGCAGCTGGTACAAACGACCCCATTGACTCGGCTGGTCCCAAGGCTGCCTGCTCCGGCTCCTCCGGATCTGGGTCATGCAGCTCCAAAACTGGCTCAGGTTCAGGTCCATACAGAGCCATCTCTAGCTCATGAATCCTCTGCATAGCGTGAGCTAAGTTCTCTCGCAGTTGAGTTCTAGCCTCCGTGACCTCGTCGCGGGCTCTTTGCAGCTCCTGGACTGTCTCATACATGGCCTCCTCTTGGGCGATGACATACCTCGCCAGGTGAGTAATCGTGGCGTCCTCCTCCCAGAACTCCATCCTGTTGTGGCGATTATCTCGGCGCGGGTGATGACGAAAAACAGTGCCATCCAACTCTGCGGAGTAGGTGCGAGCGATCTGCCGCATCGCAAGATGTGCCGTCTCCTGGATCCCGGCCTCAAAAGAAGTCCTCCTGGCTGAGATGTAGATAGGATGGCTCGCCCTCGTCCTCTCCCGAGCATAAACAGTGATCTTGACATCCCAGGCGATATCAAGTCTTGCCCGCACCACAGTGGTCCCCTGATAAAGCGGCCTGTCGAAGCCTCCAAGAAGTTGCATCATACGCCATAGCTCAGTGGCGAATCCTCTAGTGCGCTCTCCATAGGTGTGGATCCTCCTCATCTGCCAAAATAGACCTCGTTTAAAAACCAAACTTAACAACGGAAAATGCAGCATAGGTATGATCAAGAGAGAAAAGATGAGTAGAGATTTCATTGATATTCTTGCTCAAGTTGATTAAATCTTAGAAAATAGTTTTATCCTCCAAACACAACTAACCTAGCTAGGGTCAAGACCTACAGTCAACCTGCTCTGATACCACCTCTATCGGGACCCGATTCTGAGAATCCGGACCCCCTGTGTTTTCGATGCACCGAGATCATGCCGCACACACGCTCTTCTGAGGTTGCACATTGCAGACATTACAGCGATACAATAATAAATAGTGCAAACATTTATATGAACTGAATTGTACGACCTTATGGTCTCCTTACATAAATCAGCCACGCAGGGCTTACATTATCAGAGTAAAAAGGAAGCAGCGGAAAACATAAAAACTTCGTGGAAGCATTCATCTTGCCACAGGCAACTGACTGGGCTTGCTCCTTAATTGTCCGGATCTTCAATATACTCCTCCTCCCAGGCCGGCGTAGACTCCTCCACTGATGTTGAGGTTGATAGGCAAGGAGGGGTGAGTACTCAAGGCCCTCAGCAAGTAATGCACAGAATGCGGTGCTATTACTACATGCAAGGCTTATTCCAAAGAATTGGCTTACTTGGTTCTTTTGCATCAAACATCATTTTTAAACTAGCATCTTATTTAGATTAAAAGCAGTGAAACAGTTATATATAATGCTAAGTTCTTCAAACAGTTTTTCTTCAAAGATTATCGGCGCACAGCCTTAATAATTCATTTTCACACTGGCACACAGCCACCCTTTCCACATTTTTACTTCTGAAGACCTAACCCTTGACTGTAATCCCCGAGCAATGCTCAATACCGCGAGCACGGTTATTCGAATAGTTTTGACACTCTGCAGAGGTTGTACACTTTACCCACAAGATACAGCCGCTCACCACACAGGTGATTGTCCGCAACAAAGCCTTTCAGGAACCTCTAACTTAACCAATGAACCTCTCCGGTATTGCCTTCACTATCACTCCCCTCACACAGAGCCGAAGTATAGGACAGGCCAACACCGTTGGATGGGCACCAAGCCGTAGCACAGGTGCGCTCCCCCACACAAATACACCCAGTGTACTGTCACCCCGAGGTATTAGAGGAAAGATATCGGAACCTTAATCAACCAGGTCTGTCCCATTCCAGACATGTGGTTGTACGGGTGACTCAGTTCAAAGACTTGCAAGGTGAAGTCCTTAGCTGACCAAGGCAAGACTTCCAACACTCAACAGTGGCACACAGCCCAATGTGGCACACAGACTCACATCACTCATCAACCCATTGCCACACAGGCCCACCTGGCACACAGACTTCTGCCACTTGCCCCAGTCTAAATCATTTCCCACCCAGTTGATTTTTGTGCAACACATGCACCAATAACTCAACATCGGTACAGAACCACACAGGTCTCTGTACCTCAATCTCATCATGTGGCATCATCACACCACTTTCAAAATAGATTCAATATTTCATTAGTCAATATAGTAGTATTTCCAAAAGATCATGCAAGACTCGTTGCAGGGCTAAGCGTCTAATCACGGTCTAGCCTCCCGTGTTGGCATCATATTATTATCCAACAAATACAATCAATCCTAGGGTGACAAAGATTTCAGGGCATACAAGTAATAATTTCAAGGTGACATTAACAATATGGGTATATTAGCTAAATTTCCCAAATTCATTTAAATATATTTTAATCAATTTAGCATGCATAATTTTAAAGCAAAATATAAATTTAAAAGAAACTGGGATCAGAATGGTCAAAGCATCACTTGCCTTCAAAGAATTGCTGGTCCTGATCCGAAGCTTGATCTTAAGCGATGAACTCTTGTTCGAAACTTTCCAGCAAATTTGCATCTACGTGTAAAAAATATATATGCAATAAATAACCAAAACAGAAGACTATATAACCTCACGATTTCAATTAAAATTCACCATTAGAAAGAGCACAATTTTACAAATCTTTAGAAACTAGAATCACCTCAATCGGAGTTAAAATGCAAAAGTTATAGCCTTTTAAAGTTTTAAATAAAATATAAATCAGAAAATCCTATTTGTGTAATTATTTTTATACGGAAAAATTGGGATTTATGATGTCAGCATGACCTAATGATGACGTCAGCACCGAAAAGAATTTTGGCCAAAATATTTTTATATATAAAAATATTTATGACGTCAGCATGACACGTGGAAGTCTCTCGGACCGACACGTGGCAGTGGCGCATACACCGTGCTCTGAAAACAAAGGGTCTACGGCGGATCGCTATTATCGCAGACCGCACACCGACGCATGCATCAAGGCGCCACCTGTGTGCTGTCCAGCCAATCACTGATCGACATGCGGTGCTAAATTATTAGCTGAAACTTGATTCAATCTCGTCCATCCGATTTAAAACGAACGGCCGAGATTGATGCGACATTTCGACTCAGATCTACCCAGAGCTAAAATGTGGCTTCACTATAGCCATTGGATCCCGATCGGATGGCCATGATTAATCGGGCGACGTCGACAGAAACGGCTGTACTGACTCCTCGATTTCCGCGTGACACGCGTCAACGCGGGACTAGCCCGATGCGCGGTGCGATCTCGCCCGCTTGATTCAAAAATGAACGACCGAGATGAGCCAAGGCTAATCGGCTCTGGCTTACTGCGGCGTGACACGCGGCGCGATCCAAGACGACCGGTGCACATCCGACGGCTACGGTACTTACGCGACGCGGCAAGATATACACTCTACGATCTAGATCTAACGGCTGAGATTAAACTGGCATGATTCTAGGCGAAGCAATCTAAACCGTTGATTAGATCCAACAGCTGAAGGGTGAAGATGAAGATTACTGTTAAGTGGCGATGTGGACGAATCTGAAGCGTTTGGCTATGATCGGACGGTCGACGAAGCTCGGCTGGCGGTGATGTCGCGGCGGCGCAGATCTCGCCGGAGGGGAAGAAGATGACACGGCGACAGCGATCCTTGGCGGCTCGAACGACACGTTTTGAAGCAACGGATGCAGCTCGTCGCGAGGAACACCCCAGTGACCTTGACGACGGCGGGGCTCGAACGGCGGCGGTGCGGAAGGGCGGCGGATGGTCTCAGAACTACGACGAGCTCGCACGACTGCTACGGGGGGTCTCGACGTGCGTGCGAGGAGTCAAACTGAGCGGCATGAAGTCCTCTGCACGACACGCTAACCGAAGCCCTAAAAAGAGCCTCGACGTGCGCGCTACAGGCGGCGAAACCGGCGGCCATCAATGCCCATGAATCACCGGTGATCTCGCGGAGACGAGGTGATGTGGCGCAATCTCAGCCATCCACGCAGCAACAAATCAACGAACCGGATACTCGCGCAACGCGGCTTCATCTGGTCCATCCGATCCCGATCAGACGGTCACCCACAAGCGGCGTTAGGATTTCGTCGGGCTGGGCCAACAACGCGCACAGTAACGGGCTCGGCCCAATACTGTTCATCTATTTTTCCCCGATTTTTTAATACAAATAATTCTAGAAATTCAATTAAATCATTTGGGGCTTTTAAAATAGCAGAAAATTCTAGAAAAATTCTAGAAAATACTTTGAGCCATATGAAACTCAAATAAAATATTCCAGGAAAAACTCTACATAAACTTTTGCAATATTTTAATGAATTTCAACAAAATTCCAGTAAATTCCCAAAATTCTAGTAAATTCCCAAAATTTACTAAGATATTTGAATAAATCTGAATAAATTCCAGTAAATTCCCAAAATTTCTCAAAAATCAGAAATACTACAAAATTTAAATTAGAGCAAATTTCAGGGTGTTACATGCTTAGAATTGTTTTTGCTATACTTGAATTGATTAAGTACTTTAAGTGATTGCTATAGATTATAGTTGTGAATTTGCAATTATTGCTTCTATATCTTAGTGTCTTTCTTAATTACAAAATAGATTCAAAAAATTTAGAAACCTCCTATTCACCCCCTCTAGTCGGTTATCCTTGATTCTACAGAAGGCTCCAGCTCGTGATCCTGGGCGTGAGAAGAAGTACAGCATGTTCACGAAGAACAAAACCCCAGTAATTTTGGTGGACTCGCTAGCTATATATAGATAAAAGAGAAGGGAGATTCGGCCAACACAAAGGGGTGGCCGAATAGGACTCAAACAAGGCCCAAGGTACAAGTTTGACTCGGAATGGAAAGTTGACCTGAATTGTTTTGGTGATTGCAGAGTGCTCTGATGGAATTTTTGGGTGGGGTCAAATCTATTGAAAAGGTCTCGATGTAAGCTTTCCATGAAGTACAAGAACTCGCCAATCGGACGTCGTATGCAAAAGTTATGCTTATTTTACTTCAGGTTGGTATCCAACTGAAAGATCGAAAAAGGCGACTAGAGGGGGGTGAATAGGAGCCAAATAAAATTTTTCGAATAAACTTTCCCCCTAGAATTCAAACCACCAAAAGTCCAGAAAGAAACTACATTAGTCGGGTATCTCTAGTCGGATGAACAGTACCCCCGACCTACAGAGGTCGGATGAACAGTACTCCCGACCAAAGATCTGCCTCGGATGAATAGACTCCCGACCGAAGTGGTCGGATGAATATAATCCCGACCGAAGTGGTCGGATGAACAGAAAATCAGCACGATCTTAAAAATGTAAATCGATGTAACTTTTGATCGGTGATCCAAAAACGATGAAACTTGGTGTGCACCTCCCTAAGGATGTCGGAACCTATTTCACCATCAATCGAAGGAATTGATACCAAGGTTCCGTCCTTTTCGCTTTAACAAATGCAACACCAAAAAGCAGAGTCACGAACACAGACTTTACCCCTAACTTGCGGTGGGTGTTGATGGTCAGAATATCCTTGGATAACTCTCCACAAATCACAGCAAGTAAGTACACGAAGAAACAACCCTTCAAACAGATAGAAACACTATCTGAAAACTAGGCACAGAGATTGGTTTCTTCCAAAACTGAATAGAAGAGGTTGTAGATTGCCTAGATGATTGGGATATGATCTATAGAAGATTCATCCAGAATCTTTCATCCTTGGCAATAAGAACCGAAGCCAATCAAGACTAACGAATCGCAAGTCACACGCTTACGCACTTTAAGAACACAGATTTACAACTTGCAACAAGAACGCAAGGATTGCCTAAATGATTGAAAGCACCAATCCAGAGAAGAGTTCATCAATCATGAATTTCAAAAAGGACTCAAAAGCATGTAGAAGGAGATGAGGCAAATCCAAATTACGTAAAGTAAATTGCAAGTAAGTAAATGCGAATTTAGATAATGTAATTTAAGTGCGTAATGTAAATACATAAGAGAAATGAAACAAGAATATAAGTGAAGAACATTTCATTTCGGAAGGGAGGTTTACAAAGCCTCACAACAAAGTGGGCAAAACTCAAACGAGCAAAGAAAACCTCGTAACCTTCACAACCTTCACCGAGGAGGCTGCCCCTACCCTCTATTTATAGTGACTGGATCAATTCCCACCCTTGGATGTTCTGCTTCAATCCTAAGCCAACATCCAAGAGCCGGATTTGATCCTTACACCATCACTCTCAACAACTCTCAACTACTCACGTACTTTCCTCACCGCCACCCCAAGGAGACACCCCTCCCCTGTCTATTCATAGCGGGCTTGGAACACCTACCACCCTTGGATGAGCCTCTAAACCCTAGAGCACTCCATCAAGGGTGAGATTTTACCCACTCACAAAGCTATGCATGGGCTCACCCAAACCCAACAACCCAACGGGTTTTGCACGCTAACTCACACTAACTTGACCCGCTACTCTATCTTCCCGACCGCGATCCAACGGTCCTCCTAGATCGAGCAACTCCAAGTTAGCATCTCATCCATTCCTTTGTCTTCTCGGCTTGCGGCTACTCCCGCCTCACCATCTTTGGCGACACCTTGATCATCCGACCTCGGCTCCCAAATTAGTCCCGATCCCCTTCGCCTCACCATGACCTAGCTCCAAAGTCCTGCAACCATCATAGACAAGGAAACCACATCACATAGCAATGTCCAACAACACATATCCATCTCAACAGAAAGATATACACTATGTCGACCAAAGATAACCCCGACCACACGTGTTCTAACCCCTGGTTTCCATCCCGACCACCCATGGTCTGACCACTGGTCTCCATCCCGACCACTCGAGGTCTGACCACTGGTCTCCATCCCGACCACTCGAGGTCTGACCACTGGTCTTCATCCCGACCACTCGAGGTCTGACCACTAGTCTTCGTCCCGACCACTCGGGGTCTGACCACTGGTCTTCGTCCCGACCACTCGGGGTCTGATCACTGGTCTCCGACCAGCCAAAGCCTAGACCACTCTGGGTCGGACAACTGGTCTCCGACCAACCAAAGACCTGACCACTCGGGGTCAGACGACTGGTCTCCGACCAGCCAAATCCTCAACCACTCGGGGTCGGGCGACTGGTCTCCGACCAGCGAGAGCCCCGACCACTCGGGGTCGGACGACTGGTCTCCGACCAGTAGACCAACACTCAAATTGCTTCAAATCCAAATCAATTTAAAACAACACAAGCTCAAAACTCATCAATTACTCATCACACACAAGGATAGACCTCCACATGGTCTTTCAATCTCCCCCTTGATGAGTATATTGACAAACACATGAAAAGGCAAAAGTTTTGAGTTTGAATAAGAGAGAAGAAAGCAATTTAAATGCAAAGCCAAACTTGGTCCAGAATAAGGAAATAAGATCATGACCAAGTTGGCAGAAAGAATTTAGAGCAAGACCATGAAAAGAGCAAGTTTTCCACAAAAGCTCTAAAAACCAATCATAAGTGCCTTTTAATCAACAAGCCTTCACATTTTTATCTCCCCCTTTTGGCAATATAGGCATCAAGAAATTTTTGTTTTCTCCCCCTTTATATATGTATGCATGAAATGCAACCTAAGTGAGCTTTGAAGATTATCCAATTGATCGCAATGACAAGATATGACACCAAGCTAGTCAATTTAGAAAATGACTGAACTAGGATGTCTCCAAGAACAAATTCATTTTGCTCACAAGCTTGGTTTACAAGATTTTATTTTAGCAAGATTTGAACAAGTGCAAAACTTAGCAAAAGTTTCAAAGCTAGAAGCCAAAGACCATTCATAGGATCAAATGGAGAACCTAGAGTTCAACCTACTCAACACTTTGGGAATCTTGAAGTACATATAGAGTCCTTCGGCTCATTTTTCAATTCATGCAAATTCTTCTTCTTTGATATTTTAAAAGACATAGCGGGGTGCAAATGTTTGACATTATTTGCATTCTTTACCCACTTATGTTTTTGTTATTTGCATTTCTTAATGGTTGACTCAAGCCATGTTCGATCACCCCAAGAGTAACTCTTAAGAGAATGATCTTGGTCATACACTATATATTCCAAGTTCATCCCAAGTGCAATGGGAGGCGGTCTAGAGAATATATAGTGTTGAGTTCAATTTTGAACAAAAAGAGTCAAGTTTTTTTAGCACATATGAGCAATTTTGAAGGACTAAAATATGGATCAAGCAAGTTTCACCTAAGTTGCTATAGGGACTCTAGAGAACTCCATAAATTCACAATTCATGGTAAAACCTCTAGAGAAGAAACTTAACAAGAAAAAGCAACATGTTTTTCATTTAAGATTTTCAATTTTCAGATTTTAACAAGCTTAGTATGATAGATGGACTTGGATAGACCTAAGCTAGTGATTTTCTTCAAAGATGTAGCAAGGTGCATTACATGAAGATTGAATCAATTGCATAATAGACAAAGCCCATAAAATGAAAATGCAGTCTAAATGCAATGCATGAACATATTCCCAAACTCCCCTCAACAAATGAATTAATTTTAGGCTCAAATCTGGTTAAAGTTGAGTTATTATCAAGATTAGGCATAAAGAAAACCCGAATGAACTCAATAACAACCAGAAAAACAGAATGAGGAGAAGAAGTAGAGAAACTGCAAGACTGGATGGCTATTGAGCATAGATAAGATAGAAGAGACTCACTACGGCTCAGACTGGCTCTTATCTTCCACAGTGACTGACATAGGGAAGCTGACTCTAGATTCCAACTAAGGAGTGCACACGCACCGTCTACCTGTGAGGCTCAAAACCTGCTAGACTTATAAGACTGTGAGGGAACTCAACCTAGAGAGAAGAGAGAACAGCTAATCACGCATGATAGCAACCTAAAGCATAAGATAAGAGGTCCATGGAAGACATGCCAAAAGTCTAAGTGAGTGAACTCAACTTAAGAAAACAAGCCCAAAGTCACCCAGAAGAAGAAAGGAAATGCTGGAGGAAAAAAAATATAGTACATAGTATACAAACCAGCTCCCCCTCAAGATAAGCAGTATGTGCTCACGACTCCAAGCTCACTCCTCAAGGCAACAAACCTGGAGCTATCCAAAGGCTTGGTAAAGATATCGGCTAACTGGTGGTCACCATCTATGAACTGAAGCATGATATCACCCTTCTCCACATGGTCTCTAAGGAAGTGATATCTAATATCAATGTGCTTGGTCCGGGAATGTTGCACTGGGTTTTTAGCAATGCAAATAGTGAAGTGTTGTCACGAAAAGTGGCACACTCTCTATCTCTAACCCATAGTCCCATAAGGTCGATCTCATCCAGAGCACTGCTACAACAATCGGCTGCAACAACATACTCGGCCTCGCCGTGGATGTGCAACCCTGCATCGCTTCCTAGATGACCAAGAAACAAGAGAAGTGCCAATGAATTGGCAAGTGCGAAGTGCTTTTCCTATCTATCCTACACCCGAGAAAGTCGGATCGGAAAAGGCTCTAAGAGATAGACAAGAAGAAGAAGAGTACCAAATACCATAATCGGTGGTGGCACGAAGGTACTCAAGATGCGCTTGACCGCTCGCGGTGAGAGCGCGAGAGAAGCTTGAAATCGAGCGCACGCACACACAATGAAATGTATGTCCGCCTCGAAGCGGTGAGGTACAAGAGGGAGCCGATCATACTCAAAACTCCTTTTGATCAAGAGGCTCACCATCCTCATCGGGCTCGAGAACAGCAGTGGTGGCCATAGGAGTCATCACCGGCTTCCCATCGACATGTCGGCGCCTCGGGAGGTGACGGGTATATTTACCTTGATGCAAGAAAGTACCCTCCGAGTCCGCTTGATTTGGAAGCCAAGAAAGTAGCTCAACTCGCCCATCATACTCATCTCAAACTCAGTACTCATCACATCGAAAACGAGAGACAAGAGAATGAGAGGATCCACCAAAATGATATCGCCCACATAAATCGGACAAGAAGAAAATGAGACTCATGGTGTCGATGAATGTAGTTTTGTCTACTATGCCCATTTTAAAGTCATGGTGAGAAGATAAGACTTGAGCCTCTCATACCATGCTCTGGGGCCTGCTTGAGTCCATACAGAGCTTTGGAAAGCTTGAAAACATGACTCGAAACTTGGGGTTCTCAAATCTCGGAGGTTGTTTGACATAAACCTCTTCCTCAATATAGCCATTGAGAAATGCACTCTTGACATCCATTTGATAGAGCTTGAAGCCCCGGGATGCAGAAAATGCAAGCAGGATCCTAATAGCCTCTAGCCTAGCTACAGGGGCAAAGGTCTCCTCAAAGTCAAGACCCTCAACCTGAGAAAAGCACTCAAAGTCTGGGGATGACCCTGAATACCCCTAAGAGCAGCAACACGCTCACGCCGAGTGATCTTGGCGCGCCTGAAGCAGAAATCTACTAGGTGACCATCCTTCTTACAGAAGGTGCATGTGTACTTCGCCTTGCTAGAGACGTAGCAACAGGGTAACACCCTTCTCGTCAAGTCCTATGGACAACCCCAGCAGACCTAAACACGGTGGTGCTCACTCTGGGAGCTACCACAATCTCACCACTCCTGAAGCCTCGCACAATGGTGGGAGGATGCGCCCGAGCGTGCTCCAAGGGATCAAATCCTAGACCTTGATTGAATCTACTAATCTTGGATTCATCTAGAATAAGATTGAGCTTCTTCTTGCCTCCTACAAACTTCTCGAGAGTGCTCATAAGATACTGGCAATCTCGAAAGAAAGAGGCACAAGAAGAGCAGGGGGAAGAACAAGAAGAAGAACCAGAAAGATGAGCTCTCTCATCACGTGCATTTTTCTCCCTCAGCACGGCTGCCTCAATCTTGAGGGCCTCACAAGAAACGCAAGATGCATTTCTAATTCTATGGGCTTGGTCTTCTAATTTCTTCCTAAGCTCGACATGGATTTTATCCAAGTCCCCCTCAATCACAGAACATCGCAAACAACTTTCTTGTGACTTATCTAGTAAGTCCTTAGCAAGTTTAGCACACTTGACATTTAAAGCATTATTGTCAAGTTTTAGTTGCTTACAGCCCTCACATGAGCCGACCGATCCTTAGAAGCATGCAATTCAAGTTCATCATTTCTAGAAGAAAGCTTCTTAAGGTGAGTGCTCATGGCATCAATTTCGACAAGCAATTTAGGGCAATTAGCACAAGAAGGAGTAGAGTGAGCATGAAGAAAACTAGCCTCAACAGAATATCATCAATAGAACTAGTGCTAGCATTCTTCCTCCTAAGACCATCAAGTTCAGCAAGCACACTATCATGTATGGTCCTTAGGTTTTCCAACTCCACAAGAACAGCATCACAAAGAACACAGTCATCAGTGACTCGGGAGGGAGAAGATCTAAGTGAAGCTAACTCCCGAGTCAAGGTACCTACTTCCTTTTCTAACTCGTAACACCTCGACCTAGCCTTAGCATGAAACTTGCCTAATTTACGAAAGGCGACATTTAATTCGTCGTAGGTGGGTACCTCGTCCAGTCATTTGTCTGATTCGAGTCGGTGATGCCGTTGGCGTCGGCCATGAAGCACATGCCGGAGAAGTCATCGCCGCCCTTCTTCTCTTGCGGATCATCCTCGCCTTCGCGCTCCATGTCTCCGTGTCGGAGAGGTTGATGTCGCTCAAGCGCGGCGAGGACGGTGGAAGAACTTCTTGTTCTTAGAGAAGTTGCGGTATTTCTTTTCACGCTACCGCTCGCGAACCGGAGGCTTCTTGTTGCGGTTCTTATCGGTGTAGTCGTTCTTGCCCGAACCGCTTTGTTCGTTTTTGCCCTTCTCCAGCTTGGGACAGTTTGCTCGAATGTGGTTGGGGCCACCACACTCGAAACAGGTTATCATCCCACCTCTCTTCCTCTCTCTCACTCTCTTGTATGCATATGAAAATTTACGAGCAAGGAGAGCAAGCTCATTTTCTGAAATTTTTCCAGCTTGGTCATCGCTAGCTCGCAAAGAGCGGAGAGAGAACCCAATGAAGAATCGAAAGAGAGGATCCAATGGGATCGGTGACCAAAGCCATCGACTGAGACTTCGTCTTCCGCGAGACGACGTCGATCTCATGAGTCTTGAGGCGGGAATAAAGCCCGTCAAGAGTCAAGGTCGACAGTCGGTGGTGTCCTTGATGGTGGTCACTTTCATTTCCCAAACACGAAGATCGAGTGCGGTCAAGAAATGTCGAGCATTATCCGAGTCGGGGTATATGCAACCGATCGCTCGGAGGTCGCCGTAATCTTTGTAAACCGACCAAAGCACTCGTCAAGACTCTCACCGCCGTCTTTGTTCAAACTTGTTGAACTCACGCTTGAATTGGTCCTGTCGAACCGTCTTGATTTGGGTAGTGCCTCATGGTAAGCATCGAGGGTCACCCAAATCTCATGAGCGTAACGAAGGTGAGAAATCTGTCATACTCATCGCGGCTAAGACCTGTATGAGGATGTTCCTTGCCTTAGCATTCGCCTCAACGCCACCATATTGCCGGCCGTGACGTTCTCATCGCCAGAACCTCATACGGGAGCTTCACCTTCGTCATATCGGGAAGCCACAGGCGATGATGTACGACTCCATCCGAGATTTCCAAAAGGAAAATCAACTCGGAGAAAATAGGAGGCTTGGTGGAATACTTGTCCATCGCCATGGCTCTTGAGACCGGTCAAGATCTAGAAAGAGCAGAACCGGCTCTGATACCAATTGAAAGATCGAAAAAGGCGACTAGAGGGGGGGTGAATAGGAGCCAAATAAAAATTTTCGAATAAACTTTCCCCCTAGAATTCAAACCACCAAAAGTCCAGAAAGAAACTGCACTGGTCGGGTATCTCTAGTCGGATGAACAGTACCCCCGACCTACAGAGGTCGGATGAACAGTACTCCCGACCAAAGATCGGTCGGATGAATAAGACTCCCGACCAAGTGGTCGGATGAATAGAATCCCGACTGAAGTGGTCGGATGAACAGTAAAATCAGCACGATCTTAAAAATGTAATCGATGTAACTTTTGATCGGTGATCCAAAACAAGTGAAACTTGGTGTGCACCTCCTAAGGATGTCAGAACCTATTTCACCATCAATCGAAGGAATTGATACCAAGGTTCCGTCCCTTTTCAGTTTAACAAATGCAACACCAAAAGCAGAGTCACGAACACAGATTTTACCCTAACTTGCTGGTGGGTGTTGATGGTCGAATATCCTTGGATAACTCTCCACAAATCACAGCAAGTAAGTACACGAAGAAACAACCCTTCAAACAGATAGAAACACTATCTGAAAACTAGGCACAGAGATTGGTTTCTTCCAAAACTGAATAGAAGAGGTTGTAGATTGCCTAGATGATTGGGATATGATCTATAGAAGATTCATCCAGAATCTTTCATCCTTGGCAATAAGAACCGTAAGCCAATCAAGACTAACGAACGCAAGTCACACGCTTACGCACTTTAAGAACACAGATTTACAACTTGCAACAAGAACGCAAGGATTGCCTAAATGATTGAAAGCACCAATCCGGAGAAGAGTTCATCAATCATGAATTTCAAAAGGACTCAAAAGCATGTAGAAGGAGATGAGGCAAATCCAAATTACGTAAAGTAAATTGCAAGTAAGTAAATGCGAATTTAGATAATGTAATTTAAGTGCGTAATGTAAATACATAAGAGAAATGAAACAAGAATATAAGTGAAGAACATTTCATTTCGGAAGGGAGGTTTACAAAGCCTCACAACAAAGTGGGCAAAACTCAAACGAGCAAAAAAACCTCGTAACCTTCACAACCTTCACCGAGGGAGGCTGCCCTACCCTCTATTTATAGTGACTGATCAATTCCCACCTTTGGATATTCTCGCTTCAATCCTAAGCCAACATCCAAGAGCCGATTTGATCCTTACACCGCCACTCTCAACAACTCTCAACTACTCACGTAGACTTTCCTCACCGCCACCCCTAAGGAGACACCCTCTCCTGTCTATTCATAGCGGGCTTGGAACACCTACCACCCTTGGATGAGCCTCTAAACCCTAGAGCACTCCATCAAGGGCTGAGATTTTACCCACTCACAAAGCTATGCATGGGCTCACCGAAACCCAACAACCCAACGGGTTTTGCACGCTTTCAACTCACACTAACTTGACCCGCTTCTCTATCTTCCCGACCGCGATCCAACGGTCCTCCTAGATCGAGCAACTCCAAGTTAGCATCTCATCCATTCCTTTGTCTTCTCGGCTTGCGGCTACTCCACGGCCTCGGTCATCTTTGGCGACACCTTGATCATCCGACCTCGGCTCCCACCTAGTCCTGATCCCTTCGCCTCACCATGACCTAGCTCCAAAGTCCTGCAACCATCATAGACAAGGAAACCACATCACATAGCAATGTCCAACAACACATATCCATCTCAACAGAAAGATATACACTATGCTGACCAGCATAACCCCGACCACACGTGTTCTAACCCCTGGTTTCCATCCCGACCACCCATGGTCTGACCACTGGTCTCCATCCCGACCACTCGAGGTCTGACCACTGGTCTCCATCCCGACCACTCGAGGTCTGACCACTGGTCTTCATCCCGACCACTCGAGGTCTGACCACTAGTCTTCGTCCCGACCACTCGGGGTCTGACCACTGGTCTTCGTCCCGACCACTCGGGGTCTGATCACTGGTCTCCGACCAGCCAAAGCCTAGACCACTCTGGGTCGGACAACTGGTCTCCGACCAACCAAAGACGACCACTGGGTCGACGACCGTCTCCGACCACCAAATCCTCAACCACTGGTCGGGTGGTGGTCTCCGACCAATGAGAGCCCGACCACTCGGGGTGGACGACTGGTCTCCGACCAGTATACCAACACTCAAATTGCTTCAAATCCAAATCAATTTAAAACAACACAAGCTCAAAACTCATCAATTACTCATCACACACAAGGATAGACCTCCACATGGTCTTTCACCAACGTAGATGTGCATCTTTGCTGATCTAAATCATGGTTCCTATGTATAAGCACATCACACACATTAGGTAGTGGACTATTCTCAAAAATCTAATTAGATACGCTTAAGAACGACTTTACTTGATAATTGAGTTGACGGGCTCGAGCTCGAGTCAATGGTCCTTGAACCGGCGAGGACAGAGAATGATCTTCATTTGTAGATGTGCGTGTATCTGAAATGGTGATGTCATCATTAGTTCCAAAGTAATGATCCTCAATATGTATGGAAGAAGGAAAATGATCAATACTATTGAAACATCAAGATCTACTTCCATTAGATGTGTGCATACACATACATATGAGATGGAAATAATATGCACATATTTAACTTGAAACTATTTTGGAGTTCGCCCTACATTTTATATCAAAGGAATGCAACATGTATAATAATGTGAAGTCGGATGCATACTTTTGAGAGTTCCATTTTTTCATTCAATTTGAGAATACTAAACATCATACTCTAGTTAGTCTCATATTCATATTTATCATTGACTAGTAAAATCGAATGAATGGAACTTGAGCATATATTCATGATATAGAATGAATGATACGACCCCAATTACCAACACTGCTTCACTTCATATTTCGAAAGTGCAAATCAAGATGAACAATCAAAGTGGTGTGTTTTGAATAAAGAAACAAAGTTCAAGCATGTGGCAGAGAGGGAGGTGAGGGAGGAAGGACAAGAGAGGATCGTTGGAATTCTAAAACATGATAAGTATATTGTGCCGGCAATACACAAATCATATGAAGGCAACACATGTGTTACCTATGAATGCATGGGCTCGGCAAGGACATGGCCGCATCGGCCAAGGCATTGTGAATGTATTGGACAACCAAAGGCATGGCCACATGGTCCACATGGATGGAGAGTATGGAGAGTACGTGGGCTTGCACATGATTTGGAAAGAGAAAAGGGCAGCCCAAGTCGTGAGAGAGAAGCAAGGAAAGTGTCCAACTCAGTTTGAAAAAAGGAAAGAAATCAACTCGGATTGACAACACATGCCGAATTAAAAAGGCCATAACTTTCATGTCCGAGCTCTAAATTTGACGTTCTTATATGTTCCTGAAAACTTACGAGATTATCTTCATATCTTTCCATAGCGAGACCTTCTAATTTTGCTTTGTTCTATTTTTAATCTGGCTGACAAGTTTCAACCAGCTAGTTGGCCGAATTTGAGTTTCTAAATTTGTAATCTCTTTCTATCTCTTAGAGTCCAAGTTGTATACATTTAGGAGGTAAATTTTGGTCAGTTTAGATGTGTTTTGACTGTGCATTGTGCACCAATATAATGCCTAGGGGCATACCCCATTGTACATATTAGAGTTGATGCATTGAGTAAAATTCGAGAAAATCACCATAGTGTTTGGTGGCCATGATTGAGATGTGTTCTTGAGTTGAGTTGATTGTCGTGTGTTGAGAGAGAGGAAGAGTGAGTTCATTGCACAAGTTGAAGACTCATCGTTTTTAGATTGTGCCGAAGAAAGCCCTTGCAATTCTATATTTTCAGATTGGTTTGCAAGTTATCGTGAGTGGTACCGTGAAAGATCGGACATCTCATGCATCAATTAACAATTCCCGCTAGTTGATCCATATCAATGAACTTTCCCTAAATGCGTGCATACATATACATATGAGTTGGAAGCACTATGCACATATTCAAGTTAAGATATTTAGAGAGTTCACCCTATATTTTGAATTCAAGGCATACAACAAGATGTAACAATATGATATAGGATGCATACTTTCGAGATGTTCAATTTGATCATCCAAATGAGACTAAAACAATTGTACTCAATCAAAAGAGTTAGTTTCATATTTAGATTTGTCATTGATTATTATTAGACCAAATGAATGGAACTTATCCAAGGAAAGCAACAAGACATAATGGATTTGACATCGAATGCATACCTTTGATATTTCCATCATTTCATCCAAGTGAGACTATTTACAATTTGAAGAACTATGTGGAGGTCTACCCAGGTTTGTGATGAGTATTTTGACTAAACTTGAGCTTGGTATGCTTTGGTTTGAGTTTGATTTGAATTGGATTTGAAATTTCAAGCAATTTGAGGTCTTCTCTGTTTTCCCGGTGCTACCGGCCATGGTAGCCCGGTGCTACCAGGTGAGCGGTAGCACCGGACCAAATGGCCGGTGTGATATTTCTAGAGAGGGTGTTTTTAGGGAATTTTGTTGGGCGGTGCTACCGGCAGAGCAGTGTGAAAATTCCAAAGAGGTGCATTTTGGGCATTCTAGCGGTTCGGTGCTACCGCCCATGGTAGCCCGGTGCTACCGGTCAGCCGGTAGCACCGACCCTAATGTTCGGTGTGAAAATTCCAGAGAAGCACCCTCTGTTGGTTCGGCTGTAGGACTATGCTACAGGCTTGGGAGCGGTAGCACTGGCCCTTATGAGCTAAGATAAATTTTATCTTGGGATTTTGATGGATTTCATCGCATATCTTTTGGGACATTGCTATGTGATGTGTTTCCTTGTTTTTTATGGTTGCAGGACGACGGTGCTAGGTCATGGTGAGGCGAAGGATGACCAGGACTAGGCAAGGAGCGTCGGAGGTCCAGACGGTCGGGGATCGCCGGAACATGATCGGAGACGGAGTCCGTGCAAGCCAAGAAGACAAAGAACGGATGAGATGCTAGCTAGATGCTGCTTAGATCGATAAGGGCCGTCGGATCGCTATCTAGTTGATAGGATAGCGGGTCTAGGTAGTATGCTTTGAAAACCATGCAAGAAAACACAGTTTGTTGGTGGGTTTTGGGTTAGCCCTTGCATGGCTGTGTGAGTGGGTTAATCCTAACCCTTGATGGAGTGCTCTAGGGTTTAGAGGCTCATCCAAGGGTGGTAGGTGGCCCAAGAGTAGTATAAATAGAAGGGGAGGGGTAGCCTTCTCCTCTTTGAAGGTTTTTGAGGTTTTATGCTCTTTTGAGCTTTGCCCACTTGAATGTGAGGCTTTGTAAACCTCTCCTTCCAGAAATGAAAATGTTTTCATCTATATTCAATTTCCTTTATGCATTTAATTTCCGCAATTTAAATTCCGCATTTACTTTCTTGCAATTTACATTTACGCAATTTGGATTTGCCTCCCCTCCTTCTATATGCTTACGATTCTTATACTGAGGATGTTGATTGTTGGATGAATCTCTTCTTTAGATCATATCCCAATTATCTAGGCAATCTATGCATTTTCTTGCAAGAAACCGGATTTTGCGTTCTTGAGTGAATGATCTTGTAAATTGCGTTTCTTCAAGTCTTTCCTTGTTCTTTTGCTTGTTGGGACGTGTGGGAGGCTATTCACTACTACAAGATTGTACATCAGAATCGGTTCTTTTTTGTCATTACAATCGGTTCTAGTGGCGATACGAAGTCTTTCGATAGTGATGAGGAGGAGCTATCACAGTCGGTTTTGGCCCGATTGTGATAAATCCTCATCAGAATCGGTTCTTATATGAAACCGATTCTGATGACCACGTCATCACAATCGGTTCTTTCAAAGAACCAATTCTGATGATTCCATCAGAATTAGTTTTTATGTAAAACCGTTTCTGATGACAATATCATCACAATCGGTTCCCTAAAGGAACCGATTGTGATGATATCTCATCAAAAACCGATTCTGATGACTCTATCATCATAATCGGTTTTTTCAAAGAACCGATTCTGATGATAAGTCATCAGAATCTGTTCTTTTATGGAACCGATTGTGATGACATCATTATCACAATCGGTTCCACGTAAGAACCGATTCTGATGACTGTCATAGGGGTCTGCCATTTTTGCATATTCTCCAAAATAGCACAGATTAACAGTTTGCACATATATATATCACATTCGCAATACAGAATACAGAATGCATATATCACATTCACAGAACACGAACACTTTAATTGTAATACATATATGTCATAGTCGTTCACAATATAAAATACAAACATGCTTAACAATCAGTACACATGTACATATATCACATTGACATATATAATTAATATTATTTACATATGGCCTAGTAGGAGCAAGATAATGGCTTTTACTCATCACGACATGCTAATTACGCATGTTTGTGCTTCGTGTTGGAAGATCACCGAGCTATGCATTAGCAATGCAGCCACAAAGTAAACCCCAAACATGTTGAAACAAGACTACAAAAACTATGAGCCGAATGGTTAGTGAACAAACAAAAGGCAATATTGATTCAACTATAAGCTATAGTAGTCAATATTGATTTTGAAATTAGACATTGAAGTTTACACAAATATGTGGCTTCAATTTGCACATGGCCTTTACAAAAATAGCAAATCTAATAAGCAATCGCATTCATTATAGTGCATAAATAAACTCGGGATCCTTGCTTCTTTGTTTTTTGGAAAAGTCACCGACTACTTCCATCTGATCTAGCCTGATGCCAGCTTTTTGATGAATCCCTGGTGTATAGCTGCATGTGCCATGTGTCATGAATCATGCAAGCTAAAGACACAAGATGGCATTCACGTCTACCATGACACTCTAACCAAGTATATTTGTCCTTCAAGAATCTTTTGATATTTTCATAACCCACCGTATAATTAGTACTCCCTTTGGTCACAAATAGTTGTCATTTTGGACATCGACACGGTCTCCAAAATACAGCTTTGACCACTAATTTCTATTATAATATATTTATAAAACCCAATAAAATTATAATACTATGAAAGTACTTTTTGAGACAAATCTACAAATGATTTTCATATATCCAATTTAAATATTTAAAAAGATATTGACAGTCAAAATTTTGAAAGTTTGACTGTACCTATATCCAAAATGACAACCATTTGTGACTCGAGGGAGTAGCAACAAGTTTTGATTATTTCCGCAACGGATTCAGAGCTTGGTTACATAATGCAAGATGCAATGTATAACAAAACATTCCAGCAAGTTTAGTCAAGGATCGTCCATCTCTAAATCTCCATTTGTGGGTCCTAGTTGACTATGACAGACGATAAATATTCATGCCAGAAATCATACATAATGATCAAAATACTTCCAACTTAAAATTACAAAAATTTATCTAGTATTAATTCATAGTGAAGTATTCAAAATATGCAAATTGAACAAAATCTCAAGTCATCTGGCTAATACACATAAGGTTAAATGATTTACAATTTTCAATTCACTACTATGACTCTTTTGATCTACTACGCTACTAACATAGCCATTTGCTGGACAAAACATTTCGCTTTATTGGATGCTATAATTATAATGGATTAATCAGCTTCCAGAAAAGAACTCATGGTCAACAACTTGCTGAACCCAACAAATTAATATGACCATATGAGATGACTTCAAAACATTCCTGAATCTTATAGCGCATAAAAGCTATCACTCCAAAATTACTGGTTCGGCCATACAACAATTATCACTTCTATCTCTTGATACGTCTATAGAAGCAATATATTCTACTTTTGTTCCTACAGTAGGAACTTGAGTCCCTTGCCTGTTAGTATCAAGGGAAGCATATGATATATGTAGCGTGTTCGTTCAAAGAACATTGCAAATTATATTACAAGTAAAATTAAAATCTATACGTGTTGCTCCTAGCAGTTATGTTCAACAAATATGTAATGTTTAAAACATAAACCTTCTTTGTTCTCCTCATTTTTCTTCCACTTAACTTGTAGCATGCTAATAGTGGGCTGAATTACTGACTTAAGGAAATGACACAAGCAGCAGCTGTGCGGAGGCAATGGATATTAGTTAAAGCCGTTAATGTGATCAGGCATCGAAGATTTAAGAAAGCACACACTGAGCTAGATTTATGAAGCCCAAACTTTGGAAACCATATGCCCATCCCCACTAACCACAAACAGCTCTCACTTATATTTCTCTTGCCCAAGTCACTGCCCCTGCTAACCAGTTGTGGGCAAAACGGAAGAAAACTGAGGACTAGGGAGAGAAGAATGCTCATGCTTGAGCGTTGCTCATTAGTCTATATCCATCAAGTGTAGTACCAGTACATTTGAAAATACTATTATTCGTTAGAATAATTTAAATAATTAATCAAATAAAGTGCAAGATATACCATTCAAACTTGTTGTAAAAACAAATCCAGAAGAAATAGAATTCAATGTAAAAGCAAAACAAATATCCACTACAACTATACAAAAATGAGATTTAAAGGACAAAATGAAAAGTAACTGAACTAAACTTATGATGATTTCACAAGCTTCAGTCATGCACAAATTCACATAAGGAAAATTAGCCTCCTGCCTTATTGCAATTTTGTGCATTTTAAGGTACCATACAATCAACATTAGTAAACATGACAGCATTATTAATCTACAACTAGTAACAACAGATAATTAGAGAAGCAATTCCAGTTTAACATTTGAGACTATCCTTTCACAAGTTAAACTCCCCTAAAATTAAGATACACAATAGAAAAGCAATTTGAACTATTTTTACACTACCTTTTGAAGTCAAAAGTTGTAAAATCAACCAATTTGGCGACGGGGCGGGGTGGCGGGCGTAGGGGGCGTCGAGCGTCGGGCGGGCGGGCATCGGGTGAGGCGTGAGTGGCGGTGCGTCGGCGCGCGGCGGCGTTAGGGAGGCGGCGAGTCGGGCAACAGAGCGGCGACACGTCGAAGCGCGAGGCGGCGAAGGCGGAGCGCGCGCGTCGAGTAGCCAGGCGTCGGAGCGGGCATCGGGCGGGCGGCGGAGGCGTCGGCCATGGCGAGTCGGGGTGGCGGAGCGACGACGCATCGGGGAGACGGGGCAACAGGGCGGAGCGGCGGCGCATTGGGCTCGACGTTAGGAGCTAGGGTTAACTAGGAGATGGTAAGGGTGCTTGCGTGCGGGAATAAATTGCCCGTATATGTACATCTCGATCGGTTATACTACAAAAACCGATACTGATGACACGATATTTGTATCGCTTTTATAAGAAAAACCGACACTGATTAGTAATATCCATATCAGTTTTGTAATAAAAATCAACACTGATGATTAATATCTGTATCGATTTTGTAAAGAAAACCGACACTGATGCTTCAATATCCGTATCGGTTTTGTAATAAAAACCGACACTGATGATTAATATCCGTATCGGTTTTATAAAAAAACCGACATTGATGTTTCAATATCCGTATCGCTTTTGTAAAATAACCGAAACTGATGCTTTAATATCCGTATCGCTTTTGTAAAGAAAACCGACACTAATGGTTCAATATCCGTATCGCTTTTGTAAAGAAAACCGACACTGATGCTTCAATATCCGTATCGTTTTTGTAAAGAAAACTGACACTGATGCTTCAATATCCGTATCGTTTTTTTAAAGAAAACCGACACTGATTCGTCAATATTTGTATCGCTTTTTATATGAAAACCGACACTAATTCCTCAATATCTGTATCGGTTTTAGAAAAAAAACCGACACTGAAGAAAACTGCTGCACATTACACAAAAAATTGTATATCTATATCAGTATTTATGTGAAACCGACACATATGAGTTACTTTTGCGGAATGACTTAGGATCGGATGTCTGATTTTTTCGGACGCTCTACAATTTTTTTTTCAAGTATGAAATATTTTCTTCGTACGCGTGCAACATTTTTTCCTTCGATAACAGTAGAAATGTTCATGCAAAACAATATGTTGCAAACGTTGAAAAAAAATATTGCACGCGTGAAAAAAAATATTGCAAGACGCGTCCGATAAAATGAACAGTAATCGGACGTTCGATTGCTAGTATCACCCATACTTTTGACAATCGGTATTTATGTGAAACCACAGAATACGAGCTATTTTCTCGGGTGGCGGTAGAGAAATCTCCTCTACAACAACAATAACAGAGAGTTCAGTTCGAGGGTTATAAATAACCTAGCGAGGCACATCAGAATCGGTTTTTACTTAAGAAGCGATAGTGATGTGTAGGATCATCACTATCAGTTTTTAAATAAAAAGCGATAGTGATGTAACCATGCACATCACAATCAGTTCTTATGCGAGAAGCGATACTGATGATCATGCACATCACTATCGCTTTCCACAAAAGAACCGATTGTGATGTGCACGTCTTCATCACAATCGGTTCTTTTGTGAGAAGCGATAGTTATGATCATGCACATCACTATCGCTTCTCATATAAGAACTGATTGTGATATGCCAAGTGCTACATCAGAATCGGTTCTAATCTCAGAACCGATAATGATTATTTTTAGCACCCCTCGTAAGTAATCTATCACAATCGTTTTTTACTAAAAATTTAGGAACCGACCCAGATGAAGCGATAGTGATGTATCATTCTGTAGTAGTGATTCAAGATCATCTTGATCATCAAAACCCATGAGCAAGTCTTGAATCAAGTTCTTTCAATTTTCTCAAAACTTGGTGCGTTCTTCTTTCCCAGGCAAAAAGGTCAGAAGTTGGACATCAATCCTTGCGATTGAAGGTTGGACTAAGTTCCTGACATCCCGAGGATCTTATCTACCAAGTTTCATGAGTTTTTATCCAGCCAATCAAAAGATTTCTCGAAATTTCCTTTTAGGTCGTGCTGATTTTTTAGGCTGTTCTTGAGCCCAGTGCTACAGCCCCTCGTACGGTGCTACCGGACTACGGTGCTACTTGGCTTCCAGCGGTAGCACCAGCCAAACAACACATTTGGCTCGTTTTAATCGGCTCCTTTAGTGCGTTTCCTTCACGGGCTTGTTTGGGTTATTTCTGGGGAAAGTTTTTAAATTGCGACCATTCGCCCCCCTCTGTTCGCCATCTCGATCCTTCACAATCATAATTATCAAAGGAGTTAGTCTTACAATTAGTTTTGTCATTAACCACCAAAATCAATCTAATGAAGCTTGAACTTACAACGTCAAACGCTTCTTCAACTCGTGAAAACTCCTCTCATATTCTAGTGACTAGGTGAACTTTTTCTTCTTTTTCAACAGCTGCATAAGTGGCTTAGCAATTATCAAAAATCCTTCGATAAATTGATGATAATATCGTGTCTTCTCAAGAAAACTGTGAATCTAGATAACTGACTTCAGTTGTTCCCAATGTACCACAGCTTCAACTTTGCTTGGGTCGACAACAACTCCTTTAGCAGGCATTACGTGACCAAGGAATTCAACTTCCTTCTTCCAAAAGTCACACTTACTGAAATCAGTATACAACTATTAATCTTGAAGCTTTTGAAGCACTGATCTCAAATGCTCTGTGTGCTCAAAATTCTAGCTCCATGGCCATCGTTACACACGTATCATTATCAGGTAACCCATCTACACAGGCTGGATACTCAGAGAAACATCTGATCCTTCTTTTGTCATTAATGCTTTTGTTTCAAAACTTCGCATACTAGCATATCGACTTCTTTTATTTCCTTTCCTTAAACAAGGAAACCTTACAAGGATTTCTCAACTGATCACTTTTCTTTATGAATAGAGACATGACATTGCGTGGGGTAGAATCATTGTTCTAGACTTTCTCAAATGTCTATTCTGCAACCGATTCTTCGAGCATACTGCTCTTGCAATTTTATTGCTTACTCTTGGTGTTATGAACTTGACTGAGGTGACTTCCGAGATAGTTACGGCTACAGAAATGCTCGACCTTTCTATAGGCATTGATTAGCATGATGGCCTTCCTTATGATAGTTGTAGCACACACGTATCCATCATTGTGTCTTATTGGGTATAATTACATACACAATGTTGCCCTTCCTATGAATCGCAGCTTGTCATTTCATAGGGTATCTCCTGGCTCAGTGACCTTGTTCACTACAAAATAAACAAGTTATCAGTGATAACCGCTTAATGCTTTCCAGAGGTAGGCTGACGGGACTGGAGTGCTGCTTCTTTAACTCTTCAAGCGACATAGCATGTGCAGATGATATTCCACATCCTTTTGCTAATTCTTGAACAATAGTGGCTCAGAAATTCTCTTGTTGATGCTAAGTTATGGCGATAATTATCGGATCCAAGGGACATTGAGCAGGGCATGATCTCGGCCTTCACAAAGGTAACATGTGATATTGCTCATGGGATATTCCCCAAAGAAATGGCTTCCTTCACAGCTGGAACAATTGATCGCATGCTCATTAGCGATATGTCCTATATCTCCATAGCAGATGTATGCACGATCTTCTGATTTGTTTAGATGACGACACTTCAAAAAATAATGTCCATATGTGGTATAGGGTGTAGGGGTAACATTCTTCTCTGAATTTGCTGTGATCACGGTATCATCTGATGGAGTAAAGAGCTGATGAAAAGCAGCAACAAATTTATTCCAAGAGATATTCTGTGGGGCTTCATGAGTAGCACAATAGTGCTCCCACCAGTCAGTAGCAATTCCTTCAAACTGATGAGAAGCATAAAGAACCTTCTCATTGACTTCACACTAGTAATATGTAACTTCCTCTCAATGGTTCTAAGCCAATCATTTGCTTCCAAAGGCATGACATTTTTAGAAAATATCAGCAGACGGACCCTCATAAATTCTCACAATCTTGAGTAAGGACGAGGACCATTGGCAATAGCTTGAGACACATTGTTTACACTTGCTTGATTGGTCAGGTTCCGCACTTGCTGCATTATTGTATGCATAAACTGAGTTTGAGTAGCCAAGAAGAACACTTCAAAGTTCTGCACATCCACTTTAGGTGACGGTTGAGGGTGAAGGACCATGTGGAGGTCCATCCATGTTTATGATGAGTATTTGACTTTATGTGATCTAGAATAACTTAGATTTGAGTTTGGATTTAAAATAGATTTCAAGTTGGAAGTGCTTTTGCGCCGGACCAAATAGCAGTGAGTTTCACGTGTATGACGGACGAAATCGCAGTAAGTTTCATGTGTATGACGGACCAAATCGCAGTAAGTTTCACGTGTATGACGGACCAAATCGCAGTGGTTTTCACGTGTATGACGGACCAAATTGCAGTGAGTTTCTCGTGTATGACGGACCTGTTTTACCAGCGTGCAGTAATATACCTTTTTGAAGGTCTTCCCATGCTCAAAAAATTATTTGGTCTACATGAAAGTTGTAGAGAATTTCAAGACGCATATTTTTCAAGTTGACAAGTTTTTCATCTGAGCAACCTAAAAATATCATAAAAAATTGAGAAGATTACTGTTGTATTGAAAACAGGATGTTTGCATTTGGTTGAAGTGTTTTGGTCCGTTTTGGTCTGTTCTAACCCCAATTCGTGATCGAATTGATGCGCTGGGTTCATGGTGGAACCAAGAAGGGTCTTCTTGTCTTTGTGGATGTAGGACTTCATTTGGTGGTCATGGTGAGGCGAAGGGAGGCTGGAACTAGGCATGGGATGGCCGGAGGTTTAACTTGGCCGGATGTTCGCCGGAAGATGGCCGGAGATGAAGTTAGTGCAGTCCCAAGAGACAAGAGATCAGTGGAGAAGCTATCTTATCACTACTTGGATCAAGGAGAGCTGTTGGGTTGCAGTTCTAGAAGATAGAGTAGTGGATAAGTGTAGCTTGCTTTGAAAACCGTGCAAGAAAACCCATGTGTGTGGTGGGTTTTGGGTTAGCCCTTGCATGGCTGGTTGAGTGGGTTAATCCTAGCCCTTGATGAATGCTCTAGGGTTTAGAGGCTCATCCAAGGGTGGTAGGTGGCCCAAGAGTTGTATAAATAGGGGTGGAGGGGTAGCCTTCCCCTTGAAGGTTTTTGAGGTTTTTGATGCTCCTTTGAGCTTTTTTGCCCGCATGAATGTGAGGCCTTGTAACCTCTCCTTCCAGAAATGAAATGTTCTTCATTTATGTTCATGTTTCATTTCCCTTACGCATTTACATTACGTATTTAAATTACGCAATTTAAATTCCGCATTTACTTTCTTGCAATTTACATTTACGCAATTTGGATTTGCCTCCTCTCCTTCTAATTGCGTATGAATCTTTTGCTGAGGTTTATGATTGATTCTTTCTTGAAATCCTGTTTCAATCATCTAGGCTATCCATGCATTCTTGTTGCAAGAAGTTGATCTTTTGCGTTCTTGAATGCTTGATCTTGTAGATTGCGTATCCTTGATTTTCTTTGTGTTCTCTTGCTTGCTGGGATGTGTGGGAAGTCATTCAAGATCACTTTGACCATCAAAACCCCACGAGCAAGCCTTGATCGAAGCTCTTTCGATTTTTGTCGAAACTTGGTGCGTTCTTCCTTCCCAGGTATAAAGGTCGGAACTTTGACATCAATCGTTGTGATTGAAGGTTGAAATAAGTTCCTGACATCCCAAGGACCTTATCTACCAAGTTTGGTTAAGTTTGGATCAACAGATCAAAAGATACATCAATTTTCTTATTTGAACCTGTGCTGAAAACGCTGTTTATATGCCTGATTTCACTGTAGCTATAGTTACCCAGTAGTATTGCCCCCAGAGTGCGATAGCACTGGCATCAGGCTGATTTTTGTGAAAATTGACTCTTTCGCTTCCATTTGATATCTAAGGGTTTTGACTTGGTTTTTTTGGGTGAAAATCTGCATTTGTGATCTTGCTTAGAGAACATATTTTAATTTGGGATCATTCACCCCCCTCTGATTGCCATCTCAGTCTTTCAGAGGGGTTGATCCATCATTGGGATTCTCATAGGATGAGGTACCACTTCTACTAGCTCCACGAGTCTGAACCATCTGATGATCACTCTTATAGGTTTAGTTAAGAGGGAATAAGCATAGATAAGAATACAAGAAACCTAATACGAGCCCAACAACTTTAATAATCTTTATTAATAATTTGGTATGGTTGCTTACAAGTGCCTAAAGGCCTCGCAACACATACTGCACACTCAATAAAACAAGCAAACCAAATCACACTTCTATCTTAAATTGACGTGACTCCCACACATGAGTCTTAACCGACTAAGCTAAACTCCATCACTCGTCGAGCCAACCAAGTTGATGCTCCCTTGGGGCGTCGGCATTGGCTTGAACTGGTCTCGGTGACCAGGAACAGCGGGCGCAGGTTGCACAGGAACCTCCTACAGCATAGGCTCTAACTCCTCGGGCTCTGGCATCACTTCCTCTAGATCTTCTTCTTCGTCTAGTTCTTCTACTACTTCAACTCCCATGGCATACAGAGCCTCTTCTAGCTCTGTAATTGTTTCCACAGTCATCATTCGAGTGGTGTGGAGGTCTTCTTCTGCAGTCTTTAGCACTTCGTAAACCTTCTTCAATTCTAAGGTTGTATCTTCCACCACTTCAGCTTGAGCAGCCACAAATCTCGCAAGATGAACAATAGTGACATGTCCTTCGTCTTCGGTACTTGGACATTGAATAATACGCCCCTAGGGATACAATCAAAACACCGTGTGTTTCAATTCCCTAACATGCCAATTGCAGATCCTGAGCAACGTTAGATGCGATGATTCTTGAATCCTGGCTTCAAAAGTAATCCTCCTGACGGTGATAATAATGGAGTGACTCGCCTTGGCGTTCTTCTTGGCGTAGATAGTAATCTTGTATATCACTCCACGATCCTTGCCATTCATGATCTAACATGTTCCCTTGTAAAGCAGCCTCTCATAACCATTAAGCACATGCAAAATCCTTCATAGTTCAGCAGCATATCCACCAGTGCACTCAACAAAGGTGTGGAACATCAGCATCCATCAAAGATAGCTTAAGCTAAGATCTCAACTTAAACCAGCGGGCAATGAGAAAGAAATTTCAGAAAAAGGGGAAATAATAGAAGAATAAGATAAATCAACAATTTATTATTCTTTCAAGTTAGATTTTCCTTTAGAAAATAATTTTGAAGGTACTAAAGAACGGCCAGTCTAACTAGGGTCAAGACCAACAGTCGGTATGGCTATGATACCACCTCTGTCGGGACCAGAATATGCAAACACGGACCCTCTGTGTATACCTCACTAGTCTAGGATCATGCTAGTACACACAGTGGCAACATAGACAAAATATCACAATCATACAGCGAAAACATAATGAAAGACTCTATTTATTGAATAAAAGCTAGTGGATTGACTTTATGATCGACTTTACATTAATATACCACACAAGGCTTAAACACTTATAAATAAAGCAACAGTAGAAAAGAAACTTCGTAGATAACCCATCAATATGCCATAGGTTCACCCATAGTAACTCGCCTCCTCCAGGTACTCTTCCTCTAAAGCCTATGTAGACTTAATACAGTGGGTTTGCCCGATCTTCACGGCTTGTTGTAGTTTGATAACTTGACTAACAAAGTGAGGCTAACAATCCGGTTGAATGGAAAGCCTGCTTCTCACAAAATTCACTCGTCGTGGTGCTCTCGATCCTCTCCAAACGAAGTGAGGCCAACCAGTTGCGAACAACCGACCTGCACATCATAAAATTCACTCAAAAACAATCGTGATCCTCGTATACTCGACCATCAGGAAGTGGACGCAAAGAACATGTACACCAGCGAGGGGTGAGCAAGTACTCCGGGGTTACGCTTAGCTCCTCTCTCAATTTGCAAGTTGCAAACGGGAAGAACAAAGCATAGAAGCTATTATGTTTAAACTGAATAATGTGGTCTAAGCCTTAAGCCATGGATTACATGGGTATATATAACCCTTGGATGTCCTCCCTACTGATTTGTACAGCAATCAAACTCTATTTCTACTATTTCCTAATTAGACTCAACTAAAGAGGTAAAAACTAATGTATAGATTAACCTCTGTCAGTTTATTTTGGAGATAGTGGATCAGCCATAAGGAATCTTCATTAAAGAGCATATCCATTATGATGAGATCGAAAAGACCTTTCAAAGGAGTAGTTATTTGCTTGATTTGGACTCCGTATGAGAAAGTTATGGATATTCCAAATTGGGTCTTGTTGCATGTGACAAGTTGAATCCGAATTTGGGTTTTCCAAAAGTGCACCTTCCAAATATGCACTTCCCAAAGATGCACTTTGTATATATGCACTTTATAAAGATACACTTTCCAAATATGTGCATTTTCTAAAGATGCACTTTCCAAATATGCACCTTCCAAATATGAACTTTTCAAATTTAGCAAAACTTCCTTTCTTGTGTTTGGGCTGCTGAATTGCTCTTTTCCAAGTGGCACACTTCCTAATATAGCTCTTTGATCCCACGCCTTCCCTTGTGCTTGCACACTCGCCATCATTTCTGAATATAAGTGAAGCTCTGTCTTAGCGTAGGTCAGCAAACTTATCTTTCTCATCATATCCTCCTTTCCAGTAGCTCGATGTAGATCCCCGAAACCTTCAAACCTAACACAAGTGTAGGTGCCAAAATTAAATAGCAAGTCATTTTGAACTAATGGATATTCAGAAAGTAAAACATGCACCTGATCTTGTATAGCCTTTGCCCTAGCTTTTGTTATAGGACCTGCATATCAATCTTTAGGTCCATCACTTTGAGGAACTGGATCAGCAGTGTTTGATGGAGGGTCCTCATCAAGGCTCCTCTTAACTAATGATTTTATTATGATAAAGGTGAGTACATAAAAGCACTCAAAAAGTTGTGCACAGAATGCAAGACTTATTCCAAATGGATAGCTATCATGGCTATTTTGCAATAAAAACAACATTTTCAATTGAATACAATAATAGATTGAAATGATAGTAAAACAAATAATAATAATAAAGTTTTCCAGAATTTCTCAAAATAAGCTATCACATAAATCTAAACAATTTCCAATATTTCCAATGGCATACATCCTCCCTTCTTAAGTTTTATTTCATAAAATCTAACATTTGACTGAATTTTCCAAGCATTGTCTATAACTGGGGACACGGTTGCCTAAATAGATTTACACTCTGTAGAGGTTATACACTTTACACACAAGACATGATTATCTGATATTGCCACGCGATAAACACACTTCTTTAGGTGTGCAGCGAAGAGATCATGTCAAAATCTTTCGAAAACTCTATCTAAACATTGACCCTCTTGATAAGCCTAAACTCACTATTTCTTCCCTCACACAGAGCAAAAGAATAGGAGGGACTTATCATTAGACTAGGAACAATACTTGTTCGAGTGGTGTGGCTACGGCGACACACCTTCCCTATACTGCACACACAGTTTGGTCTTTCACCTGAGGCATCACATGTCAAGACTCAGTAACTTACTGAGTTAGATCTGGCCCATAACAGACAAGTAGTTGTATGATAGGCCTAGTTCAATGGCTTGTAATGTTTAGTCCTTAATTGACCGAGGCAAGACTTCCAATTATTTGCTCACATCATCCATCTTACTTTCACTCGCACATCAACATACCAACCCAATGCTACACAGGCCCACCTTGACTCACAGCCACTTGCTCCAATCTAAATCATTTACCACCTCAGTTGATTATCATGCAAAACATGCCATCAATAACTCAACACCATTGCGTGACAACACATGACATACCGATTCATAAAAATATTCCATATTTCATTAGTCAAATTGAATTTATACTTTCAAAAGATATAAATTATACGTGGTATGGCTAAACAAACTACACACGATATAACCAACCCATGTTGGCATATTTTAGCAGTCAACTAATAATTATCCATCCTAGAGTGACAAATAATCATGGCATACAAATGACAAGGTAGGTATAATTCAATTGGGTAGAATAACTAATTCCCAAATTATTTAAAAAATATATTTAACATAGAATGACATGCAATAGATTAAAGCAATATAGCATTTGTAAAACTAGGTTCAATACGATCAAAGCATAACTTTCTTTGGAATAACTCTTAATCTTGATCTGGACTTTGAGCTTGAGTCAACTCACTTTCGAACGCTCCTAACACTTCAATGTCCAATGAAACGAATACCGAGAAACAAAATAAATCCAAATTAGAGACAAAAAAAAGCTCTAAAAATAAAATAAAATAACTTGAATTTTTAAAAATTTAGAAATTTGAATCGCCTCAATCGGAGTTCGTATAAGGTAGAACGGACTTTTGAAAAATTTAAATCACATAAAATGATTTAGAATGGATTTCTGAATTTTTGAAATTACTTTTGTAAAGAAAAATAAATTTTGAATCACTGTAAAATATCAGCAATTTGAATTTTAAATTTCAAAGTTTTATTTTATTTTTAATTTTTCTTCGTTTTTCCTCTTGCTTGCTTCCTGTTGCTTGGCTCTTCTCTGGACTCTGCTTCGACTGAACCAATAGAGAGCAGCGCGCAGGAGCAAAGACAAGGCACGGTAAGGGTAAAAGGCAAGCAAGGGTCAAGCCGTAGTAGCTCCAGCAACGGCGGCGGCGAAAATGCAAAATTCATCGTGTAAGATGCACCAAATTTAAAATTGATTGAGCGGTTATCTTCATGATGATCAGTGGCACAAAGTGACACAAACGGTTTCGGAAGTTACGCTCCGAAGCTCCAAGAAGGTTACAAGGGCACGTCGGGCGACGTCGACGACAGTCTTCGGGACTTCACGGCGTTTTGGGCAAACGAGAGCGCCAAAGTATGGAATGAGCATAGGAAACAGGTTGAGTAAGGAGAGACGGTCTTGGTGCTCACCTTAAATATGCTTGGGAGGCCTCTTAGAAATAGAATCCAACTCAGGAACATAAACAGTTCAAATGGAAAGAATGCAATTTTCACGTGAAAAAGGAGATTTGACCGGAACATAGGTTGGTTAGATGAGGATAAGATTACTCATAAATTTGTAAAAGAAACGGAGAAAAAATCGTGTTGATTTGTAAAAGAAATGGAGGAAGGAGATAAGCAGCCTTCTCTGGACTCCATCGAATTATTTAATTGTTGAAAATAAGAAGGCTTTTAGATACTAGGAAATAAGTTTAAAATATTTTGGAAAAATTCTTAAAAAATACGCTGAGACATTTGCAGCTTACTGAAATTATTACAGAAATTTTTTAGTTTTAATTTTGGTGTAGTAAATCATTTTGTAAATCTAAAAATAGGAAAACAATTTATAAATTTTAAAAAATCAGGAAAAATTTCAGAAAATCAGAAATATATAATTAAACACTATTATGAAATTTTTGGGATGTTACACAAACCAAGCTCACCGGTGCAAACTCAAAATGCTTGGGTGATATGATTTATTTTTATCCGTAGCAAAGTGTAGACATTAAACTAGTTTAAGTCAGAAAACACAAGAAAGGGTTTAATCAAAGGAAGTCGAAGGGTGCCAATGTCTTTTTATTAAACACCATTGCTTTTAACCAATGAAAGTAGAAGGATGCCGATGTCTTTTCATAGAGAATCATTGATGGTTTTTACCAACGAAAAGTGGAATGATACCATTATAATTCTATGAACAGGCCATGGGATGCCAATAATGTAGTCATGTAACATATGCACTACCACAACATACCGTTTAGTATTATTTGCGAAACGCTTGGACCAGGGTCTAGAAGCTTACCAATGTAATTTATGCTACTCTAAGTCAAGGTTACAAATTTTGTTTTCAGACCATATCTCAGGTGTGGTCGAAATTCAAAAATCAAATTTTAAATTCGGTATTTTTGGAAAAAGAAACATCTTTTAGAAATGCTAAAAGCTTCGAAGTTTGCAGAGCACTCCTGTGTGCTATCATGGCGGCCGCTTTGGCCGGCAAGATGCTAGAGTTCAGGGCTGGCATTCAGCGGTGAGTCCTGTTGAATTGCTTGAAAAAAAAAAAAGACAGTCCCGGCCAGGCCTACCAGTGGGGAACTACTTGCTGTTTTCTCCACAGTTCAGACGGTACTAACACGGCGGTTTGCCTAGTGTTCATTGTAGGCTTCACGTCAGTCTAAGCCTATCTGTGATCCTCCTGGAATCCAACACTAACGATGGATCGATCATTTCCAAGAACTTATTCGACAGGAGGTAGCTAGGTACTAATGTTTACGCAAACGAAACCTGACATCTGCTTGCCGGTTTTATGTGGAACGAATCGATGCACTTCCAACGTAATAGTTCAGACAGTATCATTTCCCACCATATACAGAATAAGCAACCAATGCACAATGAATCAGAACATTCGCAAATGCAACAGGCAATTTCTCAAAGAACAGCAAATGAAAAACTTACAGATTCTTTCAAACTAAATATTATATGAGAGGGAAGCAAATATTTAAGTAAACAGAATTGCATGGCAAGCAACAAGAATTGGCGACTTACTATATATAGAGTTTTTTTTTAATAATACATTTTCTAAAAGGAATTGCGACATTAATACGTGAAACAGAAAAATATCAAAAATAATACCCCATCGCCAAACGGTACGGCGAAATAGGAGTAGTCGCCAATGGGCTGGACGAATACCCTATTGTTGCCGTATCGTATGACGACAACTCCTTAATTTCATATGGTATGACGACAAACGCGGGATTAAGGAGTTGTCGCCATACGGTATGACGGCAATAGGGTGTTCGTCTAGTCCACTAGCGACTACTCCTATTTCATCGTACCGTTTGACGATGGAGTATTATTTTTGCAATTTTACTGTTTTGCATATTAATATCATAATTTCTTTTAAAAAATTATTATTCAAAAAACAATTCCTATATAGGCTAGCTGCGAACCATTCATTCATGATCTTTACCCATGTGCTAGCCCATCCAACATCTATGCTCCACCTGATTTTGAAAAGAATGATGCGCGAGGATGTTATTGCATGCATCTTCTACTCAAACAAAAATGAGGTGGCAAAGTAACGACATGTCAAGGTTTAGGGTTACGTTCAAGTTAGGGTTTAGGGTTATGATTACAAAATTTGTGTATGTTTTTTTTAAAAAAATTCTCATGTATTCCTCTAAAAGGCATTACAATTCGTCATTAAAAATTTGATGCTAAATCTGATCCTACAAACATAAAAACTGGTCGAATTTATGATCATCTCGGTTAAAAAACCCGAAATCTCGCCGTATCCAATTCATCAACAAATTTGTAGTTAACATGAATTATAATTATAGTTAACATGTTTGCATATTTAAGTTATGGTTAGGTTCAAGTTAGAGTTTAGGGTTAGGGTTACATAATTTGTATATGTAGTTTTTTTTTGCAAAAGTTTCATATGTATTCCTTAGAAAATGCTAATTCACCACAAAAATTTTGGTGCTAAATCCGATCCTATAAACATGAAAACCGATCGAATTTGTGATCATCTCGGTAAAAAAACCTAAAATCTTGTAGAAAAATCCTGAAATCACTGTAGTAATTTTCAAAATCTTTTTTATCTTACTGAGATTTAGAATCTCGGCCCTGGTTGAAAACCGAAATCTTAGTGAGATTTTGAAACCTGCTCTAAGTAGACATGTAACAACTGTATATAGCAGTTAATATAGTTTTCCACCAACTAGAGAAGTAATGCTGAGAAAAGTCTCAACTAGCATTTATTAGTACTAGATATTCCTGGTCGGGTAGAGATTTAAAAAATTAAGTAAACTTTAGACACACCAAAACAACAGTAAAAAAATCGATAGAGTTGTGGTGTGATCCATGTAGCAGGATCTCCTGTTGGACCGTTCCGCCGTGCTCATATGCAAGATTATAATTAGGTAATACCATTAAGAAAAGTACTTAATTTTTCCTAATATATAAATATAAGTTGGTGGCGGTTGTCGGTCCTCTCTCTCTCCTCTTCTCTAAATAAAAGAGCGCGTTGATATATAGGTTGTGGACCGTGACCCGCTCCTATCTCTAGGAAATAAAAAGAAAATCAGTCGCATCTGTCTCTTTTCATCCACAACCGCTTCTCTTGACCGGACAATCTCCTACTTTTGTGTTTTCATGTGCAATTTTATTTTTTTATATATATGGTTGATTATTTAGTTTAAAAATGTGTTTCCGCTGCAACGCACGACGATTTGACCATATCTTACAATGTTTAAAATCAAGGTTTTTGATGTACAACTTGACATGATCTGACAGTTTTATCATATGATTCCGTTCTTATTAACACGTAAATGATCCTATTTATAGAACCATGAACGTTGCAAGTTGCAAGAATTTTTTTTTCTTTAATATTTATTTTTATTCTTTTTTTCAAAACTATGCGTCCGAATCAAATTTTTGCAAAATTATACGCCCGTCGCCCGTGTATGGGGCGATCGCCCCATACACGGGCGATATGTGCCTCGCCGTCAGCAGAGCAAACGGTAAAAACCTGTGGGCCCCCCTGTCGCCCGAGACAGGGGCGATCGCCCGAGCCAGGGGCGACAGGCGGCCTTCAAAGCTCGGCCCCTCGCTCGGCGCAGGCAGCCAGCCGAGGCAGAAGCAAACGAAGAGAAAAGAGAAGGAGGAAGAAGAAGAGAAAGAAGAAGAAAAAGAAGAAGAAAAAGAAGAGAAAGAAGAAGAAAAGGGGAAAAAAGTCGATTCGTCGTTTTGCGAAGGTATTTTTTACAAATTTTATAAATCTATTATTTAGGAATTTTACGATTTTGTAGTGTTTAGAAAATTCTGTAGGACTGTTTGTTATTAGAATTCTAATGTAGCATGTAATATTTAGTCGAATTTAGGATTGTGTAGCGTTTAGAACTTTAATGTAGTATTTAGTTTTTAAAAATTTGAGGATTGTATAGTATTAAGTACGTTACAAATTTAGTGTAGTATTAGAAATTTATTGTAGTGTTTAGAAAATTTAGGATTGTGTAGCGTTTATATTTTCTCGGATAGTGTTGTTTAGAAATTTACTGTCGCAGTTCATATTTAGAACTTTAATGTACTATTTAGTTTTTAGAAATTTGAGATCAGATAGTATTAAGTACGTTACAAATTTATTGTAGTGTTAGAAATTTATTGTAGTGTTTAGAAAATTTAGAATTGTGTAGCGTTTACAATTTCTCGGATAGTGTTGTTTAGAAATTTACTGTCGCAGTTCATATTTAGAACTTTAATGTAGTAGTTAGTTTTAGAATTTTCAGGAACTGTATAGTATTAAGTACGTTACAAATTTATTGTAGTGTTAGAAAATTTAGGATTGTGTAGCGTTTACAATTTCTCGGATAGTGTTGTTTAGAAATTTAATGTCATGATTCATATTTAGAACTTTAATGTAGTATTTAGTTTTAGAAATTTCAGGATCAGTATTGTATTTTAGAGTAATATTTTTCCGTCGGACGTTAAAGATGTCGGAGAAATTGTATTTCCAAATATTTTATGGAGATGGGGAGATAGCACGGGGCGGATGGGGTGGATCTATCATCATTTTCAAGAGTCGACGGGGCATATGCGCACCGGCGATAGGACATCTGGGGTTTGTTGGAGTGGATGTCTCGGATGTTCGGTTTGGATGCCCAGATGTTCGATTCTTGGTCGAGCAGAGTGAGCCGAGCGCAAGACCGCTTTTACGGAGAGTTGATTCCTGTTAACTCGACGTCCACATGGAGGAGTTATGTTGGTTTTGCTGTAGAGCGGGGTTGGTCGCTCATGTTGTTGGCACAGTGCTACCCGGTAGCTCCATCGGTGTCGCAAGTTCGTGATGTCGGGTGGACATTACGGCGGAGGGGACATCAAATGTAGAAGGATGCGAAGAGGAAGGCGGCGAGGAGCCCGAGACGAGGAGCACGAGATCGGCGGTGACGAAGGGACCGGGGCAGAGGAGACAATGGTGGAGGCGCGAGGGTGGCCGACGAGGGGAGGAGGTGGAGGACATTGTTGACTTGATGGAAGAGGAGGACCGTGCGGATGAGGAAGTCCCGATGGTGAGCACTCCGACGAGGAGGACAACGCCTGGGTGCCTATCCTCGTGCGTGGACCAATTACAATTTCAAGACCTAACAATGAATGAAGGAACATTGATGCATGGGAGTATCGTGAGAACGAGGTGACGAGGGGCCGATATAAAGACAAGGAGGCTGTGATGGATGCGGTGAAGCATCGGGCAATGTCTCTCCGCGCAATTCGAGGTTGTGAAGTCCAAGAAGAAGGACTACGACGTGAAGTGCGTAGTTGATTCGTGCCCATGGCGGTGCATGCATACCAGGAAGTGGACGGACTCGGAAATGCTCCATAGTGATGGAGCATAATCTGCGAATGGAAGAAGCGGGCAGGACACCGCAATCTGTCGCCCACTTGGGTGGCAAATGTGTTTTATGGTCGATCGTGGACAATCCCCATCCGCAGCCTCGATCTATTATCACACCGTGGAGGAGAGGTTTCAAGACAAGATTAGCTACGCAAAGGCATGGAGAGCAAAAGGACAGCTCTGAAATACGGTTCGGGGCGTCGAGGCTTCAGACGAGAATATTCCCCACTTGCTCGTGGCAATCGCACAAAGGAACCCCTGTACATCCATCGACCTTGCGGAGTTCCTGCGGGTGGTGCGTGCACCGAAGTGGGTATTGCGGCGGCATTCTTCGCCTGGCGCATGCATAAATGCGTTAAAGACTGTCGCCGGTCCTTTGCATGGATGGCACATTCCTCACGGGAAGTACAAGGGCCGATTCTAATCTGCGATCGCGGTGGATGCCAACAACCGTGTTCTACCGGTTGCGTTGGCATTCGTGGAGGGGAAACACGAGAGTGCGGTTCCTTGAAAGAGTGAAGTGGCGCTTGTTCTCGACAGTTCGATGTTTGTGTCATCCATGACCGACATGCGAGGTCGCTAAGGGCGATCGTGGATATGCAACAAGGGTCCGCCGTCGTGGGAGCGACAAAGTGGCGATCCGAGGAGCAGGTGGTGCATGAGGCACATGGGTGCCAATTTTTTCCGTCGATTCAGAATAAGGAGCTTATGAACATGTTCAAGCGCTGTGCAAACAGAACCAACGGAGGAAGTTCGACGCTTTGGAAGACGTTGGGCGAACTAACGAAGAAGCAATCAATGGATCCCAGAGGTACCGCTAGTTCATCAAGGAACCCGATGGTGTACCATGAGCAAGGAGAGGACCCCACACCTTATATGCGGCTGCGATGCACTCCCAAACCTCGGCGAGGCCGGTACCAAAGATAAAGAGTTTCACCGATTGGATACGACATGAGCCTTTGGAGAAATGGTCCTTCGACGACGAGGGCGGCTCGCGTTATGGGATCATGACAACGAACTCGGCGGAGATTTACAACTGGTAATGAAAGGCACCGGATGCCTTCCACCGGTGGGTATAGTTGAGGTGTCTTATTAGGGACACAGAGATATTTCATTGAGCGATACAAGACCTCCGCAAAGATGTATGTCGGACAATCGATTGTCTTACTCAACTGTTGTGTCTACCTACATGTCCAAGAAAACAAGAAAGGCGCAGACACATCGGGTTACACCGAGAGTGGCGTGGAACGGAGATACCACGTGCAATCGCGTGACCGAGGTCGCAGGGTGCCCACCGGAGAGGACTTCCCATCCGTGCATACCCGAGCGGTGATTGCGAGTGCTCTGCCGAAACCACGCCGCCGCACTTGCCGTGCTCGCACGCCATTGCCGCACGCCGAGACGCATCAATCTGTCGTCCGCTCATCTCCCGCACTACTACAAGCGAGCGTTCTCAACACGTGGCATCATGAGGTGTACGGTACCGAGTGGATGGATCGTTCACAACAGCCCCTCTCCGACCATCGATGGGTACCGGACATCCGAATGTTGAAGATGAAGGTCGGGCGTCAAGGACAAGGCGATTCGAACGATATGGACGAGTCGAGGCGCGTCGCAACCGCGGATAATGTAACTTTGCATGTTGTTCCCATCTTGTATTATTCAATGGACCGTAGTCGTAATGTATGCGTTGTAATGTTCGATGTAATTTTCAATGTACTAGTAAGTTGTTGTTCGCATCATGTTATTCTCCGATGTCCCGCTTAGTACCTACGAGGATAATGTAATTCTCGACGCCAGTGCCTCGTCGAACATGTCTTTGTCTTTCGTATGTTTGCAATCCGAGTTTTTTTTGCTCTCCACACTTGGTTGTATTGTTTGTTGAGTATGGTACAATTCGTTATTTCGCATTTCATTTTGTGTGCACATGTAATTACCGATAAATCTGTTGTATTTGCTTTGTAACAGCCACGATGGCGCGACCTTGCCTCGAGCCGCTTTGGACGTGGCCGTCGATGCGACTCCACCGGTCTAGGTACTCCGCAGAGGAGAACCGAGTGCTAGGCCACCGACCTCGAGTGCCCGTGAGCCGCCGCGATCGACCCACGCCGGGTTCCACGGTAAGTCGCGAACGCTTGCACTCTTTACGCACACATACTTACCGTGAATGCAATTCTAACTACATGCAGTTGCGGCGGTCGGCTTACTCCTCTTTGTAGGATGGTGGAGTGGTGATCGCCTGCTAGAGGGCAAGGAGGTGCCGCGATTCGAATACGACCGGTCCTCGCCGCCACACTCGTGGGCCGGTGGAGACCGGAGACGACACGCTCCACCTTCCGTGCGGAGAGATGGCTCCGACGCCGCAGGGCGTGTCGTACCTCTTAGGCCTCCCTTGTGCGGGCCCAGCAGATCGTGCCGCACGACGCCTCCGCCACGTGGCACGCCGAGTTGTCCGCGCGTTTAAATCGAGGTGCACGGCACCCCGGCAGACCCTACCGGCCCTTAGGAGGCCGAGCGCCACGGACCGACGAAGCGTGGTCGCCGATTCTGGTGAGTACCTCTTTCTTTGAGAATTAAAATAGAAGCGCCAAGTTGCCGATAATGTTTGTTGCGAACGCCGCAGTCGACCTTCTCCACCAAGACGCGAGGAGGCGGACGTGGCCGCCACTTGGAGGCATACCTCCCGTTGTTGCTCGGTTGGGTGATGTTCCGCCCTCCCACGGAACACGGTGGACCGTCACCGATCGAGTACGCCCGAAGACATCGCCGACACCCGGTGGATGAGGTAACACACTCGGTTCAATCTCGCCTCAACGGAGCACGCCTAACTCCCCTTGTAAACAGTGATGCAAGGTGGTCGTGGGCCTCGGTGTGGCTTGCGGCGACGACAGAGGTCTGCGGCGACGCCGTTTCTCAAGTGAGCACGACGCGACGATGTCGCCGCGCCCTACTCCTCCAGTGGTCTTGGGAGCGCTTCTCCGTCGGCAGTTCGTTGTTGACACGACACCGCACTCGAGGAGCTTTACGGAGACGACCGGTGGATCGCCCACCATGGGCCACTCTCGGGTCCGACGATGTGTACGCCCTCGTATCTTTTCCCCACTAACGCACTTGAATAACCTTCGCCATTTCTTATTTCCTCGCAATGGAGGTTCGCGCCCTACAGGTGAGGAGGTCCTATCGAGTTCGCTCGGGAGTTCGACCGCCTCCACGACGAGGACGCGGTGGGCGCCATACACCGCAGACGACGTCCACGCCCGAGCACCTCACGGGTCTCCGTGCTTTGCACGCGAGATGAGGCCTTTGGCTCACCCGTAAGGTGCTCGTCTTTGACCTTTGTGTCGAGGAGTACTCCCGCGACCGAGTCTGCGGCGATTCGCCTGCTCGCCCTTTCCTTTGCCGCCACGTCACGTTGTCGCACGTGGCGCTCACAGTACTTGCCCCGATCCTACTACTCCGCATCTTTGCGAAATTAATGTGTCACAGATTTCATCGCTTTTTTGCATTGCAGATGACCGGATGGGTGCTGCGGTGGCTCTCGATTCACAGACCGTATGCAGCCATGGGCCTGCAGTGGGACGCCGACTCGACGAGAGGGTCACCGAGACCCGGCCAGACGACCATGACATGTACGATCAAGACATGGAGTGGTTCGCCCACAAGACTCGCCTCGGGGTGGGTACACACCAAGACCGTGACGTCGCAGACGGCAGCATCGGTAGCGGACACGCACCCTTCACAGATGTCCCGGAGGGACAACGCCTCGGTAAGTGTCACAATCGAACCTACATGGGCACGCCTTTTCATGTAACTTACGTAATGCCAACCCGACGTTACATGCGGACTCACCTCTTGGCGGAGATTGAGGTGGAGGTCAGGTCCATGTTGACGCGCCTAGAGGGGGCATACAGTGACCACCGCCGAGTCCGAGACGGCTTGGGGTCGGGTCCTCGCTCTGATGAGGCGGTTGGCTCGCTGGCCACCCGCCGAGGCGCGAGACGCCGGCGGACGCAGACACCACGCCACTTCGCCCCAAGACTCGCCTACCCACCCGGTGCCCGTCACGCCCCCACGCACCGCAGGGGGACAGTGGCCGACGAGGCTCCTTCCGCGTCTCGCCTACCCGTCGGTTCCTCGCTACGCTCCCACGCAGCAGCGGTGGGGACGGTGGTGGGAGGCTCCTTCGCGCCTCGCCCTACCACTGCCGGTTCCTCGCCACGCTCCCACGCAGCGGAAGAAGGGCGCAATGGGCTGCGAGGCTCCTCCTCGTCCCGCGCCCAAAATAGGACCCCCTGGTGGTTTCGACGAGCCTTCGACGACGAGTTCGACCGGAGGAGTACCTTTCGACCGACTACCTCGACCCTCTCGGCTCTCGTGCGCCGCCACAGACTTGGCCTCGCCGCCAAGACTACTTCTACGCCGCCGCAGGTCGCCTAGGAGGGACGTCCGTCGCCGTCGCCACTCACCTACCCCACGGGCCGATTAGGAAGCGTGGCGTGATTGACTTGTTGTACGGATGTATTTTTTAATGGCTTTACGCTCAAGAAGACATTGTATAACTCCCGAGTTAGTAACATGACAAAAGTATCACTATAAATTGTTCAAATCATTTATGCATTGCTTGCCTATGCCACACGACGTGACAACACACCAACGCTTTGGTGCACCTATCGCCTCTAGTAGGGCGATCGCCTAATGTGAGGCGATCGCTTACATGGGGCAATCGCCCAAATATGAGGCGATCGCCCCATACCCGCGATATCCGCTTTATAACATTCGCTCACAAGCGGTCTCGCAAAGAACAATGGAGAAAGAATAGAGGTGAGCATCAATCGAAAATGCCGAGGCGTGCAAGTGCAAAGGGTAAGGGAAGGCAAAGGAAGAAGCGAGTGCATGCCGCGAATTTAGCGTATCAAGATCTCTTCCTACCTCGTGGAGTCAGAGCGCCATGTGTATGTGCGGAGATCTTTGCGTGCTTGTCCGCTCTTGGGAAATTTCAACTTGGAAGAGGAGGTATTGGAAGTGCCGAACTACGCCTTCGATCCACGGGAGAAGAGCTCAAGGATCGCCGCATGGTAACAATCGTGCACGGGTTACATAATATTTGTGAATGAAACTTTGCTAATTTACGCTTCATGCGATCACCTCCGCCATCGTGAATTTGAGCAATGGTTTGATACGAGATCAACCCCGAGGACCAACGGCTTGACCAAGCCAACCGGCAGATGAGTTCACGCGGCGGTTTCAAGAACAGCGCGATGCCGCACGCGAGGAGGCATGTAGGAAGGAAGCGAGGAGAAGGAGGCGAGAGAGAGGAAACGAGAGAGGCGCGACGTGCGGAGAAGCCGCCGAGGCATGGGCGAATGGGAAGTGGCCTCAAGCACTCAATAGACGTCTGGTGTTAACTTTGGTTTTCCTTGTTCGTGGTACTCCTTTTAGTTTTAAGTCGTAATAAACAGTCGGCCCAACCTTCAAGAGTATGCTCACCGTCCGAGGGCTAGTATGTGTCCTCTCGCTCTGTGTCCCAAATGATGTTATTTTTCTCCATCGAGATAGGTTATAGCATTTTCGGTTCATTATATCCGATTTCATCGAGTTTTACCATCGTTTGCGAAAGATACTGCAATTTTCATGTTTTACCGATTGCATGTTCTGACAACAATAAAATAGTGCAACCTAAAGTGACATCTAAATATTTTTACATAATTGTGACCTATGCAAGCCCAAGAATGCAACAAACCGGTTCTCACAAGTTTTGAGGTCGTTCAGATATTATTCTAACCGCTTGAACAATGATTGTTATAAAGGGTTTAAACTAGCCATCTTTTATTCAAAATGCAATCATATTTAGATATTTTTGCAAAATGAAGTGCATAAGGTTGTAGTAACTTATTCTATTTATTTCATGAATTATGGATCAACACACATTATAATTCCTTCACAATCCACAGCTTAGAGCCTAGCATTCAACTCAAATAAAAAAATTCGCAAACAACACATGGATTTTTATTTTACACTCTAATTCTTCATTCCAAAATTTAAATTTAGAAACAAGTTTCATTTAATTTGGACACTCTAACAAAAGTTACGGGTTTATATTAAAAAGCATATAGTAATTACAAAACAAAACTAAAAAAACACATCCTGTCGCCTCAGAGGGCGATCGCCTTACAGAGGCGATGGGGGCCCCATTTGCTGCTTGCGCTAACGCCTATTAACGGCAGGCTATCGCGCGTGTATGGGCGATCGCCCATACACGGCGACGGGGCATTTTTGTCATTTTTTCATTCGGACGCATAGTTTTGAAAAAAAGAATAAAAATAAATATTAAATAAAAAAAAATTCCAAGTTGCAATCTTCGTAGTAAGCCATTCTACCGGCCCGGCCCTGGTCTATCCTCGTTACCGGCCTGCCCCAACTCCCAACCCCAACCCCAACCCCAACCGACCGAAAATCCCCGATTCCCGTTTCTCTCTGTTATAACCACGTTCAGGAACTCGACTCAAACCCTAAATCCCATCCCCTCTCCTCCTCCCCCTCCTCCCCTGTCCATGGATCGCGACCGCTCCTCTCGCCGCATCAGACACCGCTCCCGCGACCGCGATGACGACCGTCACCGACGCCGCCGCCACGACAGCGGCGACCCTCACCACAAGCGCGAGGGCGAGGACGACCGCCGCCGCCGACACCGCGAAGAAGGCGGCGAGGCCGACCGTCGCCGAGGCCACCGCCACCGGTCGCCGTCCCAATCGGATTCTCCGCCGTCCGCGAAGGGGGATCGGTCGTCGAGCCGTGCACCCCGGGAGTCCGTCGAGCGCCGTGACTCGGCCGACCGCGAGCCTCCGCCGCAGTCGGCGCGGAAGCGGAAGGGCAACGAGAGCGGCGGTGGCGGCGACGAGTCCGACTGGGAAGGGGGCAAGCGGGCGAGGGTATCAGTGGACCCACCCCCGCAGAAGGATGAGAGGCCGAGACGGGAGCGCCGGAGGTTTGAGGACGTTGATGCTAATGGGAAGTACGGTGATGAGACGGGAAAGGGAAATAAGGATATCTCATCTCATGAGCAGAAGAAGGTGGAGTTAACAGTTAATGGAGATTCACAGAGTGGTGCTGTGCCTAATGTAAGTGTTGCATACTGTTTCCAGTTATATCTTGTTATGATGTGATTTAGATTTCTGATATTTGAGCAAGTTTGCTAATGTGCGTTAGTCTATCAATTTTAGTAACTCAGAATTGTCTATTAAGTGATTATAATCTACTAGTTTCTGGGTTATAGAAACCTTATCAAATGGATGAATTAGTTTATTGAGTCACATTTGTTTATTTCATAGTGTATATTGGTGGTGAATCTACCGTTTATTTTGCAAACATACGAGGGTTAAGTATTTTATAAGAGTTTGGGTCTATTAGGTTGTTTTCTCTCTAAAAGGTTGATGTCAGCTAGATTGAGTGGTGTTGGTTGAATTTCTCCTATTTGTGCAACACTTTCAGGAGATTAACGTTTGCTGTTGGATCATAAGTGTTGTCACTGTGTGGATTGTTGCCCTAGATCCAGTGAGAGTGATGCAGATTTGGCAATAATGCCTTGCTTTTTGCTAGGAGAATTTGCTGCCAGCATTAGTGAGCACTGGAATTTTGTATTGCTTAGGAGTATGAAATCTTAACTTTAGAAGTTTGGTGCAGTTGTTCAGTTTTTTATGCTGATTTGCTCATAACAACTTTTCAGGAGCTTATGGATTTTTCAATACTTCAAGTAGTTTCTGGTTGGTTTGAGTTGGTCTAGCAGTAAAGGATAGTGCAATTATCCTCTATGGAAATCAAATGTATATAATTAATTTGAAGTTGTTTGAGCAAGGGCACATGATGTTTGCCTACAGATTCTTATGATGTGGTTGGCTACTGATGCTAATACTATAGTCAGTTTCAGTGTTCTAAAAACGGGTCTACTAGGTTGTATACTCGGCCGTATACAAGTAACTGGTGCCCCTACTGGTTAGCTGGTTATGCTGCTTAATAGGCCGATTATGCCATATAATGGTGGAGTGACCTGTCGAGTACCGTTTACCGGATTTTAGAACCTTGGTCAGTTTTACCTATAGCTGCTCAAAGTAAAGTGCATAAACATTTTTTTCTTTTGGTATATGCCACTCTAAAGTGGCTAGTTTTGAGATATGCCACTGAATTTTTTTTAATTCTATAAATGCCACTATAGAGTTGTGTGCATCAGGATGGCGAGGGGGTCGGAGTCCATGAGGATGCAGGAGAGCACGGCAAGGCAGCTGTCGCTCATTTCGCCAGCTCGAGCAATCAAAGGTGCTGGAGTCAAACGGGAAGAAGGCTACGGTGTGCAGTGTTATGATCTCAAGATGGATTTGAGAGCAGAGGAGATGGTGGCGCTGGACACGAATGGATGGTGCGGTGTGAAGTTTGAGGTGGCTACCAGAGTTAAAGGGAAAATGACGGGTTTGAAGTGGGGAGGAGAGAAGGGTCACTGCGGCCATGGGAGCGGTGAGGGAAATGGGGGATGGGAGGTGTGAAGGAAGAAGATAAGGCATGGTTATCACGGCGCCTCGGCGAGGCGAGTCGCCTCCGGGGCGCCTGGACGCCTAGGCGCCAGTTAGGCGACCAAAAGTTCAGATTTGTTGCTCAATTACAGTTCAAATTTCCTATGTACAAAATCACAATTCAAGATCAAATATAGTAGGAGTGAGGAGTGATGAGTCCGAAATAACTCAATCCATCCAGCAGCTTGCTTTTATTTTTCCTAGTACAAGCAAAAGATTTACATGTTAGCAAGATGAAACACTGGGTTGTTGGATACATGGAGTTCACATAAACTATAAAAATATCTTGAAAACAGAATTGAGAATGTTCCAAGGACAAAGACATTGAAAGTTTCAAACATAGATATAATGTTCCAAGGAAAAGGACATTCAAACATAAATATAATGTTCCAATGACAAGGACATTCAAACATCAATGTCTAAGTCTAAATCATCTTGACGATTATCATCACTTGGTCCATTCTCATGAGGAGAAGTAGGTGGCGTTTGGCCATAATCATCGTCGATGTCTAGATCATCGGCCACCAAAGGTTCATAGACTTCATCCTCGTCTGAGCCTTGTTCTTCTCCTTGGGTTGGGCTCAAATTTACACCACGTCGAGAGTACGTCCTGACCATCCTAGGCAGATTACGACCCTGAAGCATTAGTGATGCACCGGTGGCTTCATCAACATGAGCCCATGAAAGATTTTCTCCGTGGTGGACTTCTTCGGTACTCATTTCAACCCATTCATTGTCCCATTGGAACTCTTCTAAGATCAAAGGGTTGAAATTTGTCCCTTCCACACGCCTCTTTTGAAAACGTTCGGCGATCTTCCGGATGTATTGAATGTAGACCAAATCATTCAATCTTTGGAGCTCCAACCGGTTTCCTTTTTTTTTTTGTATAGATCTGAAAATTAATCACTAATCAACAACAGAAAATACTTGGAATATATGAGCAGCCTTGAAATAAATACAACTTAATTGCAATGCTTACAAATTCAAAGATACTCCAATTGCGCTCACAACCGGAGGCCGAACAACAAAGGCCGAGGATGCGTCTTGCAAACTTTTGAAGCTCTATAGCAAGGCCACCAAAAGCATCCCACCAATCAACTAAAACGTAAAATATTGTATCTATGTTAGAAACTTAGAATGTTTAAAATTGAATCAACATAGAATAGAAGCTTAGTACATATGAGGGCTCTTTGTTTTTTGTTGCATCACAACTGATTGCTTTCCAAAGCTCTTCCTCATTTTCTCATAATCATCCGCTTCATCACTTATCTTTCTAAGCAAATTATCATCACAATTAACAATCTTTTCCAGCACATCATTGAATGCAATCCGGAGCCTCGAAGCATAGTCAATGTCTTTTTCTTTGATGTCGAAAAACTTCTTTGGGTTCAAAAATAATGCAGCCCCATGCAGTTTTTGCTCCATCTGATGCACCCACCGCCTCTCAATGATGTCCATTACCTTCTTTAGTACCCTTGGTTTGCTTGCAAAAGACTCTTATTTTATTCCTAGCATGATCCATACTTGCTCAAACCTCCGCATAGCAGCTTCTCATCCCCATCAACAATCCTCAAGACAATCAAGAAAGGTTGGGATGCTCTTATGCAATCCTCCACAGCATGCCAAAAACGCAAGGAAAGAAAAATATCACAAACTTTCTTCCCCGCCTCCGTGTGAGCCAATTTGGCCCTAGTCCAATCCTCACTAACAAAGAGTAGTCGCAAAGCATTCTTATGCTTATATAAACTCTGCAAAGTGAGAAAAGAAGTAGCAAACCGTGTGGCTGCGGATCTCACTAAATCCCTACCTCCTATCTTGTCCCTCATTGCATCGAGAAGCCTCCCATGCCTATAGATGAAGGTAGTGACATGCTTGGCTTGATTGATGGCCTTCTTGAACTCACTTATTTTTTCGATATCTTCCAACATAAGGTCCAAGCAATGTGCAGCACAAGGGGTCCAGAAGAGAGTGGGAAACCTCTCCATAAGAATTGTACCTACAAAAGAAAAAGATGAGTTACAAACAATTTGCTGCATAAGGTAGTTTTTTTTGGCTAAAGAAGAGAAACTTACCAGCAGCCTTGAAGTTAGCACCATTATCGGTGACCACTTGAACTACATTATCAGGACCTATCTCCACAATCTTCTTCTCAAGCAAATCAGCTAACATCCTTGCATCACCGATCGAGAGGATGCATCTACGACTAAAGAAGAAAGTCCCTTCAGACAATTGACAAGAAAATTTATCAAATGTCTTCCTCTCCTATCACCCATCCATCCGACATTAGTGTACAAACCGTATTGCCTCCAACTGCACTCTTGCTTCTCCCTTAATGCTTGGATTTCATTCTTTGCCTTAGCAAGCAATGGCACCCTTAACTCATGAAAACTAGGAGGTTTGTATCCATGCCCGTGTTGTCCAACAGACTCTATCATAATTTCATTACTCCTAGAATTTGCAGCATTGAATGGTATGCCACACTGATAAAAAAAATTAGCAACATGCATATCCACTCTCTCTTTTTCTTCCTTGGTCCTCATACATTGCTCCATGGAGGTTTGTGATAACTGTTTGGAATGCCTTTCCTCAATCACCTCTTCGGGTGTCTTTTTTATCATGGAGGCAACTGATTTTGTTACTTTGGCCATCGGTTTGAACATAATGGCAGCTTGCTTCCTCTTGGCAGCTGTCCCAGAACTTGGATGACAAGATGACGCCTTCGAGGATACTTGTTGATTAACCTCAACCTCCTGAACATCCTCACTTCCACCTTCCTCTTCATCGTCATCTAAATTAATCATCTTGTTCCTTGCAGTCTTCTTCATGTAATCTTGCATCTCTCTCATTATAGCTGTGGTGGTTTTGGGGCATTTTTGAACATCCCCAAAACCCGCGGCAAGGTGTTGCTTCAACCTTTTGATACCTGAATGCATTTGTTTTCCGCAAAGTATACATTGCACCATATCCTTGTTTGTCATGTCCGGCCAAAATTCGTACTTCCACCCGGGATCTTTCGATTTGGCCTTCCGCTTTGGATCCTTGGATGGATCATATACTTGCTCTTGGCTAGTAGCATTACCAGACTCGCCAATGGCAGCACTTGTTGCTTGATCAGCCATGTACGTATATCAATATATGTCCTGTGCAAGCATGAAGCATCATTATCAGTCATTTTCTATACAAGCTAGAATAAGCAGGCGATACTCAATACTCAATACCAAGCAATCAATACTCAATGCTAAGCAGTTTACTCATTACTCAATAATCAATACTAATATTCAGTACTCCATACAAAATTACTAATAGTCATTACTCATTAGTCAGTGACTCAGTGTTCATTGATCATTCTCACTTCTCAGTTAGTATTGAGTCAAGATTCAAGACTCACCAATACTCAACTACTCCCTAGCTCGGCCAGCATTGCATGTCACAGCGATGTTGTTGCAATTTCTTTTCTTCCCGCTTTTGCTCAGAGTCCAGACTACTCCCAAGTAGCGAGTACTCCCCATTTGGTCGAGCTAGCTTCCATCTCCAATCCCCATCGCTATTCGCCACTTCTCATCTCCAATCGGTGTCGTTTCCTCGTCCTCCTTTCTCACCACAGATCCTCCCGACTCCCGAGCTCACGGCCAACAGATCTCGCGGCGCGCCAAGATCAGATCCTCCAGTCCCGACCTCAGCGCCAAACCGAGAGGGCGAGAGCCGAACTGAGGCGAAGCTCAGAGCAGAGGGAGGGGAGGCGGAGCACAGAGAAGTGGAAAGGGAGGCGGAGCTCAGAGCAGAGGAAGGGGAGGCGCCGAGGCGGAGCTCAGACCAGAGGAAGGGGAGGCGGACTGGCGAAGCGCAGAGGAGGAAGGGGAGGCGGAGCGCAGAGAAGAGGAAGGGGAGGCGGAGGAGGGGGAGGTGGAGGATTACCGGTGGCGGTGGTGGAAGCGCTGGAGGCGGAGAAGTTGCTGCCGGCGGCTGGGCCGAACTAGGGTTCCACTCCAGGTGAGTCTTTGCCTCTTCGTTTGCTCTTTCCCCGACCCTCAAATACTTCTCTGGGACTCCTCAGCCGGCAAGTCGACCTCCCAGGCAAGCCCGGTCGACGCCTAGGTGTCCACGCCGCGACGCCATGGCTACCAGGCGGCCGCCTGGCAGCCTTCAGGCGAGGCGCCAAGCCATGGTGACTCCGGCCGGCCGCCTGGACGCCTAGTCGGCGCCTAGCCATGATAGCAGTGAGATAGGGTATTGTTGTCCAGATTTTTTGATACTGGCATATCTCCAATTTCGCCTACTTAACAGTGGCGCATATCGAAGCCGAAACTTTGTAATGGCATAGTTCAAAACTAATAACTTAGCAATGGCATATATCTAAATATACCCTAACATATATGCCAGATTAGTCAGTCAGGATTTAGAGATGCGTTGTTTCTTTGTGCTTTTTTTTTGCTACACTACATACCCCTACTCGCAATACATTTTTAACTATTGATTGTATTGTAAAGGAATGCTGATTTTATTGTATTGTAAAGGAGTGCTGATTTTTCTGTATTTGTTACATTGTTTGTTCTTTTGAGGTGTCATGTATTATGTGACTGTAAATTGATTTTTCCTTGTTTCACTATTGCTCTTCATGTATAGGGAGCTGCCTATATATTCTCACTGGATGCACTTTCTATGTTGACTTTGCGTCTTCTATATTTTGCAGGCTGGTGCTCAGCAACCGCTCAGTGCTGCACCTGTTATTGTGGTGCCATCTTCTGATCCCGTTCCTTCAAAGGTATCTTCGATTACTAGCACCAATGAAAATGAGGGAGTTAGTATTAGATCTGATGAGGTTACTGGAAAATCTAGTACAGATGGAAGTGCAACATCAGCCGCTAGCAAAAGTAGTAACCTATCTCTTCATGCTTTAGCCAAAGCTAAAAAAGCTTTGCAACAGAAGAAGGAAATGGCAGAAAAACTCAAGAAGTTTCCTGGGGTAAGGAACTGCAGCTGTTTCTAGTCCCCTTATTTCAATGTTTCTATTATAACTTTGCAACCATGCTAAGTTCTTGTTTTTTTACACAGCTTAATAATAAACATGGTACTACTAGTGCTGATGCACAAATTTCTAAGAAAGAAGAAGCAAAAAAGTCTATATCAGGTTTAGAAACACAGCTTGTTTCTGGCCCAAGTGCATCTGCAATGCCTTCTGGTGCAGTTTCTAATCTGCCTGCTAGTAGTGTCTCTGGGATGCTGGCTACATCAGGTGCAGTTGGTATTCCAGGCCTACCTAACATTTCCAATTTGGATGCTGTGAAGCGAGCACAAGAGCTTGCTGCTAAGATGGGGTTCCGCCAGGATCCACAATTTGCGCCTCTCATCAACTTGTTTCCTGGTACATCCACTGAACTAACTGTGCCTCAAAGACCTGCCAAGGCTCCTGTTCTCCGTCTTGATGCTCAGGGTAGGGAAATTGATGAGCATGGAAATGTTATCAACATGACCAAGCCAACCAATCTGAGTACTCTGAAGGTAAATTTTAAGTTATTATAGAACTGACTATGAAATGTTATCCACAACTCGTTTGTACACTGACTGCTACTTTTGGTTTTACCTTTGGTAGGTCAACATAAATAAGCAAAAGAAGGAAGCTTTCCAAATAATCAAACCAGATTTGGATTCCCTTGCAAAATCAAGTGACCATTTTGATGAAAGGATGGGCATCAACCAAAACAAGCTCCTCCGTCCTAGGAGGCCTGGATTTCAGTTTATTGAGGAAGGAAAACTCTCGAAGCAGGCTGAATTGCAGAGAATTAAGGTCTGTGATAATGAACCTTTTAAGATTTTTCAATCCTTTTTTATATCATATTTCTTGTACCTTACTCTAATAGTTTGATTATCTAGAATCAATTTGGCGAAGCACAAGCTAAAGAGCTTAAAGTAAAGCAAGCTCAACTTTCTAAGGCAAAGGCAGAAGTAGACATGAATCCAAACCTGATTGAAGTTGCTCCTGGAAGGCCTCCAAAGCAAAAACAAAAGGAAGAGATACCTGACATTGAACCATGGTTTGCTTCCCCATCTTAATTCATCATTTTTAGATTTCATTGTCAACAGACAGCTACTCCCTCCAGTTCACAAAAACTTGTTGGTTTGGGATTCGTGTGGTCCAACTTTTGAAACTTTAGCTATCGATATCTTTTTAAATATTTAGATTGGATGCATGAAAATCATGTGTAGATTCATCTCGAAACATACTTTCATAATATTATAATTTTATTGGATTTTTAAATATATTACAATAGAAATTAATGGTCAGAATTGAGTTTTAGGGACCGTGTCGATGTTCAAAATGACAACTATTTGTGACCGGAGAGAGTACTAATGTATAATCCTTCCCAGGGATGCAAAAATTTTACTTGCTGCCACATATGAGGATACCCCCATGGAGAAGCTTAATATGGACAAGATCACTATATATGTGGAGCATCCAGAGCCATACGAGCCACCAGCTGAGCCTGCACCACCACCACCTCAGCCGCTTAAGCTGACTAAGAAGGAGCAGAAGAAGCTCAGAACACAGAGGCGCCTTGCTAAGGAAAAAGATAGGCAAGAAATGATTAGGCAAGGCCTATTGGAGCCACCAAAGCCCAAGGTTAAGATGAGCAATCTTATGAAAGTACTAGGCGCTGAAGCTACACAGGATCCAACACGTCTGGAGATGGAAATACGAACTGCCGCTGCGGAGCGTGAGCAGGCTCATGTGGACCGTAACATTGCCCGCAAGCTCACTCCATCGGAGCGCCGTGAGAAGAAAGAGAGGAAGCTTTTTGATGATCATAACACAATGGAGACGATAGTTTGTGTGTACAGAATCAGAGACCTATCCCACCCACAGACACGCTTTAAAGTGGACGTGAATGCGCAAGAGAACCGGCTAACTGGTGCTGCAGTGATCACAGATAGTATCAGTGTTGTGGTTGTTGAAGGAGGGAAGAAGTCAATCAAAAGGTACAATAAGCTGATGCTGAACCGGATTGACTGGGCTACTGCAGTTGGTAGTGAGGACAACGCCGACGAGGAACCAGACAAGCCAGTGAATAGCTGTGCATTAGTCTGGCAGGGGAGTGTGGCGAAGCCCACCTTTAATAGGTTCACTGTACACCATTGCCGGAGTGAGGCTGCTGCTAAGAAGGTGTTTGTAGATGTTTCTGTTCCACACTACTGGGACCTGGCTGTCAATTTTTCAGAAGATTCGTCGTGAAATGAGCTTTTGTTCAAACTTTTGTTCCAAACATGGGGGGTGCGTGCTGTGGATCTCCTTGCCTAGGGATTACTTTGCTCTATTCACATGCAGTGATGAGCGGCAGCTTTGTAGCTCCTCATGATGTTAAGAAGTACGTACAAGGCTTACAACTAGCACTGGAAACATTCGTTGGATTGAGTAGTACTTTGTATTGTCATGAACATGTCATATGAGGGACAGTTTATGTTGCCAGATTTGCTTATATGGCCAAAAAACCCAACGCATGGAAGAACTATTAGATTTTTGGAGTATACTCTTTAAAACATATGTAGTTCGGCCTAACATTTTTAGAGCTCTGGTTGCACACGTCTTGAATATTGCTGTGCTGTGAATTACGTATATGGTTGCGCATCAGACGATAGTTTGGTATGCACTTGTAGATTGTACATTGCTGATTGTGTTTAGTGAGCATATTCTCGATATTGTTGGTGCTAATGCTGCGGTTGTTTCAAGTATAAGCTAGGGCCCCCTAGATGTTGTGGACCCGTTCAACCCGTAGATGAATAGCCCCACTTGCTGCACCTGATTATCTTTTGTCCATCTTTTGGCTACGACAATAGAGAAATGTTACAGGTTCAATCTTCATAGTTTGTCAATTACTAACATACAGTTTCAACATGGTTCTTTTTACAATGGCGTACCCCCTGGTAATGATTAATGATAAGTGAGATGTGTTTTTTTTTTAAAGAAAAAGATGTCGCTTCATTTTTGACAGTACATGTATACGCTTAGGATCCAAATTTCGGCGAAATGTTACATGTCGCCCCCCCCCAAGCCTAAACTATCGGTCGGAAAAAAAATTGAAAATGCTATAGTAAATAGATTTTTTTCAATGAGATTTCGATCAAACCGGGCGAAATTTCATGAAAAAAATTCTGGATTTTGGTTTTTTATGGCTGGATTTGACTTCAATTACATCAATAACCCATAAGAAAGTGATATTTGATGATAATTTGTCCAAGAACTTATTTTTTGAGACATTTTAAAATTTTGGCAAAAACACTGTTCGAATTTTATAAAATTGAATATGCTTTGTAATGCTATGAAAAATTTATGGTACTATCTTAAAAAGTCTAGGATCAAACAAAAAATTTTAACTTCATTTATCTTTTAAAAATAAAAAACAGAATTAACATAAACGAGGTAGTAATAGTGTAAGCATTTTATAACTTTGTTCATGTTTGATCATCATTTGAAAATTTTATGGTAATATTAGTGATGCATAAAGACAATCTATAAAATTTTTCAAAATTTTATAGAATGGTTTGAACTATTTTTCATTCAGTTGAAATTTATCGGTCAGCCTTCAGTTGCACTGTCCAAATTTTTAAAAATTCATGAAGCTTGATCATCATATGAAAATTTTATGAGAACATTAATTATGTATCATAACTATACACAAAAAAATTCAAAAGTTTCTAACGTAGTTTGTACCATTTTTCATTCGGATCAAATTTATTAGTTAGTATTTTATCATGACAGTAGCAATGTTTGAATTTTTAAAAATTGCTCAGATGTGATAATCTTCTGAAATTTTTATAAGAACATCATTGATGTGTCAGGAACCTCAAAAAAAATTTTAAAATTTTTCGATATCGTTTGAACCATTTTTCGTTCAGTTGAAATTCAGCAAAAATTCGAGATATTTCGGCGAAATTTCGTTTTTTTCGGTAGAAAACAAACCGGATTTGATTTTTTGTTTTGAATTTCGAACGAGATTTGTCCGAAATACCCGAATTTCGCCGAAATTTTCGATTCTGGTCCCGGGCGATATTTTATCCGAAAATGAAATTTGAATCCTTGTATACGCTTGTGCTTAGCATGCTTGCATAGATGCACACCTCACAAGTATAATATCTGAAGCATTTTAAGGTAAAATCATGACTTCAATGACCCTTCAAATGATCCACGTCTCAAGGCGCTCAAAACCAACTCCTAAAATAAAGAGAAGCTAAAGGGAATTTCTACTTAGCATTCAACTGATTTTTTTTAAATCAGTCAAAGTTTTCTCTCTTAATACATACCACTTTTTATGCAGAGAAAAAATAAAAAAATAATTTTTCTAAGCTAAATAAAGAAAAATGGGATTGGTGAACCCTAATAGAAAATAAATGAATCACAGAGACAGATAAAAAATAATTTTTCTAACCTAGACAAAGAAAAATGGGATTGGTGAACCCTAATAGAAAATAAATGATTCAAATCACCTATCTAAATGCAGATCGGATGGACAAAAAAGTGACTGAAATCAAAGAAAAAAAACAGGGACATATTTTTAGCAATTCCCAAGATAAAAAATATACACAGGATGATGGATGGTTCCCCGTTAACTGAAATATAAATGTGTCAAGCAGAGTACAATCGACGCAATCCTTATGGTTAGCACAAGCCGGTGATAAACACATCGGATCACTCAGAGTGAAGCCAGTAGCCAAAACATGGAAACAGCAGATGTAGCTATGAACGACCATGTGATAAATGCCAAGGTGACAGAAAGTTCGAATCTACCACACGACAGCTGCGGGTACATCCTGCAGAAGTGTACATCCCTCTCGAAAAGAATGGTCACACCAGCGGAAGCTGAAGCTGCTGCAAATGAGAGGATCGCTGTGACCTGCAATACATCGAGGTCTTTATGTTCCATTGATATAAAGTTTGATAGGTCAAGACAAAAAGATGAACCAAGATGATATTGAATTTTCATCAAAAGAAAGACACTGATACTCCAGATAAAAAAAATAATGTGACAGCTTATCAATTAGTTCTTTATTTTTGTAATCTTGTCCTCAAATTTCTAGGAAAGAACATAAGGGTGCTCTCTTTCTTGAAAGAATAACGATTATGGTTAACATATTTGATGCATGATATGTTAATGTACCTGATAGATGTGATAAAGAAAGACATATTTCATCACTTGATGAATTTGAGCTCCCTGTGACTTTTGTGATGACTTCACATAAGCACCATAGAGAGTGACGGCACACCTCTTGGTCACAGAAAAAAATACTATTACAAAAAAGACCATCACAGACAGTTGAAAAACATCATCACAGACGGTTGAAAAACATTATCACAGACAGTTTTATGAACCGTCTGTAAGCATGTGTCAGTGTAATACGGTGCATCATAGACGGTTTTTGAACCGTCTGTGAAACACCTTTCACAGACAGTTTTTGGTACCAACCGTCTATGATAAGCTCATGTCACATACGATTCGATTAAAAAACCGTCTGTATTAAGCTCATGTCCATACTTGTCACGGCGTCGCCTAGGCGACGCCCAAGTGTCCAGTCGAGGCGGCGGGCGACTGAGCGTCGCGGCGGCCGGATTTGGGCGGGCGCCGAACGGTGAGCACAAGAGATAAGGGCAAGAGTGGCAGTAGTGGACGAGGATATCGGTGGCAAGTGCCTTGGCAGGGCGGTCGGCGAGGCAGCATGCGCCGTAGGTGGGGTCTGCGAGGATGAGGATGTCATTGGAGGCGTCTGGGGCGAGAAAGGGAGCGAGGTGGGAGAGCATGAGGGGGAAGAGGAGGCCCTCGGGGAGCTGGAGTGTGGTGTGGCGGGTGGTGGAGCGGATGCGGTGGGCTGTCTTGGGGAGCTTGAAATTGTAGGCGGCGGGGAGGAGGGAGGTGGCAGCAGTGGCGAGGGTGGGGTCGAAGAGGATGGAGGGCGGGATCGTGGTGTGGACAAAGCGCTTGGGAGGGTTGGTCGTCGTCTTCTTAGGGCATTGCGGGGCGAGGGGGGTGGAGGAGGGGTCGCCAACGTCCATGGTGGCGGCGGGTGGGAGAGACGAGGTAGAAGAGGGTTTATCCAAGGGACGCTTATCAAGTAGCAACACGTGGCGGGACACTTATCAAGTAGCAACACGAGGCTGGATGCTTAACAAATAGCAACATGAGTTAAGCATTGAAGATTACATATTTCTACATCTTCATACTCTCGTGGATAGAACATATGTGCATTGAAGATTACATATCTTTTTGCTTCATATTCGACTTAATTCCATATCATATGAGATATTATTTATTATTTTTATCATCTAATCATCGCTTAGGCGCCTAGGCGTCTTGGCGGTCCAGGCTCACCGCGTCTAGCCGGATCATCGTGACAACTATGCTCATGTCACAGACGGTTCGTATTACAAACCGTTTATGAAGTACCATAGCCGATTTGTGCCACGAACTGTCTATCATAGACGGTTCTTAGCATATCTTGTAACTTTGACGGTCGTGCTAGCAAAACCGTCTGTGATTAGCTTGAACACGGATGATTTTTAAAAACCGTCTATGATGAGGCGCCTTATACAGCCCTTTCTGTAGTAGTGAAACCTTCACAAACTATAAAACTGATGCAAAACATATCACTAGTTTTTCATTCCTGATGTTCAAAATAATGCAGGACAAGTGCATTACTTTTCACAAGCCATACTATCCTCTTAGTTTGCCTCAAAACAAACTGGTTGGTGCTGGTGTTCCATGATTTCCATCTAAGAGTGTAGATATATAGGGGTGTCTGGTTCACAGCCCACAACTTGCCACACTTGAGTTAGGTGAGTTTGACTTTCATAGGACAGTGTTTGGTTCACTGCTGCACTTGTGACATGCTAAACTTTCTTAGCCCTATATCCCACATGGCATAGACACATATTTTAGTCAAGTTTTGCCACACTTGTGGTCAAGAAATTCTTTGCCATGAAAGCTATGGCGTGCCACACTTTGCCACAAAAAGTTCAGAAATTGTGGCTCCCAATCAAACAGTCCTTCACAACTTCCGCTGACAAATTGGCCATTTGAGCATGACATTTTAAGACATTGAATTAAAAACATGCACTCAATTTTCAGTTCATGCTTTCAACTAATTCAAACGTAGTTGCATGAACAATAGAAGGGAACAGTAAATGACTTACCCAGTCACCGACAACAAACAGGCTTACAAGCACTGGGTTGTGAAGATCTCTTTTAGTCTTCAAAGAATAGATATCAAGACAAGCAAGGCCGAAACTCCAAAGAAGCTGAAGACCCATCGAAGCAATCAAGTAGCTGAAAAAACAGAGGGATCAGAATAAATACCCACTAGGAATATAGATGATGCCAAGACTACACACTTGAGCTCCTGCCCAAGCAATCCTGATTCCTGAACAGTAGCAAAGAAATTTCAAATTTTGATGCAGTTCGTAATCAATTATATAAACTTGAGCCAAAAAGATAAAGCATCGACACAACAGATACAATAATCAACACATGTAACACATTGACACACAATACCTAACTTTAAAAATTTTCATGGGACATCTTCACAGAAAAAAAAATACTACAGGTAGACCGAAGCAGCGAAGCCATAAGGCTTCATTACACACGAGCATGGATACGCACACAGAAACCATGTTCAATATTCAAATTCTTTTTAGTAAGAAGTAGGCTGTTTTTCACCCCTTTTGCCGGAAATTGTGCTTGGAAACTATCCCCGCCCTTCAAGATTCCAGTTTTAATCAGGAATCCTAGAGAACACCCTTGAAGGACAACCCAATAAAAGGGCTCAAGCATTTTAACATGATACTCAGAGAAACTAGAAACTGACATGAATTAATAGCTAGGTTATTTCTAATACTTAATCCTTTTAAAGATAAAAATAAAAAGGAATACAAAGAACTCACCAACAGCTATCATGTTACTTGGTTGAAATGGTATATTTCGATAAAGTAGATACCTGTATTTTTTACTTGGTAGGATCATCCCTTACAAGAATTCGTCATTCACCGGTTAGTTCTGTGCCAAACCAGCCAAAACTGGTATGTTGAGCCCAGGCCAGTATTATTTAACACCAACATATTGGCAATTATGTCCGAGTTAACTGAGTTCTTGATGTTCCAGACTGATCCCTGGTGATCTAGACTAATTACACCAAGCCAAGGTTTTCTGGGAAAATCACAGGAACCGGGCGAATACACTTTCCAGCAACTAGGTGGTGAACGGGAACCAGCATACATCGGAGTTCATGAACCCTTGGTAGGATATCCCCAACAAAAATGCATGTCTCCTACCCAACTTGTTTGAATCCTCAAAAAGTGCATCTGTCCGTAAATTTGGTTGAACAACATATATAGAAAAAGGAACATTAATAAAATATCGATAATCATTGGGAATATTCAACTTGAATGTCTCATTTTTTTGAAAATTTAATTATTTGTTCTCTTCAAAGACCTTAGCATAGTTGTTATTAAGTCTATGGTGAATCCAGAACTTTTGGCACTGCTGACATTCAGGACTCCCAATATCACTAGAAAATTAAAATATTACAGTACAAGCATAAAAGAAGAAGGTACAGCAAAAATGTAGTTGATAACTGCTACTCATTATGATTCAAGTCAATTGTTTCCAAGATCATTTATCATGGATTCCTCTCCATCTAAAAATTCAGATTTCACACCCTTTTCCACAAACCACTGGAGCAGTACCACTAACCCATAGTACATATTCCTTGCTTTTGGCCTTTGATGTAACGAGGAGCATGAGTCATATAACAGAAAACAAGATTGTTGCCTGGTCTCAATGTCAAACTAGAAGAGATAGAACAAGAATATGGAGAGATGAAGCAACATGAGAAAGCCAAAGTGAATAAAGTGTTTGATTATAATGTGAAACTGAAAGAGATGGAGCAAGATTGCAAGAAGGTGATGAGACGAAGCAAAACAAGTAGTAAAGTTGGATCCGTAGCATTGATTTGATGGGTGAAGCAAAACAAGTACTAAGTAGTGCATTGTTCTCTGTGGAGAGGGGTAAAACAACATCCAAGAAAGAATGGAGGGAGTATTACTTAATTCATGTACTATGGTAAAAAATTACAGTGCTCTAAAAACGAGTCTACTAGGCTGTATACAACGAACGAGCGTCCCTACCCATTACTGTATAATTGCCGGTTAGGCCGTATAATCATTACTAGGTGGGTGACCAAACAAAAAGCAGTTACTATTTTTTACAACATTCAAAGGACTTGTCGAGACATTTCAAAGTTTATCATGACGAGAAAGTGGTAGAAAGTTACTCATTCTGTCATATTTGCATATGCTAAGTCCTAGGTAGATAGATATTATTTATGGTAGATTTGTTAGTAGAGATAATTTAAGAAGGTAATGTAAGTGTGAAATTTACCAAAAATCCTCAATAGATTTTGCCAAAAACCTTTGATATAAATTGATCTATAAGATGAGACAGAAAAGACAGTTTTGGAGAGGGAATTATTTTTGTCATTTTATCCAAATTTCGATTGATTTGTCATCTTCCTTGTTTTGTTTTTTCTTCTCAAGAATGATATAATCATACTCGTCAGGCAAGCACTGTATCTAGTATTCCTCATCCAATGGAATCTGCTCAAATTTGGGCTCTGATTTGCATGACATGATACTAAAGGACAACTTGCATTAGACACCAACCACATCTAGCCTTTTGTCTAAGAAGCTTCCCTAACAAAATGTAACAGATAAAATATTTGCATGTTCAAATCACTGATTGCTTGATGAACTATAGTAACCAGAATATACAGGATAATACAATACAATTCAAGTATACCGCACATTTCCAGTGTTCCCTAGGCAGCCACCTAGCCCGCCTGGCTGATTTGTGCCTAGGCAGCCACCTAGCCCGCCTAATCGACAATTAGGCGCTAGGCGCCGGTGTGCCACCCACCTAACGCCTAGCACACAGATTCTTGGACAATAACACTTACCACATTGAATTTGTAGACCAGCAAGTAATTAGCAACTCATCCGAGAAGCAGTTAACTCCATCAATATTTTCTGCACATTTCAGTTACTACAAGCCAACTAATCCTAAATTATGGGGATGCAATTTATAACGGAAACCAAGATTCATCAAGCCGAAAAGGACAAAGAAAAAAGGGACCGTTTTATCTCCAAGAAAACGCCACTTTGAAAAAAAAAACCCACAACATATGCTGAAAATTAAGTTCAGCATTATATTAGTGTATCAAGATCAAATAGAGCCATAGCGATGAGGCCCAACTCACCACCCCGACTTTGTTTGTTGATCCTCACATGCAATCCAATTGTAAAGCTCAAGTTAGTGCTGTTTTGCAACAACAAGGCCAAAGGAGAATAGTTGGAATCCTAAATCATGAGAAGTATATTGTGCCGTCAATGCGTAATTCATAGAGTCAACACATGTGCTAGCTATGGCCGCACATACTAGCCAAGGGCCTGGCCACATGGGCCAAGATGCTATGGCCACATGGACCAGCCTAGGGCACGGCCACATGGGCCAAGGCCGCATGGGCCAAGTTCACATGGATGGAGGGTATGTGGGATGCCACATGATTTGGGGAGAGAAAAGGAGAGCCCAAATCATGGAAGAGAAGGAAGGAAAGAGTCAAACTCAGTTTAGAATGAAAGAAATAAATCAACTCGGATTGATAGCACATGCCGATTTAAAAAGTCCATAACTCTAACGTTTGAGCTCGGATTTTGATATTCTTGGACTTTCCTAAAAGGTTAGAAGGTTACCTTCATATCTCTCCATAGCGAAACCTTCCAATTTTGCTTTATTCTATTTTTAATCTGGCCGACAAATTTCAACCTACTGGTTGGCCGAAATTTAATTTTTAATGTTGTAATATCTTTCTATCTCTTAGAATCCAAGTTGTATACGTTTAGGAGGTGAATTTAAACTAGTTTAGATGTGTTTTGGCCATGCATTGCGCACCAATATAAAGACTACTATGCCCCATTGTAGAGATTAGATTATTATGCATGAGAAATAAGAAAATACCATGGTTGGTTTGTGGTACGTTGAGCGTGTGTGCATGAGAGTTTCCCATCTCAGGTTTGCTATTGTGGTGCAAGGCAAGGACACACACCATTGAATCTACACGGTTCTACTTCTTCAATTCGTGACAAGGTCTTACCGATTGCTTTTGTTCACGGTTTGAGAAGGTCTTACCGATTGCTTTTGTTCACGGTTTGAGAAGGTCTTACCAATTGCTTCGTTGCTAGCTTGGTGCTAATTGGCCGCCAATTGTTCCCTTTCACTGTGCTAATTGACCCCCAATTGTTCCCTTTCACTTGGCGCAACGGGAATAAAAGGAAGGAGGGCTGCGGGTAGGGATTCAATTTCACTACCGAGGCCTAGTTTGTCACGTGTCGTACGCCTAAAAACGATGCTGAAATTGAGTACTGTGAAGATCGGGCTATCCCTACGCCCCAACCCCTTCGTTGGCCCATATCAGGTAGGGAGTAACATAATTTCAAGAACTTGTGAGACAAGCTTTTCAAAAAGCTTTTTGGAGAATCCAGAATCTAGATTCTTAGAGAATTCAGAATTTGCATGATCAGAAACTAGAAACTGTTCCAAACTGGCCTCAAGAACCACTTAGCGCCACGTGTGTCTCAAGAATTTGCAAGAAATCACCATATTCCATTCCAAGAAGGCTTACCAAAAACAAAAAATTGACATCTTTACCTGAACACAGAGCGAGTCGTGCAAAATCCGGAACTAGCATTGCAGCATACAAGAAGCAAATTAGTAGAGGGGGAGAGACTAGAGACAGGGAGCAGTACCAGAAGGCGGTGTAGTTGGAGAAGCCGAAAGCGGAGGCCATGGCGGCGATGGAGGCGCCGGCGAGCAAGCATTGCGACACCCGCAGAGCCATGCCGCTCCATGTCCCTGGGCTCCCCACTACATCCTTCATCCCCCGGTGGCGGGTGGTAGGAGAGGAGAGGAGGAGAGGAGAGCGCAGGAGGCCGACGCCGGATGGGGGTGGCACCGCCGCCGCCCGTCGGTCGAGGCCTGGCAGCGCAGGAAACCGAAACCCTTGGACGTGGATCTATAGCATTGCCGTACTCCTACCTTCTCCGAGTCCGAGATAGGAAAGGGACGACGAGCAGCAGGAATGAATTGAGTAGTGGGAGTGAGAGGGCGACAAAGAAAGGAGAGACAATTGGCCCTCATTTTTTAAAATCTTTTTCGTTAAATTCAAGGAACACAAATGATTTTTCTTAATATATGCAAATGAATATATTCGTTTCTATGACTATTCATATCAAATGCAAAAATTACAGAATATATGGATAATGGCAGAACAAAACTGAGTATATCAACAAGGATTAGGGATGACAGTTTTACCCATGGGTTTGGGTACCCGTGGGTACCTAACCCGATAAGGGCGGGTACGGGTAGCACTTGAGACCCATGAGTTTTTGAGTTTAGGTACCGATAAGGTTATATGATGGACGTGGATATCAATTTTGTATCCGTGGGTATCCGATGGGTATCCCATGACATGTGGGCCCCAATTTCCAGAGATACAAAAAAATCTTTTACTTATCGTCGCACGCCACCTGTGCAACAAAATCCAGCACAGCGAAACCCTAGCTCGCGCTCACCCTCATCTCGAGCCCCGCGCGCGACCATAGACACAATGGACGGACTCGCGCAACCTCTCCCTTCCTCCCCCAACCTCGCGTAGCCTCTCCCTTTCGTCTCCCACAGATTCTCCTCCCCTGCCTCGCGTGCTCCGCCGGTTCAGTGAACTGCGCGCTCCGCTGGTTCTCCTGGTCCTCCCCGCCTCCTCCGCTCAACTATCGGCACACTTCGTGTTCAACACCGGCGTTAAGATCCCCTCGATGAGGCTCACCGCGTCGGAGCCACCTACCTTGCTCGTGCACCTCCCGACGCCGCCAGACCCTCTCGCCGTGGGTCGAGCCCAAAGAAGCGAAAGCGCGAAGCGGAAGAGACCCTACACCTCCTGCGCCCGGCCAACTCCGGTGACCCTTCGGCGTCGCCCTCGCTTCCTCTCGTCTATGCCGTCTCCAGCCCATCATCGCCCTTCATCCGGATCCTCTCCACGCCGACCTCCATTCGTCCCATCGCCTTCCCCCTAACCTACGCTGCGGTCCTCCCCGATGCCGCCACGCCGTTCTCGTCCCAATGTCACGCACGGCCGCCCTCCTCCCTGCAGCCGGGTGCAAGGTAGATTCTCCGGACCTAAATGTGTTGTTTGATGCCTGCTAGCAAATAAATTTGTTGTTAGAGGATTGAACTATAGATCAATTTAGTTCGGATCTGAGTTGTGATCTGAATGTATGCAATAAATTTTCTTGTTCCCTCAAGACAGTGTTCATGTATTTGCTAATAGACATATTTTTTTAAAAGAGTTCCTTTAGGAAATTCCGTTTTATTTGCTACTAGATACATTTTATGAACTGAATTCCTATTGGAAATCCCTTTAGGAACTGACAATGGTCATGCATCATTTACAATTGTCAGTGTTCATGGTTTGCGTTGTTCATCAAGTGAGCTGATATATTTAATTCTTGTCTTCTCTGTTTTAAGACCACCGAATGTTGTAGAGCTCATGAACTAGCATGTGAAAAAATTGGCTCTTTTATGACCTCTGAAGGATGAAGTTCCAGTTGCTGATTCTCGGAAGGACTAAATCTCTGAATTTCAGTTGCGACCATGTAAAAAAGCATTCGTTTGATCTTTTTGTCTTTTGCTAATTTGTTTGTTCCTTCTGCTATCTAGCAACTAATATCTTGCCCTTGAAAAATACTTAGCAGCTAATCTGGTCACTTCAACACTAAAAATTGGATGCATAGTCGTAGGCCCCAGTTAACTTCCTGAAGTTCAATGAAGAAACAACCAACGGATCGAGTAGAGATAGTAATGAACTGATGGGTTCGGATACCCATTCGGGTTCGGTATCTATCGGGTTCGGGTGTGGGTACAAATCCGTAACCGAGAAGTCTAGTGGGTTTGGACGGGCGGCATGATTTCGGGTTTCGGGTTCAGGTGGGCACCAGTCGTACCCGGAGGTACCCACCCGATTGCCATCCCTAACAAGGATGGTGGGAAAACCTCGAAGCTAACTATAAAAATGACAAATTCTAAAGTTGCCACAAAGGGGTGGCAAAACCACAATAATCCCTTTCGTGAAATGCCGTTCCAAAACTAAAAAAGTGTAACATCTCAAAAATTCCTGAAAGTTGTTTAAATGAGTTTCCAATAATTTTCTTGCAATATCATGTAATTTCCAAAAAATTCATATTTTAGAAAATGTTTTCCTAAATTATAGCTACGGTTTTTGAATTTTAAAAGTCAAGTTGAGTTTGTTCATAGCTGGCAGTATTTTTTCTAGGTTCTAAATAATCTAAAGTACCTCTCAATTTTTTTCATAATTTTTGAAGTTGGTTTATTCATTTTAAAAATTCAAACTCAATTTCAGCAATTAAAACAATTGGACAAACATATATAAAAAAATTCCGTCTTTCTAGGCCAAATTCGGCATTGTTGGTGATACGTATATGCTCACGTATATGTTAGAACATGGTGTGACCAGTGGGAGGTGAGGGAGGATGGTTACCAAAAGGAAACGCCACAAAATTACTAGTACTGGAAAACACACAACACACAGGAACACTCGGAGGCATGGACAATTCCAATTCAATGTAGCCTATGTGGCCCATGAGACCATCCATCTCCTTCCATATATGCCATCAACAAAGAAAGAAAAGAAGTAAGAAAACAAAGGAGAAAAAGGAAAGGAAAGAGAAAATTCAGCTATCTTCAAACAAAAGAAGACATCATAGCATGGAAACATGAGTACTTCACATGAAAACTTCCCACAGGGGCTACTGTTCATGGTTGAATACTGTTCATATCCGAGTACTGTTCATGACGAATACTATTCATGCCCTCTTTCATATGTATATATATGTGTGCTCCCTCCATTGTAATTGCAACTACGAATTTTCAGGTTAAAGATATACTCTAGATTCTATAGCTTGTGCTCCAATGCCCTCATTAGAATAGAGAGTTCCAATCTGAAATTATCATCGTTGTTTTTTGCAACTTTTTCAGGGTGATTGCAAGGAAGCGTGTGTCTATTTTCGTGTGGTCAAGTAGGAGAGGATCGAAGCGTGTTCTTGGGCAAATTTACGTGTCGTAGGTTGCTGTATCGAGACAGTGGTTGGCGCCAGTATTCATTAGGGTTCACGAGTCTGAGTTATCATATTCGTCATCGCAAGATTGGGCCACCCCCCTACCATCTTGGTATCAGAGCATGGTTGAGTGGTGACAAATTTCTATCCTTAGAGTATTTTTATTTTTTCATCCTATTTCGAAAATTATCCCACAAAAAGTAAACCCTTAGTTTAATATGGAATTTTAGGAAGTTTTGCTAAGTTTTGATCCATTAGATTGCTTGCATTAGTTGCTAATCGTTTTTTCTTTCGTGTAGCTTTTTGTTTTATTTCTATCCAGTTCGGTGTTTTGCTCATAACTTTCGTATATGAACTCGGATTTTCACGTTTTCATGCTTTTCTGAAATGTAACAAAATGATCCTCAAAATCTCTTTTGGCCTCCTATCCAGATTCTGCCGTTATTTGTGAAATCTGCACCGTGAAAGTCGGTGATCCAAAATTAGGGTTTCCAACAGATCGGTTCGGTTTTTCGGCCTGAAGGACCATGTGGAGGTCCATCCATGTTTATGTTGAATATTTGACTTTATGTGATCTAGGATAGCTTAGATTTGAGTTTGGATTTAAAATGGATTTCAAGTTGGAAGTGCTTTTGCGCCGGACCAAATCGCAGTAAGTTTCATGTGTATGACGAACCAAATCGCAGTAAGTTTCACATGTATGACGGACCAAATCGCAGTGGTTTTCACCTGTATGACGGACCAAATCGCACTGAGTTTCTCGTGTATGACGGACCAGTTTTACCAGCGTGCGGTAATATGCCTTTTTGAAGGTCTTCCCATGCTCAAAAAATTATTTGGTCTACATGAAAGTTGTAGAGCATTTCAAGACGCATCTTTTTCATTTTGATAAGTTTTTCATCTGAGCAACATAAAAAATCATAAAAAACCGGGAAGGTTAATAGAGAATCTCACGTTTACGCTGGACCGATTTTGACAGCGTGCAGTAATATGCCTTTTTGAAAGTCTTCTCGTGCTCACAAAATTATGTGTTCTACATGAAAGTTGTAGAGAATTTCGAAACACAACTTTTTCATATTGATAAGTTTTCATCTAAGCAACATAAAAAAATCATTAAAAAATTGAGAAGATTGCTGCTGTATTGAAAACAGGATGTTTGCATTTGGTTGAAGTGTTTTGGTCCGTTTTGGTCTGTTCTAACCCCAATTCATGATCAAATTGATGCGCTGGGTTCACGGTGGAACCAAGAAGGGTCTTCTTGTCTTTGTGGATGTAGGACTTCATTTGGTGGTTATGGTGAGGCGAAGGGAGGCTGGAACTAGGCATGGAATGGCCGGAGGTTCAAGTTGGCAGGATGTTCGCCGGAAGATGGCCGGAGATGAAGTCGGTGTAGTCCCAAGAGACAAGAGATCAGTGGAGAAGCTAGCTTATAATTGCTTAAGAATCTTTTGATGAGGTTTATGACTGATTCTTTCTTGAGATCATATTTCAATCATCTAGGCTATCCATGCGTTCTTGTTACAAAAAGTTGATCTTTTGCGTTCTTGAATGCTTGATCTTGTAGATTGCGTATCCTTGATTTTCTTTGTGTTCTCTTGCTTGCTAGGACATGTGGGAAGTCATTCAAGATCACTTTGATCATCAAAACCCCACGAGTAAGCCTTGATCGAAGCTCTTTCGATTTTTGTCGAAACTTGGTGCGTTCTTCCTTCCCGGGTATAAAGGTCGGAACTTTGACATCAATCCTTTTGATTGAAGATTGAAATAAGTTCCTGACATCCCAAGGACCTTATCTACCAAGTTTGGTTAAGTTTGGAACAACAGATCAAAAGATACATCAATTTTCTTATTTGAACCTGTGCTGAAAACGCTGTTCATATTCCTGATTTCACTGTAGCTACAGTAACCCGGTAGTATCGCCCCCAGAGTGCGATAGCACTGGCATCAGGCTGATTTTTGTGAAAATTGACTCTTTTGCTTCCATTTGATATCTAAGGGTTTTGGCTTGGTTTCTTTGGGTGAAAATCTGCATTTGTGATCTTCCTTAGAAAACATATTTTAATTTGGGACCATTCACCCCCCTCTAATCGCCATCTCGGTCTTTCAATTGGTATCAGAGCCGGTTTTGCTCTTTCATAGATCTTGATCGGTCTCAAGAGCCATTGTGATGGACAAATATTTCACCACGCCTCCTATTTTCTCTCGAGTTGATTTTCATTTTTGAAAATCTCGAATGGAATCATACATCACTGTCCAGGGCTTCCTGATATGACAGAAGGTGAAACTCCCGTATGAGGTTCCTACTGATGAAAACGTCACGGCCGGCAATATGGTTGACGTTGAGGCAAACGCTAAGGCAAGGAACATTCTCATACAGGGTCTTAGCCGCAGTGAGTATGATAGGATTTCTCACCTCCGTTCCGCTCACGAGATTTGGGTGACCCTCGATGCTTACCATGAGGGCACTACCCAAATCAAGACGATTCGACAGGACCAATTCAAGCGTGAGTTCTACAAGTTTAAACAACACGCCGGTGAGAGTCTTGACGAGTGCTTTGGTCGGTTTACAAAGATCTTAAGCGACCTCTGAGCAGTCGGTTGCATATACCCTGACTCGGATAATGCTCGACATTTCTTGACAGCACTCGATCTTCGAGTTTGGGAAATGAAGGTGACTACCATCAAGGACTCCACTGATTTGTCGACCTTGACTCTTGATGGGCTGTATTCTCGTCTCAAGACTCATGAGATCGATGTTGTCTCTCGTAAGACGAAATCTCAGTCGATGGCTCTAGTCACCGATCCCATCGGGTCTTCCTCTGGATCCTCTCTTGATTTTTCTTCTGGTTTCTCTCTCTGTTCTTTGCGATGTAAGTGATGAAGTTCTGAAACGATTTCCAGAAAATGAGCTTGCACTTGTCACTCGTAAATTTACTAACATTTACAAGAGGGTGAGAGAGAGGAAGAGAGGGGGCAAGATCATTTGCTTCGAGTGTGGTGGCCCCAACCACGTTCGAGCAAACGAGAAGGGCAAAAACGAACAAGGCGGTTCGAGCAAGAATGACTACACCGACATGAACCGCAACAAGAAGGCCCCAGCTCGTGAGCCGGCTAAGAAGAAGTACCGCAACTTTGCCAAGAACAAGAAGTTTTTCACCGGTCCTCGCCAGACTTTGGGCGACATCGAGCTCTCGACACGGAGAACTGGAGCGATGCAAGCGAGGACGATTCGCAAGAGAAGGTGAAGGGCAGCGACGATTCTCCTAAGATGTGCTTCATGGCGGCGCCATTGAAGTAAGCGACTCGAGCCGTCTAAATGACACGGATGAGGTACCCACCTATGACGAGTTAAATGATGCCTTCTGTAAATTAGGCAAGTTTCATGCTAAGGCTTGGTCGAGGTGTTCTGAGTTAGAGAAAGAGGTAGATAGCTTGTCTCGGGAGTTAGCTTCACTTAAATCATGTTCCACCCGAGACTCTGATAGCTGTACACTCTGTGATGCTTTGCTTGTAGAGCCGGAGAACCTAAGGATTTTGCATGATAGTGTGCTTGTTGATCTTGAGAATCTAAGGTCGAAGAATGCTAGTTCTGTCACTATTGACATTCCTGCTGATGCTAGTTTTTCTCATGCTCACACAAATGCTTATTGTAATAATTGCCCTAAACTGCTTACTGAAATTGATGCCATGAGCTCACACCTTAGAAAGCTTTCTGCTAAAAATGATGAACTTGAATTGCATGTTTCTAAGGACCCAGTCAGCTCATGTGAGGTTTGTAGGCAACTAAAACTTGACAATGATGCTTTAAATGTTAAGTGTGATCAACTTGCTAAGTACTTACTAGTTAAGTCATAAACTGGTTGCCTATTGTGTGTTGGAGTTAAGGATGATATGTATAAAATCCATGTCGAACTTAAGAAAAAGCTAGAAGACCAAGTCCATAGGATTAGAAATGCGTCGTACATTTCTTGTGAGGCCCTCAAGATTGAGGCAGCTGTGCTGAGGGAGAAAAATGCACGTGCTGACAGAGCTCATCTTTCTGGTTCTTCTTCCTCTTCTTCCCACTGTTCTTAATGTGCCTCTTTCTTCCGAGATTGCCAGTATCTCATGAGCACTCTCGAGAAGTTTGTTGGAGGCAAGAAGAAGCTCAATCTTATTCTAGACCAATCCAAGATTAGTAGATTCAATCAAGGTCTAGGATTTGATCCCTTAGAGCACGCTCGGGCGCATCCTCCCACCATTGTGCGTGGCTCCAAGGGTGGTGAGATTGTGGTAGCTCCCACAGTGAGTACCACCGTGTTTAGGTCTGCTGGGGTTGTCCATCGGACTTCTGACCAGAAAGGTGTTACTCCTGTTGCTTCTGCCTCTAGCAAGGCAAAGTACGCATGCACCTTCTGTAAGAAGGATGGTCACCTAGTAGATTTTTGCTTTAGGCGCGCCAAGAACACTCGGCGTGAGTGTTTTGCTGCTCTTAGGGGTATTCAGGGTCATCCCCAGATTCTGAGTGCTCCTAAGGCACACACTGCTTCTAGACAGGTTAGAGAGTCGCTGCTTTTTTAGGCAAGATCCAGACTGGTTTTCATCTCGCTTCTTGAGTTTTAGTCCTGGAGCCGCTCGTGGTCATTCTTTCCGCCGTCCTCTTGATATTCCTCATTTTTCTCATCGAGGTAGATATCAGCGGCGTGAGATATTTTCTGGTAGGAGTTTTAGGCAGCCTCACTGGGATGGTCCAGCCTTTGCACCACGACGGGCCAACCCAGTTACAGCTCCTAGATCATGTACTAGAGTTGCTACTGATCTTGTTAGTGTTAAACGTCAGAGAGACACTCAAGTTCAGTCTTCTTCAGTGGCTGGTACTCTGAGGTGTCGAGTGGTTCAGTATTGGGTCCCCAAGTCTTCACTCTATCCCAGCAATGAGTCATCTTTCTCTCTTGTGTCTTGATCAGGTTCGTCAGATGGGGAAGGGAGATGTTTGGATTGTTGACTCCGGTTATTCTCGACATATGACCGGAGATTCTCGATGGTTCTCTTCCCTAGTCCGAGCCCCTGGTGTTGAGTTGATCACTTTCGGGGATGCTTCTTTAGGTAGAGTCATTGCTAAAGGTACCATCTGCATTAATAACAATTTCATTCTTAAAGATGTTGCCTTAGTGAGTAAGCTGCAATACAATTTGCTTTCTGTTTCTCAGCTTATTGATGACTCTTTCGAGGTGAGTTTCAAGAGTAGTGCCTGTAGAATCCTCGATTCTTCAGGAGGGTTAGTTTGCGGGATTTCTAGATATAGGAGAGTCTTTCGTGCTGATTTTTCTGCTTCTTCTGGAGACTCTCTCCGTTGTTTGATTGCTTCAGAGTCCCGTGATCTCTCCTTCTGGCATAGGGACTTGGTCACATTGGATTTGATCATTTGACCTGAGTTAGCAGTCACGACCTCATTCGTGGTTTGCCTAAACCCAAAATGGTCAAAGACTTAGTTTGCTCTCCTTACCGACATGGCAAGATGGTTGCTGCTTCTCATCTCCCAGTCACTGTTGTGATGACTGATGCACCAGGACAGCTTTTACATATGGACACTGTTGGTCCAACTAGAGTGCAGTCAGTGGGTGGGAAGTGGTATGTTCTTGTCATTGTTGATGATTTTTTGAGGTACTCTTGGGTGTTTTTCATGTCCTCGAAGGATGAGACTTTTACCCATTTTAGGGGTTTGGTTCATAGGTTGTCTTTGAGCTCCACGGTGCCCTACGAGCTATATGATGATAATGGCACGGAGTTCAAGAACTCCTATTTTGAGAGTTTACGTGTGGAGTCGATTTAGAGCATCGCTTTTCCTCTCCCTCGCCCCTCAAAGAAATGGCGAGTGGAAAGGAAGAACAGGACCACAGTAGAGATGGCGGGGACGATGCTAGACAGTACAAGATACTCTAGGAAGTTTTGATGAGGCTATAGCTACCGCTTGCCATATTTCTAATCGTGTATTCTTGAGAGCACATTTGCACCGCACTTCTTACGAGTTGAGGTATGGGCGAAAGCCCAGTGTTTCTCATTTTCGTGTGTTTGGTTGCAAGTGTTTTATTTTGAAGTCTGGTAACCTGGATAAGTTTGAGTCTCGTTCTTCTTATGGTATCTTTCTGGGTTATTCGACTTCTTCTCGTAGCTATAGGGTCTGGAGTTGCGATGCGTATAGGATGATAGGACCTGTGAAGTGACCTTTGATGAGGCTAGCCCAGGAGCTAGACCTGATTTTTCAGGCTCTTCTTCATCCTCCGAGACCATCTTTGTAGAGGATGAGGATGATGGAGATGATGGTGTTCCACCTGATCCAGTCCCCTCTACACCTGGGGTGCCTCCTGTTTCCATTTCTGCACCTCAGGAAGGCTAGCCCTTGCCTTCTGACTCTCATGCAGCTAGTGGCTCTGCTCCTACCTCTTCTGTGCATGAGGTAGAGGCCACTTCTGCTTCTGTACCTCCTTGTCATATTCAGCATTCTCATCCACCTGATTAGATCATCGGCGATTTGTTTGAGTGAGTCACTCGCTCAAAAACAGGTTTGTCCAGTTTCTGCCTTCACTCTGCCTTTGTTGCCTCGTTTGAGCCGAAGGATGTGACTCATGCATTATCTGACGAGTCTTGGACTAATGCTATGCATGAGGAACTTGAGAACTTCGAGAGGAACAAAGTCTGGCAGCTTGTGGAACGTCCATCTGGTCATAATGTCATTGGGACCAAGTGGGTGTTCAAAAACAAGCAGAGTGAGGATGGGGTTGTCATTCGCAACAAGGCTAGGCTAGTTGCACAGGGCTTTTCTCAGGTTGAGGGTCTTGACTTTGAGGATACTTTTGCCCCTGTAGCTAGACTAGAGGCTATCAGGATCCTGCTTGCATTCTCTACATCCCGGGGCTTCAAGCTCTATCAAATGGATGTCAAGAGTGCATTCCCTAATGGCTATATTGAGGAAGAGGTTTATGTCAAACTACCTCCAGGATTTGAGAACCCCAAGTTTCTGAGTCATGTATACAAGCTTTCCAAAGCTTTGTATGGACTCAAGCAGGCCCCCAGAGCATGGTATGAGAGGCTCAAGTCAAATCTTCTCAGCCATGACTTCAAGATGGGCATAGTAGACAAGACTCTATTCATCAAACATCATGAGTCGTATTTTCTTCTCGTCCAGATTTATGAGGACTATATTATTTTTGGTGGCTCATCTCATTCGCTTGTGTCTCAGTTTTCTGATGTGATGAGCACAGAGTTTGAGATGAGTATGATGGGCGAGTTGAGCTACTTTCTTGGCTTCCAAATCAAGCAGACTCGGGAGGGTACTTTCTTGCACCAAGGTAAGTATACTCGGGACCTCCCGAGGCGCTTTGATATGTCCGATGGTAAGCGGTGATGACTCCTATGGCCACCACCGCTGTCCTCGAGCCCGACGAGGATGGTGAGCTCTTGATCGAAGGAGTTCCGGAGTATGATTGGCTCCCTCATGTATCTCACCGCTTCGAGGCCGGACATACATTTTGCTATGTGTCTGTGCGCTCGATTTCAGGCTTCTCCTCGCGTCTCTCACCGCCAGGCGTGAAGCGCATCTTCAGGTACCTTCGTGCTATCACTGATTATGGTATTTGGTACTCTTCCTTTTCTTGTCAGTCCCTGAGAGCCTTTTCCGATGCCGACTTTGCTGGCTGTAGGATAGATAGGAAGAGCACTTCTGGCACTTGCCAATTCATTGGCACTTCTCTTGTTTCTTGGTCGTCTAGGAAGCAGTCTGGAGTTGCATAATCCATCGCTGAGGCCGAGTATGTTGCTGTAGCCAGGTGCTTTGGATAAGATCGACCTTGCAGGACTTTGGGTTAGAGATAGAGAGTGTGCCACTTTTCTGTGACAACACTTTTGCTATTTGCATTGCTAAGAACCCAGTGCAGCATTCCCGGACTAAGCACATTGGTATTAGATATCACTTCCTTAGAGACCATGTGGAGAAGGGTGATATCGCGCTTCAGTTCGTAGAGAGTAATCTTCAGTTAGCCGATATCTTTACCAAGCCTTTCGATAACTCCAGATTTGTTGCCTTGAGGAGTGAGCTTAGAGTCGTGAGCCCTTATGGCCTTTCGTGAGGGGGAGCTGGTTTGTATATTATGTATAATATATTCTCTTCCAGTTTTTCTCTTCTTTGTGTTTCTTCTGGGTGATCTTGGGCTTACTTTCTTGAGTTGAGTTCACTCACTTAGACTTCTGGCATGCCTTGTATGGACCTCTCATCTTGTGCTTTAGGTTGCTATCATGCGTGATTAGCTGTTCTCTCTTCTTTCTAGGTTGAGTTCCCTCACAGTCTTATAGTCTAGCAGGTGTTGGGCCTCATGGGTAGACATGGTCTGTGTGCACTCCTTAGTTGGGATCTAGAGTCAGCTTCCCTATGTCAGTCACTGGGGAAGATAAGAGCGAGTCTGAGCCGTAGTGAGTCTCTTCTATCTTTTCTATGCTCAATAGCCACCCAGTTTGTAGTTTTCTCGACTTCTTCTCCTCATTCTGTTTTTCTGGTTGTTATTGAGTTCATTTGGGTTTTCTTTATGCCTAATCTTGATAATAACTCAACTTTAACCAGATTTGAGCTTAAAATTGACTCATTTGTTGAGGGAGAGTTTGGGAATCTGTTCATGCATTACATTTATACTGCATTTTCTGTCTTATGAGCTTTATCTATTATGCAATTGACTCAATCTTCATGAAATACATCATGCTATATCTTTTGAAGGAAGTCACTAGCTTAGATATGTCCAAGTTCATTTATCAAGCTAAGGTTAATTAAAATATGAAAACTTGAAAGCTTTAAATGAAAACTTGATGAAACATGCTGCTTTTACTTACTAAGTTTCTTCTCTAGGGGTTTTTACCATGAATTGTGAAATTTTGGATTTCTCTAGAGTCCCTATAGCAACTTGGGTGAAATTTGGTTGATCCATATTTGAGTCCTTCAGAATTGCTCATATGTGCTAAATTGAAAAATAAAAATATTTGACTCTTTTGTGCAAAATTGATCTCAACACTTTATATTCACGAGACTGCTTCCCATTGCATTTGGGATGAACTTGGAAAATATTGTGTATGACCAAGATTAGTCTCTTAAGAGTTACTCTTGAGATGATCGAAAATGGCTTGAGTCAATCAATAAAAAAATGCAAATATCAAACACATAAGTGGGTAAAGAATGCAAATAATGTCAAACATTTGCACCCTGCTATGTTTTTCAAAGTCTTAAAGAAAATTTGCATAACTTGAAAAATGAGCTCGAAGGACCTTATATGCACTTCAAAATTCCCCAAAGTATTGAGTAGGTTGAACTCTAGGTTTTTCATTTGATCCTTGAGTGGTTTTGCTTCTAGCTTTGAAACTTTGCTAAGTTTTGCACTTGTCAAATCTTGCTAAAAAATGACACATTTTCAAAACTTAGCTTATGAGCAAAATTTGTTATTTGCACTTGGACATGTCTTAGTTTAGTCATAATCTGAGATTGATAAGCTTGGTGTCATATCCTGTCATTACGATCAATTGGATAATCTTCAAAGCTCTCTTAGGTTACATTTCATGCATAGATAAAAAGGGGTGAGAAAATTCCATTTTAATGCCTATATTGCCAAAAGGGGGAGAAAACGTAGAAAAGACATCATTAAAAATGTGAAAGCTTATTTGGTTCTTATGATCTTTGTAAAATTTTGCTAATTCTTATGGATCATAATCACATAATCACATTTGGCACTTATGATTGGATTTTAGAGCTTTTTGTGGAAAACTTGCTCTCTCCTTGATTTAGCTCTAAAATATATCTTACCAACTTGGTCATGTTCTCAGTCTATTCTCTTTGGACCATGAAGGACCATGTGGAGGTCCATCCATGTTTATGATGAGTATTTGACTTTATGTGATCTAGGATAGCTTAGATTTGAGTTTGGATTTAAAATGGATTTCAAGTTGGAAGTGCTTTTATGCTGGACCAAATCGCAGTGAGTTTCACGTGTATGACGGACCAAATCGCAGTGAGTTTCACGTGTATGACGGACCAAATCGCAGTGAGTTTCACGTGTATGACGGACCAAATCGTAGTGGTTTTCACGTGTATGTCGGACCAAATCGCAGTGAGTTTCTCGTGTATGACGGACCAGTTTTACCAGCGTGCATTAATATGCCTTTTTGATGGTCTTCCCGTGCTCAAACAATTATTTGGTCCACACGAAAGTTGTAGAGCATTTCAAGACGCATCTTTTTCATGTTGACAAGTTTTTCATTTGAGCAACGGAACAAATCATAGAAAATCGGGAAATTTAATAGAGAATCTCACGTTTACGCCGGACCGATTTTGACAGCGTGCAGTAATATGCCTTTTTGAAAGTCTTCTCGTGCTCACAAAATTATGTGTTCTACATGAAAGTTGTATAGAATTTCGAAACACAACTTTTTCATGTTGACAAGTTTTTCATCTGAGCAACATAAAAAAATCATTAAAAAATTGAGAAGATTACTGCTGTATTGAAAATAGGATGTTCGCATTTGGTTGAAGTGTTTTGTTCCGTTTTGGTCTGTTCTAACCCCAATTCATGATCGAATTGATGCGCTGGGTTCATGGTGGAACCAAGAAGGGTCTTCTTGTCTTTGTGGATTTAGGACTTCATTTAGTGGTCATGGTGAGGCGAAGGGAGGCTGGAACTAGGCATGGGATGGCCGGAGGTTCAAGTTGGCAGGATGTTCGCCGGAAGATGGCCGGAGATGAAGTCGGTGCAGTCCCAAGAGATAAGAGATCAGTGGAGAAGCTAGCTTATCACTACTTGGATTAAGGAGAGCTGTTAGGTTGCAGTTCTGGAAGATAGTGTAGTGGATAAGTGTAGCTTGCTTTGAAAACCGTGCAAGAAAACCCATGTGTGTGGTGGGTTTTGGGTTAGCCCTTGGATGGCTGGTTGAGTGGGGTAATCCTAGCCCTTAATGAATGCTCTAGGGTTTAGAGGCTCATCCAAGGGTGGTAGGTGGCCCAAGAGTTGTATAAATACGGGTGGAGGGGTAGCCTTCCCCCTGAAGGTTTTTGAGGTTTTTGATGCTCCTTTGAGCTTTGCCCACATGAATGTGCGGCTCTGTAACCTCTCCTTCTAGAAATGAAATGTTCTTCATTTATGTTCATGTTTCATTTCCCATACGCATTTACATTACGCATTTAAATTACGCAATTTAAATTCCGCATTTACTTTCTTGCAATTTACATTTACGCAATTTGGATTTGCCTCCTCTCCTTCTAATTGCTTAAGAATCTTTTGATGAGGTTTATGATTGTTTCTTTCTTGAAATCCTGTTTCAATCATCTAGGCTATCCATGCGTTCTTGTTGCAAGAAGTTGATATTGTGCGTTCTTGAATGCTTGATCTTGTAGATTGCGTATTCTTGATTTTCGTTATGTTCTCTTGCTTGCTGGGATGTGTGGGAAGTCATTCAAGATCACTTTGATCATCAAAACCCCACGAGTAAGCCTTGATCGAAGCTCTTTCGATTTTTGTCGAAATTTGGTGCGTTCTTCCTTCCCGGGTATAAAGGTTAGAACTTTGACATCAATCCTTGTGATTGAAGGTTGAAATAAGTTCCTGACATCCCAAGGACCTTATCTACCAAGTTTGGTTAAGTTTGGATCAACAGATCAAAAGATACATCAATTTTCTTATTTGAACCTGTGTTGAAAACGCTGTTCATATGCCTGATTTCACTGTAGCTAAGTAACCCAGTAGTATCACCCCCAGAGTGCGATAGCACTGGCATCAGGCTGATGTTTGTGAAAATTGACTCTTTCGCTTCCATTTGTGATCTGACCAAATCCGATATCTAAGGGTTTTAGCTTGGTTTTGGCTTCCATCAGAGTGCGATATCTAAGGGTTTTGGCTTGGTTTCTTTGGGTGAAAATCTGCATTTGTGATCTTCCTTAGTGAACATATTTTAATTTGGGATCATTCACCCCCCCTCTGATCGCCATCTCAGTCTTTCACGACCATAATTCCTTCATTCTAACTTAGATTTGAGAAATTTTTTACTTTTCTGAATCCTTGAAGAGTGCTCTACAAAAACTTTTTTGGTTGTCCTTTGTGATTCGGAATCTTTCAAACCGAATTTGAATCGGATTCGGATTTGATCAGATCGACTGAATTTAGGTAAAATTTGTGCACCTCGTTGTTTTGGCTATAACTTCTATATACGATCTCCAAATTGTATGTTCATATACTTGTTTTAAAGCCTAGAACATTACCTTCAATTCATTACACTGTGAGCAAACCAGGTTCTGTTATTTTCATACTTTAATTGTGGTGACATTTTTTGCTACATAGTTCTGGCCAAATTTAGGTTTTTTTGTGTCAATTTGTGTTCTAGGTTGTTCCTTTGAGATGATTGAGTCTAGTAGCATCCCACAAACCATAAAACCGTAAAAATATCAGTACACATACCTTTGGGAGCCAATTCTTCCTTTGTGAATGCTTTGATCCAAATTGAGACTAGCTATTTGAAAGAGTCTGAATCACAACTTCGTGTTAAATATTCCTCACGACGGGTCCCAATTGGCACTGTAGACTCCACGCGTATGAAAAAAAAGTCACATACTAAAACTAAGTGCCCAACACCCCAAATTGACTTCATATGCGCACTAGCTCATTTCGGTATGCGTTTCGAATCCATCCGAGTCAGTGTCAAATATTTCTCACAATGGGTCGCAATTGGCACTATAAACTCTATGCGTACAAAAAAGTAACATAATAAAACTAAGTGCCAAACACCCCAAATGGACTTCATATATGCCCTAGCTCATTTTGGCACACGTTTGAATTTGTCCGAGTAGGTGTTAAATATTCCTCACGACGGGTACCAATTAGCACTTTAATAAGACTCCATGCGTGCGAAAAAAATCAAATAATGAAACTGAGTGCCAAACACCCCGAATGGACTTCATATGCGCTCTAACTCATTTTTGCATGTGTTTTGAATCAGTCCTAGTCGGTGTTAAATATTCCTCACCTCTAGTCCCAATTGGCATTGTAGACTCCATGCGTACGAAAAAAATCACATAATGAAGCTGAATGTCAAACACCCCGAATAGATTTCATATGCGCCATAACTCATTTTGACACGTGTTTCAAATCCGTCCAAGTCGGTGTTAAATATTCCTCACGAGGGGTCCTAATTGGCACTATAGACTCCATGCTATGAAAAAGTCACACAATGAAACTGAGTACTAAACACCCCGAATGGACTTCATATGCGCTCTAGCTTATTTTGGCAGGCGTATCGAATCCGTCCGAGTCGGTGTTAAATATTCTTCACGACGGGTCCTAATTTGCATTGTAGACTCCATGTATACGAAAAAGTCACATAATGAAACTGAGTGACAAACACCCCGAATGGACTTCATATGCGCCCTAGATTATTTCGGCAAGCGTATCGAATCCGTCCGAGCCGATGTTAAATATTCCTCCCGACGGGTGACAATTGGCAATGTAGACTTCATGCGTATGAAAAAGTCACATAATTAAACTGAGTGCCAACACCACGAATGGACTTCATATGTATCCTAACTCATTTCGGCATACATTTCGAATCCGTCCGAGTCGGTGTTAAATATTCCTCACGATGGGTCCCAATTGGAAGTTTAGACTCAATGCGTACGAAAAAAAAGTCACATAATGAAACTAAGAGCCAAACACCCCGAATGGACTTGATATGCGCTCTAGCTCATTCGGCATGCGTTTTGAATTCGTCCGAGTCAGTATTAAATATTTCTGACGACGATTCCCAAATGGCAATATAGACTCCATGTGTACGAGCTTATTTCGGAATGGACTTCACATTCGCATTATAGTCACATAATGAAACTGAGTGCCAAACACTCGGAATGGACTTCATATTCGCCCGAAGTTATTTCGGCATACTTTTTGAATCCATCCGAGTTGGTGTTAAAAATTGCTCCCGACAGGTGCTAATTGGCATTGTAGACTCCACGCGTACGAAAAAAGTCACATAATTAAACTGAGTGCCAAACACCCCGAATCGACTTCATATACACCCTAGATCATTTCGGCATGCGGTTTGAATCCGTCCCAGCCGGTGTTAAATATTTCTCACGACGGGTCCCAATTGGCAGTTTAGACTCCATGCGTATGAACAAAGTCACAAAATGAAGCTGAGTGCCAAACACCTTGAATGGACTTCATATGTGTCCTAGCTCATTTCGGCATGCATTTGAATTGTCCGAGTTAGTGTGAAATATTCTTCACGACGGGTTCCAATTTGCACAGTAGAATCCATGAGTATAAAATAAATTCACATAATAAAACTGAGTGCCAAACACCCCGAATGGACTTTATATGCGCGCTAGCTCATTTCGGCATGTGTTTCAAATCAATACGAGTCGATGTTAAATATACCTCACGACAGGTCCCAATTGGCACTATACACTCCATGCCTATGAAAAAATGTTAGTGTTATGCCCTTGAGGCAATCATTTAGATGATTGTAACATGACTATGTTTATGAAAAATAATATGATTATTGGTCCAATGAATGTATATCATTGTATTGATTAACAAGTATGTGACTTGCTTATGAAGCTCTTTACTTATTGATGTAATTCGATAAATATCTCTGATCGGATATCATCGTATAGGACAACGATAAATAGATCAGCACATGTAGTGATCGACGATCATGCTTCATAGATGATGGAATATGGAGATATCATCTATACATTGTGGACGCATGTTGAAGAACATGAGTTAGATAGACCCGCAATGGGACACTGCGAGAATGTTTCATTCTTATGTGCCATGAGTGTATCTCATACATAGTAGATGTATGATCCTTAGACCTGAGATTGTCATATTCCCTACATGTGTAATAGTTTTCCTTGGGGCTATCAAACACTACTTCCTAACCGGATAGTTATAAAGGTAGCTTTCATGTTTACTATAAAACGTGCAGAGGGAAGTGAGCAGTCAAGATGGAATTTGCCACTCCAATGAAATGGAGATATATGATAAGGCCACTCGTGTGATATGATTAAGGAAGTGCATGGCCATGCCGTGATTGAGGAGTCAATCACAACTTATTAATATATCACAGATACGAGAGATGGATTGAATCATCAAAGGATGACATGCTTCTCACCTTGAGTTCAACCTTCATATATGTTGGCGTCAAAAACTTGATGTAAGGTTTCGACAAAGAAGACACCGCATTTAACACCGGTTCAGAGCGTGCGGTCGATTTGACTCAGAATCGACAAGGTAAAAATATAAAATTTAATCAAAAGCCGATCGTAACGATCAATCGGCTTAGATTCAATCAGCTTGAAGCCGATTAAGACCAAAGTAACAGGGTAAGTCTAACTAGCCGATTAAGGCTAATCAGAGGATAAAGGTAGATCGATTACAAGAAGGCGTCGCGTAACAAAATCGTAACAAATCAAACACAGGGTGTAATTGACGAAGATCAACAATCGGCGATGCGCAACTTTATTGATGAAAAATCGATTACAAAGAGAGATCTAAATTACAGAGGCTACTCCTAGTTGGCAGGAAAAAGTAGAAAAGTAAAAGCTGGTTGATTGTATTGTGTCGTTGTCGCAGCTTGCTCTGGTCCTTCTTTTATACCCTTCGGCCGATCGTGTCCTACTACAACACGTTTCAAGTCTTGATCCGTATCGGCCTTATCTCAGACAGTTATTTCCTTAAAGATCTTGCCGTTACCAAAATATCTCTAAATCTTTCCAACCTGTCCGTTAATTCCCGTATCTTTGACTTTATTGCCGATTTTGACTAAGACTTACCAAATTTTGGTGCAAACATATGCCCCCCATTTTTGAGAGATGACTTATCATCTGTCAAAAATCGCAATTTATCGGCTTTTCCAATCGGCTAACTGTTGAACTTCGCTCAATAACTGCTACTTTATTTTCGCCGTAATTCTCTGACATGCAGGTAGTGCGTTTTAACTACTCGTGCCTTTTGAGATTCACTTCCCGCCGCTTCAAATTTTTTACCCTGCTATAAAATACGGCCCCCACCTCGGTCATTCTTCACGCACACAAGCTCTTGAGTTGTCTGCAATCGGCTTAAGCTTCCTATTTGAAGTACTTCCGAGGCAATCCTTTGGCTCATCCATCTTTCTTCATCGGCTGCAATGGACCCTAGCCAGGTACTTATTCCGATCCCACACAGCAACGACCAATATTTTTTGGGTCCATTGGGAAATCTAGATGTTCATACCGTAACAAACCAAGAAGTCCGTCGTTTACCTCTGTCGGCTGCTGGTCACAACATAGAGGGTTGGAATAAAAGTTTCAGAGCCTGGCCGACAGCTCTCAAAGGATGGAGGAATTGGTTTATCAGGGTAGCGGCCCAAAAGAGGAGTGAATGGGAAAGGATGGGTATAGCCGAGTGTATTCCACTTTCCTTAGTCGACCCAAAAGCCAATGAGCCCTTAGTGGCCACGACCTGTTATTTTTGGTCGGACTGTTTTAACGCCTTCTTGTTCCGTACCGGTCCCATCGGCCCAACTCTTTTAGATGTTGCTCAATTGTGCTGTCTTCGGCCAGATGGAGAACAAGTATCGGCTTTTAGCGGAAAACCAAAATATAAACTTATCCGATCTAAGGGCGAAGGTTGGGCCAAATATATTGGAAATAATAACAAGATTAATGGCCCAGTATCGGACGAAGAGCATGTTGCCTTTTTGAATCTTTGGCTAGACCGTTTTTTGTTCTGTGGAGCATCTCTTGGACCAACTCAGGTTTATCAAGTGATAGCAGAGCAGCTTGTTGAAGGTCATCGGCTAGCACTAGGAAAAATCTTCTTGGGCGCTGTGTATCAGATGCTTTATGTAATAAGGAGTCGGCTTTATACCGGTTTTGGGAAATTCACCGTCGGTAATGTAGGTGGTCCGATGTGGTTTATGCAAATATGGCTATACTGCTTATTCAGCCGTTCTTTTAATTTGGATTCAGCCGACGAGACTCCTTTTCCAAGGGATGACATACCAGAGGGGGCACCTATCCAATTTAGAGAATACCGTCTTTTGGTGAGAGGTTTATGATGTGCTCCAATAATGAGACAAGGATTTCTCCCGACAGCTGTAGAAGATTCTTGTCGTTGTTTTTGCAATTGGACACCGAAGATTTCAAGCAGCAAGACTTCTTTAGTTATGGTGCTACAGCCGATTTTTCTTGGCCTTCATTTCTTCACCTGGAAGCCGATAGTTCTCTGATGCCTCAGGAGACTTTGGATTTGAATAGAATTTTCATTTCTCCGTGCATTTTCCATGTCAGCCTCCACACTAGGAATCGGACATTCCAACCTTCATACGAGTTTACCATCCTTCAGTCTACGCACGACAGCTCGGCTTCGGCCAGGTAATTCCAAGTTTGCCACTTCTAGATCGGTTTCAACCTAGAGCCAAGGTTCGCAATGCCACATCAACAAGGCTAGTCTTGGAATTAGCCGATGAGTTTCAACTTCGCAGTCTCCCACACTTCCACCTGAACGCTCGTCGGGCAGGGGGTTTCACAACATGGTGGTCGGCTATTGCTGAGTGTTTGTACATGGAGAAGACTCTGTCGTTTATAATCAAGGAATTCTTTCCAAATCTGCCAGAGCCATCTTTTGATGTCTAACAGTGATTCTAGCGGTGAAGCTAGCTCATCGGGTTACACTAACACAAGTTTAGTACATATTGATAAGGTATCGGCTTGAATAATCTTGTCTTGCACATCGGTCTTTTACTAGATGCATTTTCTAATCACTTTTTACTACGTGTATTGCAGGATAAGGATGTCGGTCAGAAGCCCGTCTCTGGCCAATCGAGAAGTGGCCAAGGCAAAAGGCCACATCAGTTGAGGGTCCATAGTCCATCTGATGAGGACATCACTCCTTCGGATGTGCGCAACACAACTCCTCAAGATATACAAGGACCAATTACAAGAGCACGCGCGCGACAATTAAACCACCAGGTGAACTCATTCCTCGCTGTTCATGTTTTCTTGTTTGGATTGCTACTAAATTCTTGTGATGTTTTATTGCTTAGGAATATGGGAGAAGCTTCACAAGTTTACCTAGACGTCATCCCTCAAAGCCCAAGTCTACTTGGTCTCAAAGTCGAGCTCAAGTTGGACTCCAACTTCGTTTCGGAGCCTCAGGACAGCACATCAATAAAACGACCATATCTAGGTCATACGAAGTCCAATTGAGACGTTCTTGGACTCTACGGAGAAGCCCACGACGAGAGCTTTCCAACGGAAGTGGTTTCAAGTCCAAACTCCTTCTAGATCGATAGGAATCACCAAAACAATATGACGATCAGAATCTGCCGGGTGCTGTGACACCTCCACTTGGGCCCAAAGGCCTTGTACGACCTAGGGTTTCATGGTCACCCCCTTGGCTACCTCCCTTGCCCTCTCCCTCATACATATTCAGTAGCCGTCGCTAGAATAGGGGGGTTTTGCTTAGATTACAACTAGACACTTTGTCAGTTCTTCGCCGTTCATCGGTTTGTGGAACCCCAACTCGTGTGCTTAATATTATTCGCAATTTCAGATTGCATCTTCTACGTTCTTGCTTGTGTTCTCGATTCGCTTGCAGGGACAAGCCTTCTTGGCGAGGTCAACCGTGTTTGTGCGTGGTTGATAACCAACGGAGCCGTGGTGTAGCGATTGCAGGGTTCGAATCAGTTCTGATTGGAAGCCGGATCGTCAACGTCTAGTTCTCCACCAATCGACTTACCAGTACCTGTCGGAAGATCGGGCCACCGTTCTCATCACCATCCTTATCGGATATTGAGAAAAAACAACCAAGTATGTATAAACACAATCGACTAATACTATTTTTCTTTCGCCGAACTAACCTTTAGCCGATCTATATTTTCAGAAAAGAAAAAGACAAAGTACACCAAGGCTCCTGCGAAAAAAGGACCCAAGCCCCAAGAGCAAAGCAACGAGAGTTCGCCACATGCGTCGGCTACTGACAAGGTAGGTTGCTGTACTTCTTCACTTAAGAAACATGTCCTTCAGTACGTCGGCTTACCTTGCATTTCTTATTTCAGCCGACGCAATCGGTTCAAAACGCGAAGATTCTGGCTGATCTTCCAAAAATTTCTTCTACACCGCTCTCCCCGTCATGGCCGATTTCAACAGCTCCAATCGCCGACCTGCCGGAGCTCTCCGACCCAACAAATCTGTTGGGTTTATCTTTGGCCGATCGATGATCCGGAGATCATGGCCACTGATGACTACGATGCTGAGATCAGGAGAATTCTGGAGGTCACGAAAGAAGCGTCGGCTGTTGTGACCTCCGCCCCTGGCATGAAGGAGAAGCTTAACAAGCTCTTTGATTTGGTCACCAGGCCCCAGTCGGAGATATTGGCAAATAATCAGCCGATTCGAGATGCCATGGCGGCCGTTGAAGCCGACCAACCCCCAGAAGCGATGGCGGCACTCCTGAATGTATGCCACTTGGACGAAAGGAGGTCTGAGGTTGAGGAGGCTCAAGCACGCATAGCGCAGCGTGAAGCTCAAGAAGCCGATAAGAAATTTCTGGATGAGCTCGTCGCCGATGCCAAGGTGAAAAAACGCAAGTTTGACGCCGACGCGCTGCAGCTAAAGACTTCCAAGGAAAACCTTTCCAAGCTTGAGTCAACAAAGAAATTTCTCTTGGAGGAACTAGCCAAGACAGAAAAATTAATCCAAGATGGCCAACATTCCATGGAAAAAAACATGTCGGCCATGAAAGAACAAAAACTTGGCATTGCCAAAGCCATCGCAGATGTGACGGCAAGGCGGCCAAGGTGAAGCGATGCAGGAACGCCAAAGACGATGAGCGCATTCTTGACGGTTCGGTCGCGTGATCGCTAAGGCGTGGTGCTCTGTCAGCTCTAGGCGCGACTCTTCCTGGTTCAGGCATCCAATATTAACTTCCTGAGATGTAAAACTCTGTTGGCCGTTTTTCAGAAACACTTGTTTGAATACTTTATAATTTTGCTATGCTTGTAATCGGCTGTTTAACCGATTTAATTTTATTTTCCTGTAATTTTAATCTGCAATCTCTTTTAGCCGAATAACAGCATCATGTTAACTTGGCTTTTTGAACGAAATCTTTAGTCGGCTAGGCTCCAATCCAAACGCTAGGATAGTACTTCTTCAAATACTTCCCATTAATATCTTTAGGCAATTCATATCCTTCCAACGTTTCTAGTAAGTAAGAATTTCCATCGACTAGCCGATTAACTTTATATGGTCCTTCCCACGTAGGTGACCATTTTTCGAATCGGTTATCTTTCGAACCAACAGGCAATATCGTTTTCCATACTAAATCGGCTTGGTCGAAAGATTTAGGCACGACCTTTTTATTGTACGCTTTCGCCACCCTGATTTTATTCTTCTTAAGCCGATCAAGTGTAGACAATCGTAATTCTACCAACTCATCCAAATTATCGATCATCAAATTGTTATAATCCTGAGCCGACAAACCGTTTTGTTTGGCCACTCGTATAGATTCAATATTGATTTCAACGGGTAATACAGCTTCTTGACCATACACCAGCTGGTAAGGTGAAAGCTTCGTCGCTCCGTGGTAAGCTAGCCGATATGCCCAAAGCGACTCCGATAGAGTTGAGTGCCAATTCCTCGGCTTTTCATCGATCTTTCTTTGGATCAGCTTAATCAGCGTTTTGTTGGATGACTCGGCTTGTCCGTTAGCCTGAGCTAGTATGGGGATGAATTCAATAGTTTAATCCCCAGACTTGTCGCGTAAGTCTGAAACTCATTGGACACGAAAACCGTGCCTTGGTCGGTTGTAATTGTTTGCGGTATTCCAAACCGATGGACAATATGCTCATTAACGAATCCGATTGCTTCAACACTGGTTACTTTCTTGAGTGGTATAGCTTCAACCCATTTAGAGAAATAATCGGTTGTGGCCAAAATAAACTTGTGGCCTTTACTCGATGCAGGAAATATTTGGCTAATTACATCTATTCCCCAACCTCTAAACGGCCATGGCTTGATAATTGGGTGCAAAGCCGATGCTGGTGCTAGTTGTATGTTGCCGAACTTCTGACAGGTTTGACATCCTTTATAATACTTGAAACAATCTTCCAACATCGTCGGCCAAAAATAACCTGTCCGTCTGAGCATCCATTTCATCTTGTGTGCCGATTGATGAGAACCGCAAATGCCTTCATGTACTTCACCCATTGCCACTCACGCTTCTTCGGCCCCAAGACATCTTAATAGCAATCCTTCCATCGTCCGATAATACAACTTATCGTCCATAATAATGTACTTCAAAGCTTGGTGCCTAATCTTGCGTTCTGTCGGCTCAGATGGATCGATCAGGTATTTCTTTATCTGCGTCCTCCAATCCGCGACATCCACGCACGTAACGGCTTTATCCATTAGCTCAGGATATCGGTCGAGGTCTTTGTACCTTGATGCCTATTGAGCCAAGGCATTAGCTCTATCGTTCAACTCTCTAGGAATGTGACCGATAGAAAATGACGTAAATGAGCCGATGATCTCTAGGTATTGCTCCAAGTATTTTAGCAGTATCTCGTCTCGACGTTGGTATTCTCCTTTGATTTGCTGTATAACTAGCATAGAATCCCCGTATGCCTCAACCTTACTTGCTCCGATATTTTCCAATAACTGCAAACCTTTGAGGAACGCTTCATACTCTGCCTGATTATTTGAGCATCGGCTATTTAGCCGAAATGCGAACTCGAAATTATGCCCTTTAGGCGATATGAGCACTATACTGATTCCATCGCCTTCTCTGCACACAGACCCATCAAAAAACAATTGCCAAGGGGCTACTGATACCAAATCAGCAGTAGTATCATGCCCTGTTATAAAATAGGCTAATACCTGCCCTTTGACTGCTTTGGCCGATTCATAAGACAGGTCGAACTCAACCAAGGCATAAGCCCATTTGCCAAGTCGACCCCGCAGGATTGGAGCTGACAACATATATTTTATAACATCAGCTTTACAGATTACTTTACAAGCCGATGCTAAAATGTAATGTCTTAGCTTTGTACATGAGAAGTATAAAGATAAGCATAATTTTTCAACAAAAGGGTACCTGACTTCAGCATCAAGAAGGTGTCGGCTTAAATAAAAGATAACCCTTTCCTTTCCATCAACTTCTTGTGCTAAAACAGACCCAATAGTCTCCTTTTCAGCCGATATATATAACTTGAATGGAATCCCCTTTTGTGGTGCGGCCAAAACCGGAGGATTGGCTAAATAGTCTTTGATATCATCGAAAGCCTTCTGCTGACCGGCTCCCCACACAAACTCCTGATTATCCTTTAATTTCAATAGTGGGGTAAAGGCGCGAATTCGTCCGGAGAGATTCGAGATGAACCTTCAGAGATAGTTAATTTTGCCGATCAACTTTTGTAACTCATTTTTGCACGTCGGGGGCATTGTATTGACTATGGCTTTGACCCTTGTTTGATTGACTTCAATCCCCCTCTCATGCACCATAAAACCTAAAAACTGCCCAGCCGACACGCTGAACGCACATTTGAAAGGATTCATCTTCAAGCCATGCGATCTTATGTTCTGGAAAACTCTTTCTAGATCGGCCAAATGCTGCAAGTCCTCTGCAGACTTTACCACGACATCATCGATGTATATTCCAACGATGTGGCTGATTAAATCGTGAAAAATTAGATTCATGGCTCGCTGATATGTTGCTCCAGCGTTCTTTAATCCGAAGGTCATAACCGTCCACTCGAATAAACCTATTGCACCAGGACATTTGAAAGCTATTTTTGGTATATCGGCTTCTGCCATGAATATCTGATTGTATCCGGCATTCCCGTCCAGAAAACTTATGATCTTATTCCCCGACGCAGCATCGATAAGTATATCGTCTATAGGCATCGGGTATTCATCTTTTGGTGTCGCGTTGTTCAAATCTCTAAAGTCTACACATACTCGCAGTTTTCCGTTTTTCTTCATAACTGGAACGATGTTGGAAACCCATTCCGCATATCGACAAGGTCTTATAAATTTAGCCTCCAACAATCGCTCTATCTCTTCTTTTATAATTTTATACAGAGCCGGATTAAAATGCCTAGGGTACTGTTTAAACGGCCGATAACCTTGTTTAATGGGTAGCCGATGTTCTACCAATTGTCGGCTTAAACCAGGCATCTCGTAATATTCCCAAGCTAAGCAATCTTTATATTTTCTAAGAATTTCGATTAACTTCTCTTTATATTTTACATCTAAATATGCGCAAACAAAAGTTGGTCTTTTTCTATCACCACTACCTATATCAACTTCTTCAAGCAGATCGGTGGACGTAAAGCCTTGACCCAACTTTTCAACCTCTTGAAAGTCTTCTATAGCCTCATAGCTATCCGTTGTTTGCCGATAGCTTTGCATTTTGTCTTGTAACACCTTCACTGTTTTTCTTGTCCCCATCGGCGTAGCACTTCGTTTGCTCGATCAAATGTGCCTGGCTTGACACTGATCGGCATAAGTCCTGTCTTGCTCACGCAGATGAAATCGCAATCTTCTAATGTTTTCCCGATATACACCCTGCTTTTTCATGTTGCCAATTCGCATCAGAACTGGCCATGGCAATGTGAGCCGATGTGTCGACCGTGACAATTTCAACCTCTTCTCCGTTCCATTTGACAAGCGCTTGATGCATAGTAGACGGGATACAACAGTTGGCATGAATCCAATCTCTTCCAAGCATTACGCTGTAATTTCCTTTGGCGTCAATAACAAAAAATGCGGTCGGCAAAGTCTTACTGCCGACGTTCAGTTCTGTAACCATGACGCCTTTGGCTTCTGTGGGATCGCCTGTGAAGTCGTTCAAAACCATGTTAGTTTTAATCAAGTCTTCATCGGACTTACCCAATTTCTTGCAAGTCGTGTAGGGCATCAAGTTTACTGTGGCTCCACTGTCTACCAGCATCCTTGATATCGGCTTTCCATTTATATATCCTTTCAGATATAATGGTTTCAAATGCCGATGATCATCTCTTGGTTTCTCGAAGATTGTGTTTTGGACTCCCGAGCAAGATTGGGCAAAAGTTTCTTTAGCCGATTCAGTTTTGATTTTGAATTCGGCTGGCAACGTGAACACCATGTTGATATCCATTGGGGGTGTATCATCCCTAATCATAGGAGAGTCTAGATCGTCTGCCGATTCAAAACCTTCTTCAGCTTGTTCTTTTTTCCTCCATTCTTTCTTGACAATTTTGACCGGACGAAGCTCATTGAAAGTTTCGTCCCTCTGTTTCTCTGCGTCGGCTTCCCGGATCTCTTGAGTCCTTAGCCTCTGAAGTCGTCTGCGTTGTGATCGGCTAAGGCCCGACGGACACCATCTAGGCTTAGGCTCCACTGGTTTTCTTATCTTGCCGACTAGATTATCTTGGTCCATGTTTGACCTTTGCGTTTCGAACTGGTTTGGTACTTGCTTTGGTCCAGATATCCTTTCGTGAACAGGCCTTCTAAAACCTTCGTTGTAACCCCTAATCGGCCCAGATAGCCTATCTTTAGCCGATTGCCTTGGCCAATCATCGCGGGGGTAATGCTCCATCGGGCACGTATACGGGGATGGCAGTGCTACTCCCCTTTCCCAACAAAACTGCCAAAAAGGACATCTTCTATGGGCCCTCTCCACATTTTCAGTGTGATATAAATTATCCGACCAGCGAGCAGGATATCGTGGTCGGCTATTCATCCTTTCATATTTATCCATCAATTGTGAAAAAATTGGTCCCGGCCTTTTGGCCGATTGCTTTGATGGCGATTTTTCAGCTTTGTACCATTTACCCACCCGAGGATTACCTTTGGATTTAATGGTCCTCAAATTTTTTCCTTCGTGATCGGCTTCTATTTGTAATGAGCCGATCGTAATTTTCAGCGTTTGACCAGCGTCCGGATTCGGCTGAATATTGACGTGTCGATCCTTCTTTGGCTCATCATGCATCGGCTCCTTTCCTTTAGCCGAACATTGAACCATGTTGATTGGAAATGGATCAACATCAACTTGCATGGTCAGCTCGTCAGCAAATTTTAGCCGACCGTCCTCAATAGCCGATCGGATCTGCTTGACGGAAAATATTGCGCCATTAGTATTGTGAGAAAAGAATGGTGCCACTTGCAATACTGCGTTTCTTGATCTCACACCGATGGTATAACATATCCCTTGGTAACTCAGATTATTTTTTCTTGTAATAACAAATCAAAATACGATCACATTTGGAAACATCAAAGGCATATTTAACTTCCGACTTATTTCTAGTCGGCTTTGCCAAGAATGGACTACGGACTTTTAGAGCCCTTCACCCATTCGACTATATTTATTTACGCTTCATCGCCTTCAAGAATCATCGACAATATTCGACCATATTGACTTTGGCCTTGTCCATCTCCTTATTATTATTGTTCTTGAATCTATCTTTAAACGCTTTACTATCAGGGAATCGGCTTTCTTGAGCCGATACACGATGAAGCAAGTGACTTAAGTCAGCGAACTCTTGCCCTCCAAACTTTTCCCTAAGCGGAGGAATCAATCCTTGAAACGCCAAATCAACAAGTTGATTATCGGGCAAAGTGATGCTAAAACATCGATTCCTAGTTTCCCTAAACCTTTTAATGTAATCGCCATCGATTCCCCAAATTTACGTGAATGAGCTTAGATCGAAATCATGTGCTCCAAACCGCCTCAAAGAAGTATTCGTGAAATCGGCTTTCCAAATCGCTCCATAAGTGGACCGAATTCGAGGTAAACAGTAAACTAGGTAAAAGTCGCTCCGGATAATGACAACGGGAATGTCTTATTTTTAGTCCATCGGATCGAGCCGCTTCACCGCATTGAGCGATAAAGCGTCCGATGTGTTCCAACGCTGTAGTTGAATCATCGCCGAGAATTTCGCAAAGTCCGGTACTCAAATTATGAGGGTATGGCATACGATCTATGTAATCGGATACGGCTTTCTATAGCCGATAACCTTTCCTTTAGGTCAGATGCCAATTGGTCCCGTAAAACAGCGGAGATTTGATCGGGCCAATTTACATTATCGGCCATTGGCATAGCAGGCCCTTGATAATGTTGGTCATAGTTGGCAGCCTGCCCCCCGAGTGCAAGCTCGGGTTGCCAATTATGCTGCATCGTTGGCACACGACCATATTGATCATGCCGATTATGCCTGTCTTGAGGTTCCGGCACTGGGACAAACGGTTCTAAGTATGTTACTACCCTATGAGGACCTGGGTTTCTAAGCACGGTAGGGTCTTGTGAGAATCTCTCGGAGCCAATCGGCTGTGGAACCGATTGGGGAAAGGCATAGAACGGAGCCGATGGCGACAGATTTATTGATGCGTCGAACTTAGCGGCGTCGGTGTAGGAGTGGTAATGGCTCACCCCACTTGACCGAGGATCTCTAGGCAATATTACGGTCGGCTGGGTAGGCATCATGGTAGGGGGTGAGGTTATAGCCGACAGTTTAGGATCGGCTGTTGAGCTCTGCGTATTTTGTGCTACTAAAAGAACAGGATAATTCGGCAGAGCTTGTAATGGGTCAAGCCGACTTCCTGACGAGGCTAACTCCTGGGCTATAGATTTAACGCTATTTGCTATCATCGGCTTGAGCGTTGTCACGAGAGCCGATGATTGATTTATTAAGGCGTGGTGCACAGACTGATTAATCATAGCCGATAATTCGGCTTGAGCAGGCGGATTTTTGAGTGACGCCACGTCTGGTTTTCTGATAACAGCTTAGCATCATCTCCTCCAACGCAGTCTTCCGAGCCTCTATTTCCGGTTGTTCCATACCAAATCGCCCATTGTTTGGGCGATTATGGCTTCGCTCGTTGGATCGGATGGTGGAATCGACTTTCCCGATGAAGACATTGGTCCCACCGGCGTGCTAAGAGTGTGTTGGCATCAAAAACTTGATGTAGGGTTTCGACAAAGAAGACACTAGACGAACACCGGTTCAGAGCGTGCGGTCGATTTGACTCAGAATCGACAAGGTAAAAATATAAAATTTAATCAAAAGCCGATCGTAACGATCAATCGGCTTAGATTCAATCACCAAGCGATTAAGACCAAAGTAACAGGTAAGTCTAACTAGCCGATTAAGGCTAATCGGAGGATAAAGGTAGATCGATTTTGAAGAAGGCGTGCGCAACAAAATCGTAACAAATCAAACCTGGGGTGTAATTGATTTAAGATCAACAATCGCGATGCGCAACATTATTGATCAAAATCGATTACAAAGAGAGATCTAAATTATAGAGGCTACCCTAGTTGGCGTGAAAAAGTAGAAAAGTAAAAGTGGTTGATTGTATTGTGTCGTTGTCGCAGCTTGCTCTGGTCCTTCTTTTATACCCTTCGGCCGATCGTGTCCTACTACAACACGTTTCAAGTCTTGATCCGTATCGGCCTTATCTCAGACAGTTATTTCCTTAAAGATCTTGCCGTTACCAAAATATCTCCAAACCTTTCCAACCTGTCCGTTAATTCCCGTATCTTTGACTTTATTGCCGATTTTGACTAAGACTTACCAAATTTTGGTGCAAACAATATACTTGGCAAAGGGATTATTACATGAGTACTTTTAATAGGTTCTGTCCGATTTGATCATAGTATGTTTGGGAGTTGGCATACTTTGCAAGGAGCCGCTACCAACTATTGGATTGAAAAGGAGTTTTCTGGATCCATGTCCAAATGTACGTGAACCTGCAGGGTCACACACTTAATGGGCTGGGACGCATTAATTTGGATTGGATCCGTAATTAATGGACCTTGTGGGCTATAGCATGCTGATGGGCCCTGGTTTAGGGTTTCATCTCGTGGCTATATAAGGAGGGGAGGAGGGTGGGTGCAAGGTGTGCTTTCCCACGGTTTAGAAGTGATTCACCCGAAACCCTAGCCTCCTCCTCTGGCTGCCCCTGCCGAGCGACCAGGTGCTTGCACACCGACGCACGGCATTCCATCCCTGGACGTGTGGACTACTGTGGTGACGCTGCTGCGACTGCGGCGTGGGAGGACGATCCACTCCATCGACGCAACGACTGCGGCGAGGACGATCCACTACATTGACGCGCGAAGGATTTCGCACCTGCGCGTCTAGTGGTAATCTAATCTGTGATCCCCTTCTTGCGAGTAGCTTTTTGGTTATGCGGTAGGTTTTTTTTGTGCTAGTGTAGCATACCGCGTTCCTCTTCAGTGGTATCAGAGCCATCTTGTATAGTTTTGTGATCTGGATGTTGCACATATGATGTTTGAGGTTAGTAGATTGGATCTATTACATGTTCAGCCGGTTCATGTGATGAATTGGTGACGACAGCCATCGATGAGATCGATCGGTTTAGGGTTTGTGGAAAGTGCAAACCGACTCAATCTTGATTTGGGTGAGTCTGTTCATGGTACGACGTTACCCTTACCGGTGGAGTTACCGCCAACAGGGTTTCTAAAATATATCCATATGGGACCAAGCCAATCAGATTGAGTTGGATTGGGTCAATCTGGTTGATCCATATAAGCGCAAACCGATACAATATTGATTTGAGTGAGTCTATTCATGGTACGACGTTGCCCTTACTAGTCGGGTTACCGCCATCAGGGTTTCTAAAATGTAACCATATGGGACCAAGCCAATCATATTAGATCGGATTGGGTTTCTGAAATGTAACCATATGGCATCCATAATGATGAAGACGATGGTATCAAGCAAGGTGGCTAGGTGAACAAATCAAGCAAGGTGGCAAGGTGAACAAACAAGCATGATGATGGAGATCTTAATGCTAAGGGCCATGCTATTTCACAGCTTATTTTGATTTTCTGTGGATGTGTGTTTAATCCTTGCTATTTTCTTTATGCTCATTGCATTTGATGCCATGTTCTTAGTAGATATTGTTCATCCCTATAGTTAAAATTTTAAATCAAAATGTCCATCCAATTGTTGCACCTATCAAGAATTTAGATCGTTATTGATATGACTGCCAAACTAGTATATCAATGGCTATCTTAATAGATGATAGGGATGTGTTGGACACATCACGCATAACAATGGTAGATTTAATCAAGCTATCAAAACGGTTTTGGGCTTGAGGACACAAGACAATTGGTGTCTAGGAAAACAACACACATGAGGCAGGTTTCTTAATTGGCACCCGAAAACGGGAAGTGCTCCCTCCCTCATATAAGCCCTTGGGGCAGGTTGACCTGGCCATGAGTCAAGTTGACGGAGGTATTCATTACTTGTTTTCATATTCAACAAACAAGAATTACATAAGATGTAATTAGCAAAGGTGTTGCTTACCTATGTCATTAAATTTCTAGCAGTGATGCCAAAGCTCACTAGTGTTTGATGAATATGGATCTTGAATACTCACTATGTGTCTATAAAAGGGACATAAAATAGGAGTGTATTTTATTAAAATGTTTTATAAAATTTTTACATAAACATAGTGCTTAGAATCTTTGCATGTCTTTGTTGTAGTTCAATGGCACCTTCTCCTACTCCTGCTACACCTGGTTTTGCTTTGAGATCGATTTTGGAAAGGGAAAAACTTAATGGAACTAATTTTGTTGATTGGTATCGCAACCTTAGGATTGTTCTCAAGTATGAAAAGAAGGACTATGTTCTAGAGAATCCAATTCCTGATGAACCAGCCGAAAATGCTCCTCGGAATTTGAAGGTTGAATATGAAAAATATGTTAATGCTTCTATAGAGGTCAGCTGTCTCATGCTTGTCACTATGGACTCTGAGCTCCAAAAGCAATATGAGGACCAGGATGCTTATAATATGATTGTGGGCTTGAAGGGCATGTTTGGGAATCAAGCAAGAGCTAAGAGGTATGGTATCTCAAAGCTTTTATTTGCTTGTAAGTTGGCTGAAGGCAGTCCGGTCAGCTCTCATGTGATCAAGATGATTGGTTACATCGGAGATTGGAAAAACTTGAGTTTCCCCTTAGCCTCGGTTTGGCCATAAATGTTATTCTCCAGTCTCTGCCACAGAGCTTTGAGCCATTCATTATGAATTTTCATATGAATAGCATGGAGAAGAGCCTAACCGAGCTACATGGGATGCTCAAGGTTGCCGAGGAAAGCATTAAGAAAAAACCCAATCATGTGATGATGGTTCAGAAAACAATTGCATTCAAAAAGAGGAAGGCTAAGGCTGGGGGAATGGGAAAGAGCAAGGGCAAGGGCAAAGCTCAACATGAGATCGCAAGCCTCAAACTAAGCTTCAGAAGCTTAAAGTTGGCCCTCAACCTGATACCCAATGCTTCTATTGCAAGAAATCAGGATATTGGAAACGGAACTACGAAAAGTACCTTGCAGATATGAAGAATGGAAATGTGGTTTCCACTTCAAGTATTAATGTTATAGAAATTAATCTTGCTACTTCTTCACTTAGCTCATGGGTATATGATACCGGTTCGGTTGCTCACATTTGCAATTCGATGCAGGGGCTGATAAAGAGTAGAGACTTGGCAAAAGGAGAAGTGGATCTTCACGTGGGGAATAAAGCAAGAGTTGCTGGTCTTGCCGTTGGTACATACCCATTGCATTTGCCTTTAGGATTAGTTTTAGAACTCAATAATTGTTATTTTGTTCCATCTTTGAGTAGAAACATTATTTCATCTTCTTGTTTGGAACATGAAGGTTATGATTTCAGAATAAAGAACTTTGTTTGTTCAATATTTTTGAATGATATGTATTATGGTCGTTGCCCAATGGTGGATGGGTTGTACATCCTTGAACTCGAAGACAAACCTGTCTATAACATTAATGTAAAAAGGCATCGGCCTAATGATTTGAACCCTACCTTTTTATGGCATTGTCGCTAGGTCATATAAATGAGAAGCGCATGAAGAAGCTCCATGGTGATGGACTTCTAACCTCATTTGATTTTGAATCATTTGAAACATGTGAATCTTGTTTACTTGGCAAGATGATAATTGCCCCTTTCACAGTGTTTTAGTGAGAGAGCGAGTGAATTATTGGCCCTAGTACATACAGATGTATGTGGACCAATGAGCTCGATCGCTAGGGGTGGGTTTCAGATTTTGTAACTTTTACCGATGACTTTAGTAGATATGGATATATCTATTTAATGAGGTATAAATCTGAAACTTTTGAAAGGTTCAAAGAGTTTCAAAACGAAGTACAAAATCAACTTGGCAAATCAATAAAACACTTACGATCAGATCGTGGTGGCGAATACTTGAGCTAAGAGTTTGGTGATCATCTAAAGCAATGTGGAATCGTTCCGCAACTTACTCCGCCAGGAACGCCTCAATGGAATGGCGTGTCCGAACGATGAAACCGAAATTTATTAGATATGGTTCGGTCAATGATGAGCCAAACAGATCTGCCATTATCCTTTTGGGGTTTTGCTCTAGAGACAGCTGCATTCACTTTGACTAGGGTCCCATCAAAATCCGTTGAGAAGACGCCATATGAGATATGGACTGGGAGAAGATCCATGTTGTCATTTCTCAAGATATGGGGATGTGAGGCTTATGTAAAATGTTTACAATCAGATAAACTCGCACCTAAATCAGAAAAATGCTTTTTGTGGGGTATCCTAAAGAAACAAAAGGATATTACTTTTACAAAAGAAATGAGAACAAAGTTTTTGTTGCTCGAAATGGTGTCTTTTTGGAGAAAGAGTTTCTTTCAAAAGAAATCAGTAGGAGTGATGTGTATCTTGATGAAGTTCGAGAATCACATGAATATGTTCAAGCTACCACTGAACCTTCACAAGATGTACAAAGTGTTGTACAACCTGTGGAAGAGACTCCAGCCCCATGTAGGTCGGGGAGGCCACGTCATGTACCTATAATATATGGGAATGACATATTATTGTTGGACAATGATGAGCTCACGACTTATGAAGAAGCAATGATGGACCCAAACTCCGAAAAATGGCTTGAAGCCATGAGATCCGAAATTCAATCCATGAATGACAATCAAGTTTGGAACTTGGTCGATTCTCCTGATGGTGTAAAAACCATTGAATGCAAAAGGATTTTCAAGAAGAAGATAGACGTAGATGGAAATGTTCAGATCTATAAGGCACGGTTGGTGGCAAAGGTTTTCAAACAAGTTCAAGGAGTTGACTATGATGAAACCTTCTCACCGTTAGCCATGCTCAAGTCTGTCCGGATCATTTTAGCTATTGCTGCATATTTCGATTATGAAATAAGGCAGATGGATGTCAAAACAGCCTTCCTTAATGGGAATCTATCTGAGGATGTATACATGATACAACCTGAAGGTTTTGTTGATCCTAAATATGCTAAAAGGGTATGCAAGCTTCAAAGATCCATTTATGGGTTAAAGCAAGCATCTCGGAGTTGGAACATTCGTTTTGATGAAGTGGTCAAAGGTTTTGACTTTATCAAAAACAAGAAGAGCGTTGCGTTTACAAGAAGGCTACTGGGAGCGCACTTGTGTTTCTAATTTTGTATGTGGATGACATATTATTGATCGGGAATGATATTCCTATGCTTGAAGATGTTAAGACTTCATTGAAAAGGAGTTTCTCAATGAAGGACATGGGAGAAGGATGCTATATCTTGGGCATAAAAATCTATAGAGATAGATCAAAAAGGTTAATTGGATTAAGTGAGGAAACATACATTGACAAGATATTGAAAAGGTTTAATATGCATGAATCCAAGAGAGGTTTCATGCCAATGTCACATGGCATCAGTCTCTGCAAGAATCAATGTCCTTCGACATCTGATGAGCGAGACAGGATGAGCAAGATTCCATATGCTTCAGCTATTGGGTCTATTATGTATGCAATGATATGTACACGCCCAGATGTCTCATATGCTCCAAGTGTCACGAGCAGATACCAAGCGGATCCTGGTGATGGTCATTGGATAGCCGTAAAAAATATCCTGAAGTACTTGAGAAGAACTAAGGGTATGTTCCTTGTTTATGGAGGTGAGGAAGATCTGGTTGCAAAGGGTTACACCGATGCAAGCTTCCAAACTGACAAAGATGATTTTCGATCGCAATCCGGGTTTGTGTTTACACTCAATGGAGGAGCAGTAAGCTGGAAGAGTTCCAAGCAAAACACGGTCGCTGACTCTACGACAGAAGCGGAGTACATTGCAGCTTCGGAGGCCGCAAAAGAAGCTGTATGGATTAAGAAGTTTATCATAGAGCTTGGTGTGGTCACTAGTGCCTCTAGTCCAATGGACATCTATTGTGATAATAGTGGTGCCATTGCACAAGCAAAAGAGCCTAGATCACATCTGAAATCTAAACACATACTCCGGCGCTTTCACCTTATTCGCGAGATTGTGGATAGAGGTGACGTGAGAATATGCAAAGTACATACGGAAGCCAACGTGGCCGATCCGTTGACAAAGCCACTGCCACAGCCTAAGCTTGAGGCGCACACGAGGTCTATTGGTATTAGATACTTAATTGATTGACTCAAATGCAAGTGGGAGATTGTTAGTGTTATGCCCTTGCGCGAAGGATTCCGCATCTGCGCATCTAGTGGTAATCTAATCTGTGATCCCCTTCTTGTGAGTAGCTTTCTGGTTATGCGGTAGGTTTTTTTTGTGCTAGTGTAGCATAACGCGTTACTCTTAAAAAAAGTCACATAATGAAACTGAGTGCTAAACACCCGAATGGACTTGATATGCGTCCTAGCTCATTTTGGCACGTGTTTCGAATCCGTCCGAGTGAGTGTTAAATATTCCTCACCACGGGTCCCAATTGGCAATTTAGACTCCATGCGTATGAAAAAACGTCACAACATGAAACTGAGTGCCAAACACCTTGAATGGACTTCATATGTGTCCTAGCTCATTTAGGCACGAGTTTGAATCTGTCCGAATTAGTGTTAAATATTCCTCATGATAGGTGCCAATTTGCACTCTAGAATCTATGCGTACGGAAAAAATTCACATAATAAAACTGAGTGCCAAACACCCCGAATGGACTTCATATGCGCCCTAGATCATTTCGGCATGTGTTTCAAATCAGTCAAAGTCAGTGTTAAATATACCTCACGATAAGTCCTAATTGGCACTATAGACTCCATGCCTACGAGAAAAGTCACATAATGAAACTGAATGCCAAACTCTCGAATGGACTTGATATGTGCCCAAGCTCATTTTGGCACGTGTTTCGAATCCATCCTAGTTGGTGTTAAATATTCCTCATGACGAGTCCCAGTTTGCACTGTACACTCCATGCATACGAAAAAAGTCACATAATGAAACTAAGAGCCAAACACCTTGAATGGACTTCATATGCACCCTAGATCATTTCGGTAAGCATTTCGAATCCATCCGAATCGGTGTTAAATATTTCTCACGACGGGTCTCAATTGGCACTGTAATTCCATGCGTACGAAAAAAAGTCACATAATAAAACTGAGTGCCAAACACCCTGAATGGTCTTTATATGTGCCTTAGCTCATTTCGGCACGCGTTTGAATCTGTCCGAGTAGGTATTAAATATTTCTCATGATGGGTCACAAATGGCACTATAGACTCCATGCGTACGAAAAAAAGTACCATAATGAAACTGAGTGCCAAACACCCCGATTAGACTTCATACGCGCCCTAGCTCATTTTGTCATATGTTTCGAATCCCTTCGAGTCGATGTTAAATACTCCAAACGACGGGTGCTAATTAGCACTTTAGACTCCATGTGAATGAAAAAAAGTCACATAATGAAACACCCCGAATGGACATGATATATGCCCTAGCTCATTTCGATATGCGTTTCAAATCCGTCTGAGTCGGTATTAAATATTTCTCACAACGGGTGCTAATCTATAGACTCGATGCGTACGAAAAAAGTCACATCATGAAACTAAGTGCCAAACACCTCGAATGGACTTCATATGCACCAAGCTCATTTTGACATGCATTTCGAATCCATCCGAGTCTGTGTTAAATATTTCTCATGACTGGTTCTAATTGGCTCTTTAGACTCCATGCGTATGAAAAAAGTCACATAATTAAACTGAGTGCCAAACACGCCAAATGGACTTCATATGCGCCCTAGCTCATTTCAGCACGTGTTTCGAATCTGTCCGAGTTGGTGTTAAATATTTCTTACGACGGGTGCCAATTAGCACTGTAGACTCAATGCGTACGAAAAATAGTAACATAATAAAACTGAGTGGCAAACAACTCAAGTGGACTTCATATGCAGCCTAGCTCATTTTGGCACGCGTTTCAAATCCTTGCAAGTCAGTGTTAAATATTCCTCACGACGGGTGCCAATTGGAACTGTAGACTCCATGCGTACGAAAAAAATTCAAATAATGAAACTAAGTGCCAGACACCCTGAATGGACTTCACATGGTCCCTAGCTTATTTCGGTGTTAAATATTTCTCACAATTGGTGCCAATTGGCACTTTAGACTATATGAGTATGAAAAAATATCACATAATTAAATTGAGTGCCACACACCCCGAATGGACTTCATATGCGCCATAGCACATTTTGGTATGCGTTTCAAATCCGTTCGAGTTGGTTTTAAATATATTAATTAAATGGTGTATCAATTCCATAAATTGGATATAGCATATAAATAAGAAAAATTCTTTTATTTTAGATAGAAGAAATATTTCTTCTATCTAAAATAAAAGAATGTACCCTTCTATCCAAATCCAATTTGCATCCATAAAATAATCCAAATTCTAGAAGTAGATGAATAATTGCAATTTTTTCTGTGTACGAGATTAAAATAACTTTTAAACTATTGATATAATTTTGTATTTTTCTTGATCAGAAAAATAGATGAAAAAGAAAGGAGGTAGATTTTTGTTTGGATTTATGGTTAAAGAAGAAAAAGAAGAAAATAGGGGTTATGTTGAATTTCAAGTATTCAGTTTCACAAATAATATACGGAGACTTGCTTCACATTTGGAATTACACAAGAAAGATTTTTCATCGGAAAGAGGTCTACGAAGACTTTTGGGAAAAACGTCAACATTTGCTAGCTTATTTGGCAAAGAAAAATAGAGTACGTTATAAGAAATTAATTAGTCAGTTGGATATTCGGGAGGAGTAATTTAATCGTTCGAATTTTTTTCTTATTTTATTAGTAGTCTCATAGACTCCATGCATACAAAAAAAAGTCACAAAATGAAACTGATGAGGATATCACTACTACGGATACAACCACACCTGGTTGGGCCAACTCCAACACGTCATCCATGGGCCAAGAGGAGAGAGAGATGAAATCCATCACGTTCTGGAAACCAATTCGGCCACCGGATACTAGCCTGAAGTAAAACGAGCATAACTTTTGCATACGACGTTTGATTGTTGAGTTCTTGCACTTGATTAAAAGCTTACTTCAAGATCTTTCCAATATATTTGACCCCACCTAAATTTTTTCGGAGTACTCCATAATCACCAAAACAAATTGGGTCAACTTTCCTGTTAGGGATCGGTACCCTCGCCACGTGTAAGCATCCCCCCGGGGCCTCATGGCGGATTTCCATGGGCTCGGGGACTCATCTTCGACCTGGGAGGTGCTCTCCCGATGCTCGGGCTCGGGACCAACGAGCTCGGGCACAGACACAAGGGCGGGCACCATCCCCTTCGACCTCGACGCCTCGACCTCAACACCTCTATGCCCTTCTAGAGAAAAAGACATGTGTAACAATTTTTTATTTCATGTAAAAACTCTCCCCTGCGTGGGAATCAGCGCTCTACCTGCCCCTGCGCAGGAACTAGGGTCCAACAACTCCCGTTAAGCTCTCAACAGCTCCCGTCAAGCTCTCAACGACTATTGAAGCCTCTCGTCAGCCCCCGTCAACTCGCCACGGGCTCTTGACGTCAACTTCGGTGTCGACGATCGGGACCGTCGACTGCAGAAAGGGGGGATACAAGGATATCGTTCGGGGGTGAGGCTCGAAGTGGTACTCGTTCGGAGGTGCCTAGTGTCGCGGAATGTACATCGGGGAAGAAGCACCGAACACGAGGTTTATACTGGTTCGAGCCCCCGAGGTCTAGTAACGGCTCTACTCTAGTCTTGCCCTGAGGCGAAAGGTGTATATGCGGTTCTCTGAGAGAATACAAACAGGGCTCGAGCTAGGGGTCGCTCAGAAGCCTGGCCGTGCGGGAGAGCTCGAGCGTTCCTTTTCTCGCCGCCGTCCTACTGTGCTGTTTTTCTTAGCCTGTGTTGTGTGTTTTTTGTTGTGTTCTTCTTGTGTTGTCCCCCCGTTGGTCGGGGGATCCGTTGCTTTTGTAGCCCTCTGGGAGCCATGCTGCTTGGTCCCGAGGTTGACGTCAGGAGCCCATGGCGAGTTGACGGGGGCTGACGAGAGGCGTCAATAGTCGTTGAGAGCTTGACGAGAGCTGTTGAGAGCTTGACGAGAGCTGTTGAGAGCTTGACGGGAGCTGTTGGACACTAGTTCCCATCAGGGGTAGGTAGAGCACTAATTCCCACGTAGGGGAGAGTTTTTACATGAGATAAATAAATTGTTACAGATGTCATTTTCTCTGGAAGGCCGTAGAGGCATCGAGGTCGAAGGGGATGGTGCCCGCCCTTGTGCCTGTGCCCTAGCTCGTTGGTCCTGAGCCCGAGCATCGGGAGAGCACCTCCCAGGTCGGAGATGAGCCCCAGGGCCCGCGGAAAGCTGCCACGAGGCCCCAGGGGGATGCTTACACGTGGTGAGGGTACCGATCCCTGACAGCAAGCCCCCGAGGCTCAAGGGACGGCCCTAAAGTTTGGGACGTTCTTGAGTCTGATTGTTCTTGTAAGAAGGGATCGGCTCCTTGGTCGAGCTCGGAAGTCCTTGAGCCCGACCTCACGCATCAGAACCCCCCAAGGGCCCTTGTCGTGGTCGCTCAGACATGCTCGGGCTTTTACTTTCATGGTGTTAAATTGGAAATCGTGCCTGGGGGCGTCTGGGCTTCGCTGCCTCGATCCCCTAAGGGGGATTTGAGGAGGCAAACTGTAACGCCTCGTGCTCTAAAAGGGAGGACGACGGACATGGGATGCGATGCCTCGGGTCTCCGGGGGGAGATTCGAGGAGACGCGATTGTGGCGCTTCACGTCCCCTGCCCGAAAGTCCCAGCATGCCTTTTGAGGAATAACTGATGCTAGATATCAGAGATCGAGCCTCTTTAAAAGCTCGAAGCCACATACTTCAGAAATTCCCCACTCTTGCGCTGTGCCTTAGCCTTCCTGCTTGTTGCCTCTTCCTTCCCCTGACCCGCCTTGATCTCTCTGAGCGCCATGTCCATGTTTGGGAAAAGCACCTTGACTACGGAGAGGATGATGGAGCTTGAGGCGCTTGGACTTTTGTGCCCAGTGACGTGGTGGCTTTCGACGGCTGGGGAGGTCGAGCCGCGTCCCCGGGAGGACGAGGTCGTGAGCACGGAACAGTACACACTTCGGGCTGCGGACCCTGGAGAGCGACTTCTTGGCAGCCATTCTCGCGCAATGCAAGATCGAGCTTGTCAATCTGGTTCCGAATTCCATTCTTCTTCTTTCCATCTTCTCTCATTTCTGCGAGGGATTCTTAGGGATCCTTCCCACTCCCTCTCTTTTCTTTCCCTTTTATTCCTTGTTCTGCACCTCGAAGGACCCCGTCGTTGGGTGCCTTTACTTTCGGCTGCGGACCGGGCTCCCTTGCACCTTTCTTCAAGTCCCAACCCGGGATTCCCTCGGACCGTGGACGGAAAAGTGGTTCTATTTGAAGAAGGGCGAGGTGAGCGGACTTGCGTACAATGGCATTGCCGTGGACAGCAAGCATGAGACCCCGGAGCCAGAGGACTCGACGGCCGACCAAGAGGCCGTCGCCACTATCCATATCTGCGCGACGCGCGGCCTTACTGTCCAGGCCGTGGTCGTGGACTACCTACGGGATCAAGTGTCCCCTCTGCAGAAGAGGGTGCACCCGTTCTTTGAGATCCGAGGGAGGGACGACCCTACCTGGGAAAGCGCCAAAGGTAAATTTCTAAGACATCATCCTTTCCCGAGCTCGGGCGAACCCCCCTTTTTTTTCTGACCGCCTTCCATCCTCATTTTCTCTTTTCTGTAGCCCTGGCAGAGTCGTGGGTGGCGGCGCACATGCCGGAGGTGTTTGGGAAGGCGGCCCACACCTATGTCCTCGACGACCCCGTCCCCAAGAACATCTTGAGGCGGAGCAGCGAGGTAACCTTTTTTCCACCCCTTCGTCGGGTTCGATTTGGGCTCGAGCCTACTCTGAACGTGTTGAGCCACGCAGATGAGCTAGGAGTTGCTGGAGATGGTGAGGAGCCTGCTGCCGTTGCCCGGGATAGGCAAGGGTAAGAAGATCGCCAAGAGGCCTGCCCCAGACGCCCCAGGCCAGGCCGTCAAGAAGCCCCACGTCGAGTGGGGCGACCACGCGATGGTGAATCATTTTTGCGGAGCCTGGGGACATTCGGGTTCGACCTCAGCTTCTTTTCTTTTCCAAGCACTCTCTCTTCTCTAACCTTCTTTTCCTCTTCCCGCAGCAAGAACGGGCAGCGGTTGCCGTCGAGCCGTCGAGCCCACTCCCGGTGTCGGGGTCGCAGGGCGCCCGGGGAGAAGGTGCCTCCCCTGCTGCCGTGGGGGCAGGGCGTCGGGCCACGCCCCCTCCACCTAGGAGACGGAGACTCGTCACCCAGGTATGTGCACATCTTTTGCCTGGGGTCATGAGTGTGGGTTTCCCCTTTTGCAAGTCTTAGAGACCTTTTTCATTATAGACTTTGATTGTTGTCCAGGGCGAGTCCGAGGACGAGGAGGAGGGCACGGGGGACTATCTCTTGGTCCCCCGAGCAAGGCCGCAGTGCACCCAGCTTACCATGGCGCCCTCGAAGGGCGGCGTGACTGGGGGGTCCGACCAGGGGCCCCCTAGTCCGGACGTTGGCCCGGGCGGGGCCGCAGCGGAGCCGACGCAGCCACGGTCACAACGGAAGCAGACGCCGCTGGGCCTGATGCAGCTAAGGTCGGGACAGCGCTCGCGAGAGTCATCGAGCTCGGTGGAGCATTAGGTATGCCGATCCCCCTCGTTCGTCGCCGTCTTGGTTTTGTACTTCAGCTTTCTTAGTAACTTTGCCTTCCTCGGTAGGATCGGTTCCGCCTGCATCGCCCTGCGCTCGGCACGAGGCAGCTCGTACTGGTGCCTCCCTCAACATTGCTGACTCGGCACCGGAGGGAGCCACCGAGGAACGCACGTCATCCCTGAGCGACGACCATGCGAGACTCGAAAACCGTCTCCAGGAGGTTAGTCGAGCTCGAACCCAACTTTTTCCTTCTTTGTTTTGCTTTACACCCGTGGGGTCGTCGTGACACTTCCCGCGCCTCTTCAGGGCTTGGACCTGGTCGCCAGGGGGCTCGGGACCATGCGCATCCATACTAACCAATTCTGGGCGTTGTGCTCCCTGGTCGAGGAATGGGAGCTGTATGTCCTTGACCTCGAGGAGAGTGCAGCGTGGGTGGAGGAGGAGATCCAGCAGCTGAAGACGGAGCACGCCCTTGAGCTCTCGAAGGCTGTCGAGGCCGAGCAGAAGCGATCGGCCGAGACCCTTCCGAGCGCCCGCGCGAAGGCCGAGAAGATCCACAAGGAGATCCACACAGCGGTCGGGGAGGTCATCGAGACTACCCGGGCAGAGGCGGAGATATTTCGTAAACAAGTCGCAGAGCTCTCCGTCGCCCCCACGAAGGCCCCCTGAGCTCGAGGCGAAGATGGCCGAGCTCGAGGAGAAGTTAGAGCGAGCGACCAGGGCGGGGAAGAGCGCCCTGGCCCAGCTCCAAGAGGAGCGGAGTCAAAAATCCTGCTCGATATTGAATGGCGTCTTCTCAAGACTTAGCCAGAAATACTGCTCGAGATTAAACGTCATCTTCTCAAGACATAGCCAGAAATCCTGCTCGATATTGAATGGCGTCTTCTCAAGACTTAGCCAGGAATCCTGCTCGAGATTGAATGGCGTCTTCTCAAGACTTAGCCAGAAATCCTGCTCGAGATTGAACGGCGTCTTCTCAAGAGCTAGCCAGAAATCCTGCTCGAGATTGAATGGCGTCTTCTCAAGACTTAGCCAAAAATCCTGCTCGAGATTGAATGGCGTCTTCTCAAGACTTAGCCAGAAATCCTGCTCGAGATTTTGGCCTTTGCCTCATCGCCCCGCCTTAGTCGACGGCTCGGGGCGTAGAGTTGGCTGTTGGGACCCGAGGTCTAATCAACATTCTTGACCTGGAAAAAAGGGGCCCACGACAGAGTTAGGTCATTGGATATGCCTTTGATCGGGGGCGAACCTTGACCGTGGCGTTAGGTCGAGGCGGCCAAGTCTGGAAACACTCGGTCCTACCTCGTCGCCCTGTCCTCGCTGCCGATTCTGAGGTGCAGGAGTCAGTCACTGGGGCCTGAGGGCTAGCCAATATTTTTGACCTGAAAAAAGAGGGACCCACGACAGAGTCAGGTCACTAGACATGGCTTCGATAGAGGACAATCCTGAACCGTGGCGCCAAGTCGGGATGGCCAAGCCTGGGAACATTCTAGCCCGGGGGCCCCCTCAGCGGGCGGCCTCCTATTCAAATCACTTGACGGGGGAATAGTCGGCTTACGGCGATAAGGATCGGCTTACTGCGGTCAGAGCATCCCCGGAGGAATTTTTTAGAAATCCACAACCTCCGAGCCTGGGAAAGCTTCAGGCTCGTTAGGTCAAGATGGCCGAACCCGGAAACACTCAGGCTTGTGCCAAGTTTTGGGGCGTCAGGTCGAAATAGCCGAACTCGGGAATGCACCAAGTCCAGGGCTCCCCCCGAGGGCGGTCTTTGATTCAAAACCTTCTGCGGGGGAATAGTCGGCTTACTGCGATAAGGATCGACCTACTGCGACTGAAGCATCCCCAGAGGTGAATCTAAAGTCCATGTCCTTCGAGCCTGGGAATGCTTCAGGCTCGGGGTGCCCTCCGAGGATGGCCTCTGGTTGGCTGACTACGGGGGAATGGTCGGCTTACCCCGATAAAGATCGATTTATGGCGACCGGAGCATCCCCGAGGCGAACCTAGAGACCGCGACCTGAGGCCAAGGCACGCGGAGTGTAGGGGAAATATTCGCAGATATAGATAATAAAGAAAAACCTCTGGGCACCTCGAGAATAACTTTAATTTGCTCTCGGCGTGACCTCTGGTCCAAACCTCGAGAATAACTTTAATTTATGAAAGACACTGTGCTCGCCCCGGCGCCGGTCGCTACTGACGGCCCTTGGCCCGGGCCCCGACGTAGGGGAGTAGCCGGCTTGCCACGATGAGAATCGTCTTACCGTGGACTTGACTCCCCGAAGGTGGACCTTGAGAACGCGACCTGACGTCGTGGCCCCTGAGACGTAAAAGAGATGTTAGTACAGGTAGGGAAAGAATCTTCTATTCCGGGCAGATACTTATGCTGAGCTTGATCTCTGTGGTGCGCGAGTGTAGACCACACTCGAGGTGGCAGTCTAAGGGCGGTCCCGGGTGCAAGGGAGTAGAAAAAGCATTATAAGTATGAATGATGGAGCAAATATGCTTTCAGTAAACTAATGCTAGGTCGGCCCCCCAGCTCGAAACACTTACCAAGGGCGGTTTCGGGTACGGACCCTGCTACAGGGGGATAGTCAGCTTACCGCGACGAGAGTCGGCTTACTACGGACGTGGCCCCTGGAGGCGTACCTCAAAACTGCGACTTTGTTCGAGCAAAGGGGTAACCAGACCGAGGCCTGAGTATCTCGAGTCCGAGGGTCCCGCGGGTGTGACCACTAGAGCGAGCCCTACCACGGAGGGGAGTCATGACGCGATGAGAATCGGCTTACTGCTGGCTCGACCCTCCGGAGGCGAACCCTAGGATCACAACCCGGAAGCGCATTCGCTAGAGACACAAAGAGGCATAAAAAAGATGGCACAATCATAGTTGATAAAGCAGAAGCATTTTATCATGAAAGTAAAAGGCAGAGCATTAGACATAGAATTTCTGGAGCTGGTCAATATTTCACGAGTTCGTGAGCTCTCGGCCGTCGGGCATGGCCAGTCGGTAAGCACCCGTGCGACCTGCTGAAACGACGCTATAGGGGCCCTCCCACAGCGGGGATAACTTATTGGTGCTGGATCGGTCCTGAATCCGCTTTATGACCAGGTCCCCAACTAGGAGCCCCCTAGGTTGTACCAATCGAGAAGCATGCCTGCGAAGTGCTTGCAGGTAATGCGCCGATCGTAGCAGTGCACGACATCTTACTTCCTCTGCCAGGAGAAGATCGAGGGACCATTCTTGCTCGGGGCTGACCTGGTCGGCCGAGCTAACCCTGGCAGAGCCCAACGCGACCTCGGCGGGCAGGACGGCCTCGGTACCGAAAACGAGCCGAAAGGGGGTCACCCCTGTTGCTCGGCTCGGTGTGGAACGGATGGACCAGAGGACGGTGTGAAGTTCATCCACCCAGCCCCAACCCCGCCGCTCGAGCTCGTCGAAGACTCGCTTCTTAACACCTTGGACAATTTGTTTAGTGGCGCGCTCAACTGCCCCGTTGCTCTGGGGATGAATTACCGAGGTGTAGCAGATTTTGGTCCCTCTGTCTTCGCGCAGACTTTTGGAATAGCTTCATCGTGAATCAAGGCGTTCGTTGTCGGTAATGATCCTGCAAGGGACCCCATACCTTGAGACTACAAATGAGCGGAAGAATCTCACCGCTGCTTGGGCCGTGATGGCCGAGACTGGCTTGGCCTCGACCCATTTGGTGAAGGTGTTGATGGCGATGAACAGGAACTTCTTTCCCCCGATCGCTCGAGGGAAAGGGCCGAGGATGTCGAGGCCCCAGGTCGAGAACGGCCAAGCGAGGGGGATGGCCTGGAGGGCATAGGCTGGCTGGTGTGCCTTTCGAGCGTGGAACTAGCAAGCTAGACAGGCGCGAACGATGTCCCGAGCATCCTGGAGCGCCGTCGGCCAATAGAAGCTCATTCGGAACGCCTTCCCAACCATTGTCCTGAAAGAAGAGTGAGCGCTGCAGAGGCCCAAATGGATCTCATTGAGCAAGTATTTGCCTTCCTCCGGCGTGATGCACTTGGCGAGGACGCCCAAGGTGCCCCACCGATACAACTATACGTTGATGATCCCGTACGAGCCCGTGCGGCGCTAGAGCCTGCTGCCCTCGGCCGAATTAGGCGGGAGCTCGCCGAGGTTGAGGAACTTGACGATCGGGTCCATCCACGACGGAACGCTCTCGAGGAGGGCCACCAAATCTTCCGGATCGACGACGGTCAGGGTCGGCAGGGTCTCGAGGATGACGTCCGATGGGATTTTGTCGTTGGATGACCCGAGCTTGGACAGGAGGTCGACACCAGAGTTGTCCTTCCTGGGAACGTACCCGACCTCAAGGTTCTTAAACCACTTCTCCATCTTGCATACCTCGATGAGGTACTTCGCCATTGAAGGCTCTAAGCATTGGTAGTCTTTGTTGTACTAGTTGATGACGAGTTGAGAATCTCCTCTCACGGCCAGCCAGCGCATGCCCAGCGACTTGCATGCTCGGAGGCCGGCCAAGAGGGCCTCATACTCCATGACATTGTTGGTCGCAGGAAGCCGAAGCAAATCACATACTTCAGATGATCCCCCTGGGGTGATAATGAGGATGCTAGCCCCCGAGCGCTTAAACGATCTTGAACCGTTGAAGAACATGGTATAGGGGCCTTCTTCCTTGGCCTCGGGTTCAGGGGCGGGCTCCTCCATTTGCTCGACCACGAAGTCGGCGAGCGCCTGCGACTTGATGGTGGAGCGCACCACAAACCGAATGTCGAATTCGGCTAACTCCATTGCCCATTTGGCGATACGGCCTCCTGCTTCTTGGTTCTTCAGGATCTCGCCGAGCGGGAACCTTCTCGGAATGACCACAGCGTGCACCTGAAAGTAATGCCAGAGTTTGCACGAGGCCATGAAGAGAGCGTAGAGTAGCTTCTGGACCTAGGGGTAGCGCTCCCTTTGTCCGCGGAGCACTTCGCTGACGTAGTAGATCGGCTGTTGCCGACCATCCCTGACTGCCTGTGTTACGGTCGCGAGGTAGAGCAGCAGTGCCTCGTTCGGCTGCGGGGTCGTGAGCAGTGGGCGGCTCGAGAGATACGAGTTCAGCTCGTCGAAGGACCACTGGGCTTTGGGAGTCCACTCGAAGCCCCGATGCTTGCACAGGGCCTTAAAGAACAGCAGTCCGCGCTCCTCGAGCCTTGAGACGAATCGGCTGAGGGCGACCATGCGGCTGGCGTGGCATTGAACCTGTTTTATTTATGTTGGGGTGTCATTCTCTCGATCTCCTCGATCTTCTCCGGGTTTGGGCCCACCCCCGAGCCCCTGATCATGTAGCCGAGCACCTTGCCCGAGGTCACACTGAAGATGCACTTCTCAGGGTTGAGCTTGATTCCGTGCCTGTTTAGGTTGACAAAAGTCTCTGCGAGATCGTCGATGTGATCGGCTTCAGAAGAGCTTTTGATGATGATGTCGTTGACATAGACCTCGAGATTCCGCCCGATCTAGGGGTCGAAGGTCCTGGACATCACCGCTGGAACGTCGCCCCGCATTGCAGAGACCGAACGACATAGTGGTGAAACAGAACATCCCGAACGGCGTGATGAAGGCCGTCTTGTCCTCGTCGCCTGCCGCGAGCTTGATCTGGTGGTAGCCGAAGTAGGCGTCGAGGAAGCTTAGCATCTTAGCATTGGCGGTGGAGTCTACGATCTGATCTATTCGTGGGAGAGGAAAGTTAACCTTCGGGCATGCCGAATTCAAACACGTGTGGTCGACACACATCCTCCATTTTCTGCCTTTTTTTTGCACGATCACCGGGTTGGCCAGCCATTCGGAGTAGTCAATCTCACGAATGAAGCCGGCCTTCAAGAGCTGGTCGAGATGTTCCCTGATTATTGCCACCTTCTTGGGGGGGAAAACGCCGTAGCTTCTAGCACACGGTCCTGCAGCCAGGCCTTGTTTGCAATTTGTGCTCGATCACCTCCCTTGGGATCCTTGACATGTCTGCCGGTTCCCACACGAATATGCTCTTATTGGCGTGGAGGAAGGTGACGAGCTCGAGCTCCTATTTTGGGTCGAGCTGGGTGATGAGGTGGACGCGCTTGTCTGGGTCGCCTTCTTCAAGCTGGACGGCCTTGGTCGGGCCGCTGGGTTGGATCAATGCCTTCCGGCGGGCGTCCTTTAGCGTTACCTCGGGACCCCGCTGGGGGAGCTTGCACGCGATCGCCAGGGCTTTCTCTTCGCAGCAGTGTGCTACTTTGAGGTCGCCACGGACGGTTATGACACCATGGGGCCCGGGGAGCTTCATGCAATGGTGGCCATAATGGTTCGCCGCCATGAACTTGATTAAGGCCGGTCGCCCGAGGATGGCGTTGTATGGGAGATCTTCGTCCACCACCTCGAAAGTGATTAGCTCGGTACGGAAGTTCGCCGAGTCACCGAAGGTGACGGGCAGGACCACCTGCCCGAGCGGAGTGTTCGAGCTTCCCAAGACGATGTCAAGAAGGGGATCATATGCTCCTCGATCTTTGATCGTGGATCCAGATCCGGTCCAAATGCTAGCCGAGAGTAGGTTGAGGGAACTCCCTCTGCCAACCATAACCCTCTCGACCACGGTGTTGCTCATGGTCGGGGCCACGACCAGGGCGGTCTTAAGGTCCTTGGACATTCCTGGGGGAGCATCGTCCCGGGAGAAGGTGATCGGAACACTAGCCCATTTACAAGGCTGGTCGTCGGGCTTCCCGACCGAAGCTTGATATACGGTGCGCGCGGCTTTTTTGAGCTCGCGCCGGGATTGGTATGCCGATGAGCCACCGAAGATCATGTCGACGCGGCGATTGCCCTGCTGGAATTCCAGGTTGAGGCCCTCTGGGCCCTCGCGGGCATCGTTCCCATCAGGCAGCTCGTCCCCTTTCGGGAGCGTGGGCATCTCTCCATGCCCGTCGTAGAAGGCGTTCATCTTGAACTGCCACATTTTACAGGTCCGCAGGTCGTGGCTGTGGGCTCTGTGGAATGGGTAGAATTTATCCGGGTCGTACCCGGGCCTGGCCTCGTTGGCGTGAGGTCAGGCGATGCCCCACTAGAGGTCGGCCCGATGCTGTCCCTGCTGTGGTGCAGCCCGACGATGCCCTTGTTGGGGTTGACGTTGCGCTTGCGGATGTCGCGGCTGACCGCGTTGAGGCCGAAGCTCATTGCGGTATGGTTGCCGCACCTCCACCTCACGCCCGGCGTCCACTGTGGCGACCACCCGTAGCTAGCTACCGCCATCGCAGCGACCTTGCCCTCGCTTCTTGCTACGCGGGTCTGGGCCAGCGTTCCTGGCACTTGACGGCCTGACCTCGCCAGGTGTTAGTGTTATGCCCTTGAGGCAATCATTTAGATGATTGTAACATGACTATGTTTATGAATAATAATATGATTATTGGTCCAATGAATGTATATCATTGTATTGATCAACAAGTATGTGACTTGCTTATGAAGCTCTTTACTTAATGATGTAATTCGATAAATATCTCTGATCGGATATCATCGTGATAGGACAACGATGAATAGATCAAGACATGTAGTGATCGATGATCTTGCTTCATAGATCATGGGATATGGAGATATCATCTATACATTGTGGACGCATGTTGAAGAACATGGGTTAGATAGACTCGCAATGGGACATCGCGAGAATGTTTCATTCTTATGTGTCATCGCTGTATCTCATACCTAGTAGATGTATGATCCTTAGATCTGAGATTGTCATATTCCCTACATGTGTAATAGTTTTCCTTGGGGCTATCAAACACTACTTCCTAACCGGATAGTTATAAAGGTAGCTTTCATGTTTACTATGAAACGTGCGAGAGGGAAGTGAGCAATAAGATGGAATTTGCCACCCAATGAAACGGAGATATATGACAAGGTCACTCGTGTGATATGATTAAAGAAGTGCATGGCCATGCCGTGATTGAGGAGTCAATCACAACTTATTAATATATCATGGATACGAGAGATGGATTGAATCATCAAAGGATGACATGCTTCTCGCCTTGAGATAAATCTTCATATACATGGCAAAGGGATTATTACATGAGTACTTTTGATAGGTTCTGTCCGATTTGATCATAGTATGTTTGGGAGTTGGCATACTTTGCAAGAAGCCACTACCAACTATTGGATTGAAAAGGAGTTTTCCAATCCACGTCCAAACGTACGTGAACCTGCAGGGTCACACACTTAATGTGCTAGGACGCATTAATTTGGATTGATCCGTAATTAATGAACTCGTGGGCTTAGCACGCTGATGGGCCCTAGTTTAGGGTTTCATCTCGTGGCTATATAAGGAGGGGAGGAGGGAGGGCGAAGGTGTGCTTTCCCATGGTTTAGGAGTGATTCACTGAAACCCTAGCCTCCTCCTCTCGCTGCCCTTGCCGAGCGACTGTGTGCTTGCACACGACGCACGGCGCTCCATCTCTCGGACGTGTGGACTACTACGGTGACGCCGCTGGCGATCGCGACGTGGGAGGACGATCCACGCGCGGCGAGGACGATCCACTACATCGACGCAACGATCGCGGCGAGGACGATCCACTACATCGACGCCAAGGATTCCGCAGAATCGCGCGCCTAGTGGTAATCTTATCTATGATCCCCTTCTTGCGAGTAGCTTTCTGGTTACGCGGTAGTTTTTTTTGTGCTAGCATAGCATACCGCGTTCCTCTTCAGTGGTATCAGAGCCATCTCATATAGTTTTGTGATCTGGATGTTGCACATATGATGTGTGAGGTTAGTAGATTGGATCTATTACATGTTCAGCCAGTTCATGTGATGAATTGGTGATGGCAGCCATCGACGAGATCGATCGGTTTAGGGTTTGAGGAAAGTGCAAACCGACTCAATCTTGATTTGGGTGAGTCCGTTCATGGTAGGACGTTACCCTTACGGCCGGGTTACCGCCATCGTGGTTTCAAACGTATCCATATGGGACCAAGCCAATCGATTGAGTTGGATTGGGTCAATCTGTTGATCCATGGTAAGCGCAAACAGATTCAATATTGATTTGGGTGAGTCCGCTCATGGTACGACGTTGTTCTTACCGGTCGGGTTACCGCCATGACAGAAGATCACCGCTGTGGCGCCGCCCCTCGACCTCGAAGTCGAGGGTTGTTTTTGTTTAACCTGCTTTTGCAGGAATTATGTGAAATAGTATGGCCTATGTGTATGTGATGCATGTAATTTCCACATGGCTCAAGTGCCGTGTCAAGCCATAAGGCTATTTAAATTGTATAACGACCTGCGTGTCGACTTGTGATGCTTCAAACCCTCATGTAAATTTCATTATCAAAAGTTGTAAGGAGTTGCATCCATAATGATGAAGACGATGGTATCAAGCAATATGGCTAGGTGAACAAATCAAGCAAGGTGGCTAGGTGAACAAACAAGCATGATGATGGAGATCTTAATGCTAAGGGCCATGCTATTTCACAGCTTATTTTGATTTTCTGTGGATGTGTGTTTAATCCTTGCTATTTTCTTTATGCTCATTGCATGTGATGCCATGTTCATAGTAATCTTTGTTCATCCCTATAGTTAAAATTTTAAATCAAATTGTCCATCCAATTGTTGCACCTATCAAGAATTTAGATCGTTATTGATATGACAGCCAAAGTAGTATATCAATGGCTATCTCAATAGATGATAGGGATGTGTTGGACACATCACACATAACAATGGTAGATTTAATCAAGCTATCAAAACGGTTTTGGGCTTGAGGACACAAGTGGTTGGGATTTGATTTCAGAATGAAGGAACCTATACAAGACAAGTGGTGTCTAGGAAAACACACATGAGACAGGTTTCTTAATTGGCACCCGAATCACGGAAGTGCTCCTCCTCATGTGAGCCCTTGGGGCAGGTTGACTCGCCATGAGTCAAGTTGATGGAGGCATTCATTACTTGTTTTCATACTCAACAAACAAGAGTTACATATGATGTAATTAGCAAAGGTGTTGCTTACCTATGTCATTAAATTTCTAGCAAGTGATGCCAAAGCTCACTAGTGTTTGATGAATATGGATCTTGAATACTCACTATGTGTCTATAAAAGGGACATAAAATAGAAGTGTCTTTAATTAAAAGTTTAATAAAAGTTTTACATAAACATAGTGCTTAGAATCTTTGCATGTTTTTGTTGTAGTTCAATGGCACCTTCTCCTACTCCTGCTACACCTGGTTTTGCTTTGAGATCGGTTTTGGAAAGGGAAAACTGAATGGAACTAATTTTGTTGATTGGTATCGCAACCTGAGAATTGTTCTCAAGCATGAAAAGAAGGACTATGTTCTAGAGAATCCAATTCCTGATGAACCAGCCGAAAATGCTGCTCGCAATTTGAAGGTTGAATATGAAAAGCATGTTAATGCTTCTGTAGAGGTCAGCTGTCTCATGCTAGTCACCATGGACTCTGAGCTCCAAAAGCAATATGAGGACCAGGATGCTTACAATATGATTGTGGGCTTGAAGGGCATGTTTGGGAATCAAGCAAGAGCTGAGAGGTATGGTATCTCAAAGCTTTTATTTGCTTGTAAGCTGGCTGAAGGCAGTCCGGTCAACCCTCATGTGATCAAGATGATTGGTTACATTGGGAGATTGGAAAAACTTGAGTTTCCCCTTAGCCTCGGTTTGGCCACGATGTTATTCTCCGCCTCGCCTCAGAGCTTTGAGCCATTCATTATGAATTTTCATATGAATAGCATGGAGAAGAGCCTAACCGAGCTACATGGGATGCTCAAGGCTGCCGAGGAAAGCATTAAGAAAAAACCCAATCATGTGATGATGGTTCAGAAAACAACTGCTTTCAAAAAGAGGAAGGCTAAGGCTGGGGGAATGGGAAAGAGCAAGGGCAAGGGCAAGGGCAAGGGCAAGGGCAAGGCTCAAGATGAGATCGCAAGCCTCAAAACTAAGCTTCGTGCTTAAAGTTGGCCTCAACCTCGATACCCAATGCTTCTATTGCAAGAAATCGGGGCATTGGAAACGAATCGAAAAGTATCGGCAGATAAGAAGAATGGAAATGTGGTTTCCACTTCTGTATTAATGTTATAGAAATTAATCTTGCTACTTCTTCACTCAGCTCATGGGTATATGATACCGGTTCGCTTGCTCACATTTGCAATTCGTTGCGGGTGATAAAGAGTAGAGACTTGGCAAAAGGAGAAGTGGATCTTCGCGTGGGGAATAAAGCAAGAGTTGCTGGTCTTGCTGCTGGCACATACCCATTGCATTTGCCTTCGTGATTAGTTTTAGAACTTAATAATTGTTATTTTGTTCCATCTTTGAGTAGAAACATTATTTCATCTTCTTGTTTGGAACATGAAGGTTATGATTTCGAATAAAGAACTTTGTTTGTTCGATATTTTGAATGATATGTATTATGGTCGTTGCCCCATGGTGGATGGGTTGTACGCCCTGAACTCAAGAAAACCTGTCTATAATATTAATGTAAAAGGCATCGCCTAATGATTTGAACCCTACCTTTTGTGGCATTGTCGCTAGGTCATATAAATGAGAAGCGCATGAAGAAGCTCCATGGTGATGGACTTCTAACCTCATTTGATTTTGAATCATTTGAAACATGTGAATCTTGTTTACTTGGCAAGATGACAAAAGCCCTTTCACGTGTTTTAGTGAGAGAGCAGTGAATTATTGGCCCTAGTACATGTGTATGTATGTGGACCAATGAGCTCGATCGCTAGGGGTGGGTTTCAGATTTTGTAACTTTTACCGATGACTTCAGAGATATGGATATATCTATTTAATGAGGCATAAATCAAACTTTTGAAAGGTTCAAAGAGTTTCGTAACGAAGTACAAAATCAACTTGGCAAAACAATAAAACACTTACGATCCGATCGTGGTGGCGAATACTTGAGCCAAGAGTTTGGTGATCATCTAAAGCAATGTGGAATCGTTCCGCAACTTACTCCGCCAGGAACGCCTCAATGGAATGGCGTGTCCGAACGATGTAACCGAACTTTATTAGATATGGTTCGATCAATGATCACCAAACAGATCCGCCATTATCCTTCCGGGTTTCGCCTAGAGACAATGCGCTCACTTTGAATAGGGTCCCATCAAAATCTGCTGAGAAGACGCCATATGAGATATGGACCGAGAAGACCCATGTTGTCATTTCTCAAGATATGGGGATGTGAGGCTTATGTAAAACGCTTACAATCGATAAACTCACACCTAAATCGTAAAAATGCTTTTTGTGGGGTATCCTAAAGAAACAAAAGGATATTACTTTTACAAAAGAAACGAGAACAAAGTTTTTGTTTCTAAATGGTGTCTTTTGGAGAAAGAGTTTCTTTCAAAAGAAATCAGAGGAGTGATGTGTATCTTGATGAAGTTCGAGAATCACATGAATATGTTCAAGCTACCATCGAACCTTCACAAGATGTACAAAGTGTTGTACAACTCGTGGAAGAGACTCCACCCACGTAGGTCGGAGAGGCCACGCATGTACCTATAAGATATGGGAGTGACATATTATTGTTGGACAATGATGAGCCCATGACTTATGAAGAAGCAATGATGGACCCAACTCAAAAATGGCTTGAAGCCATGAGATCCGAAATTCAATCCATGCATGACAATCAAGTTTGGAACTTGGTCGACTCTCCCGATGGTGTAAAACCATTGAGTGCAAATGGATTTTCAAGAAAAAGATAGACGAGATGGAAATGTTCAGATCTATAAGGCACGGTTGGTGGCAAAGGGTTTCAAACAAGTTCAAGGAGTTGACTATGATGAAACTTTCTCACCGTAGCCATGCTCAAGTCTGTCTCGGATCATTTTAGCTATTGTCGCATATTTTGATTATGAAATATGGCGATGGATGTCAAAACAACATTCCTTAATGGGAATCTTTCCGAGGATGTATACATGATACAACCTCAAGGTTTTGTTGATCCTAAATATGCTAAAAGGGTATGCAAGCTTCAAAGATCCATTTATGGGTTAAAGCAAGCATCTCGAGTTGGAACATTCGCTTTGATGAAGTAGTCAAAGGTTTTGACTTTATCAAAATGAAGAAGAGCCTTGTGTTTACAAGAAGGCTAGTGGGAGCGCACTTGTATTTCTCGATTTTGTATGTGGATGACATATTATTGATCGGAATGACATTCCTATGCTTGAAGATGTTAAGACTTCATTGAAAAGGAGTTTCAATGAAGGACTTGGGAGAAGCATGCTATATCTTGGGCATAAAAATCTATAGAGATAGATTAAAAGGTTAATTGGATTAAGTCAGAAACGTACATTGACAAGATATTGAAAAGGTTCAATATGCATGAATCCAAGAGAGGTTTCATGCCAATGTCACATGGCATCGCCTCGCAAGAATCGTGTCCTTCGACATCCGATGAGCGAGACAGATGAGCAAGATTCCATATGCTTCAACTATTGGGTCTATTATGTATGCCATGATTTGTACACGCCAGATGTCTCATATGCTCTAAGTGTCACGAGCGTATACCAAGTGGATCCCGTGATGGTCATTGGATAGCCGTAAAAATATCCTCAAGTACTTGAGAAGAACTAAGGGTATGTTCCTTGTTTTTGAGGTGAGGAAGATCTGTTGCAAAGGGTTACACCGATGCAAGCTTCCAAACCGACAAAGATGATTTTCGATCGCAATCCGGTTTGTGTTTACACTTAATGGAGGAGCAGAAGTCGGAAGAGTTCCAAGCAAAACACGGTGGCCGACTCTACGATGTAAGCGGAGTACATTGCGCTTCGGAGGTCGCAAAGGAAGCTGTGTGGATTAAGAAGTTTATCACGAGCTTGGTGTGGTCGCTAGTGCCTCTAGTCCAATGGACATCTATTGTGATAATAGTGGTGCCATTGCACAAGCAAAAGAGCCTAGATCACATCGTAAGTCTAAACACATACTCCGCCGCTTTCACCTTATTCGCGAGATTGTGGATAGAGGTGACGGAGAATATGCAAAGTACATACTAAGCCAATGTGGCCGATCCGCTGACAAAGCCATTGCCACAACCTAAGCATGAGGCACACAAGGTCTATTGGTATTAGATACTTAATTGATTGACTCAAGTGCAAGTGGGAGATTGTTAGTGTTATGCTCTTGAGGCAATCATTTAGATGATTGTAACATGACTATGTTTATGAATAATAATATGATTATTGGTCCAATGAATGTATATCATTGTATTGATCAACAAGTATGTGACTTGCTTATGAAGCTCTTTACTTAATGATGTAATTCGATAAATATCTTCGATCGGATATCATCGATAGGACAACGATGAATAGATCAAGACATGTAGTGATCGATGATCATGCTTCATAGATCATGGATATGGAGATATCATCTATACATTGTGGACGCATGTTGAAGAACATGGGTTAGATAGACCCGCAATGGGACACCGCGAGAATGTTTCATTCTTATGTGTCATCGCAGTATCTCATACCTAGTAGATGTATGATCCTTAGACCGAGATTGTCATATTCCCTACATGTGTAATAGTTTTCCTTGGGGCTATCAAACACTACTTCCTAACCGGATAGTTATAAAGGTAGCTTTCATGTTTACTATGAAACGCAAGAGAGGAAGTGAGCAAATAAGATGGAATTTGCCACCCAATGAAACGGAGATATATGACAAGGCCACTCGTGTGATATGATTAAGGAAGTGTATGGCCATGCCGTGATTGAGGAGTCAATCACAACTTATTAATATATCATGGATACGAGAGATGGATTGAATCATCAAAGGATGACATGCTTCTCGCCTTTGAGATCAATCTTCATATACTTGGCAAAGGGATTATTACATGAGTACTTTTGATAGGTTCTGTCGATTTGATCATAGTATGTTTGGGAGTTGGCATACTTTGCAAGAAACCACTACCAACTATTGGATTGAAAAGGAGTTTTCCAATCCATGTCCAAACGTACGTGAACCTCGCAGGTCACACACTTAATGGGCCGGGACGCATTAATTTGGATTGGATCCGTAATTAATGAACTCGTGGGCTTAGCACGATGGGCCCTAGTTTAGGTTTCATCTCGTGGCTATATAGGAGGGGAGGAGGAGGGCGATGGGTGTGCTTTCCCACGGTTTAGGAGTGATTCACTCAAACCCTAGCCTCCTCCTCTGCGCCTCGCCGAGTGACCAGTGTGCTTGCACACGACGCACGGCGCTCCATCTCTCGGACGGTGGACTATCAGCGGTGACGCCGCTGCGATCGCGGCGTGGAGGACGATCCATGGCGAGGCGAGGACGATCCACTACATCGACGCAACGATCGCGGGCGAGGACGATCCACTACATCGACGCGCTGGCGAAGATTCCGCAATCGCGCTGGCCTAGTGGTAATCTTATCTATGATCCCTTCTTGCGGTAGCTTCGTTACGCGGTAGTTTTTTTTTGTGCTAGCATAGCATACCGCGTTCCTCTTCACCAGGGACGCGGCCGAGCTTCCCCTGGTCGTAGTCATATTTCCAACGGACGGTGTCGTCCGTGTTTGCGTAACGTTTCGCCATCCGGAACAATCTGTGGACATTGAGGTTGGCGGTGATCTCCAAGTTCTCAGTGAGGCGCCTGTCCCGGACGCCAAACTTGAAGGCCTTGACGACGGCCTCACCAGAGAGTTTCGGGATTCAGTTTCTTGCGTGGGTGATCCAGCGAATGAAGTCGCGAAGAGGTTCGCCCTTGCACTGGATGATGAGATCCAGGTCCGTTTCTCGTCCAGGGCGCTCATAGTAGCTCTGGAAGTTTGACCGAAGGGCGCTTCACACCTGGCGCCATGACCGGAAGGCGTCGGGGGCTTGGTTAAAGATCCAGGTGCGAGCAGTGCCGTCCAGGATAGTAGGGAGGTAGTTGACCATTACAGCATCGTCCCCGTCGGCCGCCAGGATCGCGGTGGAGTAGATTGAGAGAAATTCATCGAGATTCTTGGTCCCGTCGAACTGCTCCATCGGGGCGGGCTTGAACTGAGCCGGCCAACGTACCCGACGAAGGCCAATAGAGTACGCTAGGTAGCCGTAGGTCGGGGCAGCGCTGTTGCCGCTGCTATGGTTAGAGTTTCCATCGGTGAGGCAATCGAACTCGAGCCGACGGTGCACCCTACGCTGGTCCTGGTGGTTAAGGAGGGCTTCGTCAGGACGGCGATGATCACGAACCTTCTGACGCCTGGGCGGATTATCCGAAGACATTCTCCGTGCGCCATTACTCGAAATGCGAAAATCGCTACCATCAGGCCGATTATGGGACGCGACGCACCGGACCGGGTCCGTGAGGTGGGGATACCATGTGCATGGCTCTGGGCCCATGGGTATGGAGTCGGCCGGCGAGAGCGGCGGTGGCCACGAGACGAACTGTCATCGCTTTTTAGGGAGCGAGGCTCGGGGGGTCAGTGCCATTGTTGCTTCGAGGGCATGACCTCATCGGCCGCCCTGCCAAGCTCCTCAACAGGAGACCGGCGAAAGAGGGCCAACCTCGCCTGGGTAGGATCAACCATGACCCGGGCGATGGCCCGCAAACGTTCCCGGTTGGGATCGTTCAGGCGAGTAGGCTGCGGTGCCCGGACGAGGTGCGGCTCTTCGCGCCCTCCCGCCTGAGGGCGTTGATGGCTCGTTGATGGAAATCGACTAATCGACACGCCTCCTTCGGGCTTCTAGGTCATCGCTACTGCGCTCTCGCCGCCGCCGCACCTGCCAACCATGAAGGCCAAGCGTTCGCATGGCGGTGGCGAAGGCGAGAACATGGAGGTGGAGCCTTCACACTCGGGACCGTCGACCGAGTCTAGCCTTGCTGATCGTGACATGTCGTCGTTGAAGCTAAAGGTGCCGGCGACACTTGAGCAGAGAACTCTGAACGAGCGAAACTCGGGCCACACGGTGGACGCCAGCTGTCGATGATCGGGACTGTTGACCACAGAAAGGGGGATGCAAGGAGATCGTTCGGGGGCGAGGCCCGAAGTCGTGCTTGTTCGGAGGCGCCTAGCGTCGCGGAATGTACATCGGGGGAAAGCACCGAACATGAGGTTTATACTGGTTTGAGCCCCCGAGGTCGGGTAACAGCTCTACTCTAGCCTTGCCCTGAGGTGAAAGGTATATATGCGGTTATGTGAGAGAATACAAACAGGGCCCGAGTCGTGGGCCGCCGTGGCTGGCCGCTGCGGGGGAGCTCGAGCGCCTTTTCGCCGCCGCCCATCGTGGCTGTTTTTCTTGGCGTGTGTAGTGTGTTTTTTTGTTGTGTTTTTCTTGTGTTGTCCCCCCATTGGTCGGGACGATCCGTTGGTTTTGTAACCTTCTGGGAGCCTTGCTGCTTGGTCCCGAGGTTGAAATCAGGAGCCCATGGCGAGTTGACGGGGGCTGACGAGAGGCGTCAATAGTCGTTTAGAGCTTGACGGGAGTTGTTGAGAGCTTGACGGGAGCTGTTGAGAGTTTGACGGGAGCTGTTGGACCCTAGTTCCCGCGTAGGGGTAGGTAGAGCGTGGGGAGTGTTTTTACATGAAATAAATAAATTATTACAGATGTCTTTTTCTCTGGAAGGGCGTAGAGGTGTCGAGGTCGAGGCATCGAGGTGGAAGGGGATGGTACTCGCCCTTGTGCCTGTGCCCGAGCTCATTGGTCCTCAGCCCGAGCATCGGGAGAGCACCTCCCATGTCAGAGATGAGCCCCCGGGCCCACACAAAGCCGCCACGAGGCCCCGGGGATGCTTACACGTGGTGAGGGTACCGATCCCTAACACTCAGGACCAAGCAGCAAGGTCCCAGAGGGCTACAAAAGCAACATATCACCCCGACCAAGAACGGGGGACAACACAACAAGAACACAACAAAAACACACAACAGAGAGACGAAGGAAAAAACCCACAACACACGCCAAAAACACAGCACAGTAGGGCGGTGGCGAGAAAAGGGACGCTCGAGCTCCCCCTCGCTGCCAGGCTTCTGAGCGGCCCCTAGCTTGGGCCTTGTTTGTATTCTCTCAAAGAACCGCATATACACCTTTCGCCTCAGGGCAAGACTGGAGTAGAGCTATTACCCGACCTCGGGGGCTCGAACCAATATAAACCTCGTGTTCGGTGCTTCTTCCCCGACGTACATTCTACGACGCTAGGCGCCTCCGAACGAGCACGAATTCGGGCCTCGCCCCCGAACAATCTCCTTGCATCCCCCTCCGATCATCGACAGCTGGTGCTCACCGTGGGGCCCGAGTTTTGCTGTTCAGAGTTCTCTTCTCCAGCGTCGCCAGCACCTTCGGCTTCGATGACGACATGTCATGATCAACAAGGCTGGACTCGGTCGACGGTCCCGAGTGTGAAGGCTCCACCTCTATGTTCTCGCCTTCGCCTCTGCCGCGCGAACGCCTGACCTTCATGGCCGGCAGCCGCGAGGCGAGCACGGGGATGAGTGAAGGTGACCTAGAAACCCCGAAGGAGGCTCGTCGATTGGTCCAGGTTGCCATCAACCAGGCCATCATCGCCCTTCGACAGGAGGGGCGCTGGCGGGCTCCGACTCGCCCGGGCACCGTGAGTCCCTACTACCGGACGATCCCAACAGGGAATGTTTGCGGGCCATTGCCCGGGTCATGGCTGATCCTATCCAGGCGAGGTCGGCCCTCTTTTGCCCGGTCTCATGTTGAGGAGCTTCGCAGGGCGGCCGACAGGAACGCTTATGGCCACCGCCGCTCACCGCCGACCAGATCCGCACACCGAGCCCACCGCAGCCGTCCCCACCTCACCGGGACCCGGGCCCAGTGCACGAGCGTCCCCGCGATCAACAGAGGGGCAGCAGTGCTCGCTCGAGTAACGACGCTTCTGGAGGCCTGTCTCCGGATATTCCGCCCAGGCAGCAGAAGGTTTGAGATCATCGCCGTCCTAACGATGCCCTCTTTAACTGCCAGGAACGATGCGGGGTGCACCGTCAGCTCGAGTTCGATCGCCTCGCCAATGGCAACTTTGACCATAGTAGCGACGACAATGCCGCCTCGACCCACGGCCGCCTCAACAGACCCATCGGCTTCGCGGTACACCGGGTCGCTCGGGTTCAAGCTTGCCCCGATGGAGCGGTTCGACGGAACCAAGAATCCCGATGAATTTCTCTCAATCTACTCCACCACGATCCTAGCAGCCGGTGGGGACGAGGCTGTAATGGCCAACTAACTCCCTACCATCCTCGACGATACCGCCGCACTCGCTTTTAACCAGCCCCGACCTTCGGTCATGGCGCCAGTGGCGGCGCCTCCGATCAAACTTCCAGAGCTGGTACGAGCACCCTAGACGAGAAAGGGACCTAGATCGCATCATTCAGGGCAAGGGCGAACCTCTCCGCGACTTCGTTCGCTGGTTCTCCCGCGTAAGAAACTCAATCCCGAACGTCTCTGGCGAGGCCGTCGTCAAGGCCTTCAAGTTCGGCGTCCGGGACAGGCACCTCACCGAGGACCTGGAGATCACTGCCAACCTCAATGTCCATAGATTGTTCCGGATGGCGAAACGTTACGCGGACGCGGACGACGCCGTCCATTGGAAACATGACTACACCGGGGCAGGCTCGGCCGCGTCCCTGGTGAGGCTGGGCCGTTTGGCGCCAAGGACGCTGGCCTAGACCTGCACAACAAGAAGCGAGGGCAAGGTCGCCACGATGGCGGCAGCAAGCTACGCGTGGTCGCCGCAGCGGACGTCGGGCGCGAAGTGATGGAGGTGCGGCAACCCGACCGCAATAAGCCTCAGCCTCAGCGTGATTAGCAGCGACATCTGCAAGCGCAACGTCAACCCCAACAAGGGCAGTGTCGCGCCGCGCCACAGCAGGGACAGCATCGGGCCGACCTCCAGCGGGGCGTTGCCCGACCATGCAAATGATGCCAGGCCCAAGTATGACCCAGATAAGTTCTGCCCGTTCCACAGAGCCCACGGCCAAGACCTGCAGAGCCGTAGAATGTGGCAGTTCAAGATGGACGCTTTCTACGATGGGCATGGAGAGATGCCCACACTCCCGAAAGGGGATGAGCTGCCCGACGGGAACGGTGCTCACGAGGGCCCAAAGGGCCTCGACCTGGAATTCCAGTAGGGCGATCGCCACGTCGACATGATCTTCGGTGGCTCATCCGCATACCTCCCAACGCGAGCTCAAAAACGCCGCGTGCACCGTATATCAAGCTTCGATCGGGAAGCCCGACGACCAGCCTTGTAAATGGGCTGGTGTTCTGATCACCTTCTCTCGGGACAATGCTCCCCCAGGAATATCCAAGGACCTTAAGATCTCCCTAGTCGTCGCCCCGACCATGAGCAACACCATGGTCGGGAGGGTTATGGTTGACGGAGGGAGTTCCCTCAACCTGCTCTTGGCTAGCACGCTGGACCGGATGCAGATCCCCCGGTCAAAGATCAGGAGCACAACAGTCCCCTTCTTCAGCATCGTGCCGGGAAGCTTGACCACTCCGCTCGGGTAGGTGGTCCTGCCCGTCACCTTCGTCGACTCGACGAACTTCCACACCGAGCTAATCACCTTCGAGGTGGTGGACGAAGATCTCCCCTACAACGCCATCCTCAGGCGGTCGGCTTTAATCAAGTTCATGGCGACGAACCATTATGGCCACCGTTGCATGAAGCTCCCCGGGCCCCATGGTATCATAACCGTCCGTGGTGACCTCAAAGTAGCGCACTGCTGCGAAGTGAAAGCCCTGACGATCGCGGGCATGCTTCCCCAGCGGGGTCCCGAGGTAACGCTAAAGGACGCCTGCTGGAAGGCGATGATCCAACCCGTGGTCTCACCAAGGCCGCCCAGTACCAAGAAGGCGACCTGCATAAGCGTGTCCACCTCGCCGCCTCCCACCGACTGTGAATAGGAGCTTGAGCTCGTCACCTTCCTCCGTGCCAATAAGAGCTTATTTGTGTGGGAACCGGCAGACATACCGGGGGTCCCGAGGGAGGTGATCGAGCACAAATTGCAAACAAGGCCTGGCTGCAGGCCCGTGCGCCAGAAGCTACGGTGTTTTTCCCCCGAGAAGGTGGCAATAATCCGAGAACACCTCGACCGGCTCCTGAAAGCCGGCTTCGTTCATGAGATTGATTACTCCGAATGGCTAGCCAACCCGGTGATAGTGCAAAAGAAAGGCGGGAAGTGGAGGATGTGTGTCAACCACACGGGTTTGAATTCGGTGTGCCCAAAGGAGAACTTTCGCGTTCCGCGCATAGACCAGATCGTGGACTCCACCGCCAATGCCAAGATGCTAAGTTTCCTCAATGCCTACTCTGGCTACCATCAGATCAGGCTCGCGGCAGGCGACGAGGACAAGACGACCTTCATCATGCCGTTCGGGATGTTCTACTTCACCACTATGTCGTTCGGCCTTCGCAACGCGGGGGCGACGTTCTAGCGGGTGATGACCAGGACTTTCAACCCCTAGATCAGGCGGAATCTCGAGGTCTATGTCGACGACATCATCGTCAAAAGCTCTTCTGTGGTCGACGATCTCGCGAAGACCTTTGCCAACCTAAACAGCATG
>JAYEVK010000430.1:0-183712 GCA_036346275.1 Otatea glauca | reverse complement strand
GAAGATGCTGGCGGCGCCCAGCGTCCTCTCCCAGCGCTACGGCGCCGTCCCGGAGCCAGAGGCCGAGCGCGCCGCCACCGCCGTCGAGGCCGAGGCCTTCGCGGCGGCCTCCCAGTCCCCCGGCGCCTCCTCGGTCTCCGTCGAGGAAGGGATCGAGGTCCTCCAGGCGTACTCCAAGGAGGTCAGCCGCCGCCTCCTCGAACTCGCCAAGTCTCGCTCGGCTGCCGCCGCCGGCGCTCCGGACGCGCCCGCGGGCACGAGCGCGTCGGAGTCGGAGGTCTCGTCGGCAACTGTTCTGGCTCCGGCGGAGGAGTAAGGTGTTGGCCCCGCGCTTAAGATCCACCAAGAATTGCTGCTATTTTGGCACTTCCTTGGAAATTATTTATGATTTCCTCTGCTGATGATTAGTAGTACCTACATGACTACTAGAGACGCGCTTGAGATGAGGAATTGGTGTTTCTTTCATGAACCTGGTACCTTGTTACAATATCTAAGTTATATCAATGGTGCATCTTTTGCCCTTAAGGTGTGCATGCATGATTGCATCAGGTCATCTGTTCTGGTTACTAGGTTGCAAGATGATTTATCGATGAATATTTATAGCATTAGTGCCAAGAGTATGCTTGTTCTTTTTGTATCTACTTTGTTATCATTTGGTTGGTGTGTGCTTTGGTCCATATCAACCTAGTGCACTTGGACTTCGCTAGTTCTTAGGTAGGGTTCGTTCTGTTGATTTGAATCGTATAGCGCAGAGCTGATTAAGTAAAATAGCAAATACTACTATGTTTTCAAGTTAAAAATCGGCCAAAGATTGTTCTCAGACAGGCACACTTTTGTAAGGGCTTTTTGAGTGCTCATCATGTAGCTTGAAAAAACCACAGTTTGTTGTGTATTACAATAGGTAGTTTGTGGGATAGTAGTCAACTATTGGATGACAAAGGAGTTGATAGCATTGGATCCAAGACAATAACCTAGTGGGCATATCAATGAGAATTCCAAATTGCAATGCTAGGTGTGCACTGTGCAGTTACATATGCATATAGAGTTAAATTAGTTTGAATTAGAAATGCAATTCTGGCTGTGATGTGTTGCTAGTGAGCAGTGCAGTTTGCCAAATACTACTTTCTGAATCTTCATTTTCTTTCACTATGCTTTATATAGACACACACACACACTGTTTGAAAATTCGTAAAGTGTTGTTTGTTGCCATGACATTTAAGCTAGAGCTACCGTCCATGGATATTGATGTTATTTGTTGGCCTGTTGCCATTCCATTTAAGCTAGCTATCCTCTATGGATATTGTTGCTTAGTTTTCAATACAGTCCCTAGTCAGTAGATACTATAGTTCTCTGAGGCTGAATCGTTTTCTCGTACTTGCCTACCTAGAACTATGTCATATTCTTGCATGATAGTTGGATGATAAGAGATACATTAGGCAGTGTTGGAAATATAGGCATGTTAATGATGAATTTATTTTGAAAATAAGCTACGATGATAATTGAAGATAGAACAGTGGAAACAAATAAATTAGACACAAGCAATATACCAATTGCAATATCTATCTCATGCATATTAACGGATATATAGAACATAGTTGCGGTTTGCGTGTGTTACCAAGATGACGCGAAGAGGTGGCCGAACCGGTAGTTGACGTCGATGAAAAACAGCAGACGATGTAGTTGAAGCTGATCGGCGGTGAAGAAAACCCGAGCAGTCGCGTGAAGACGCTTCCCAAAAACGTGATTCGCCCTCTTCCGGTGCAGGATCTCAAGGACGAACGTTTCGGAGACTTGTTCTCCCAATAGTCGGTGCACGCCGGCGAAGGGACAATGAAGACAGGCAACGCAGTACTGAAGGAAGGCAAAATGTTTGAGAGATATCTGATCTCTGTTCTACGTATATATAACAGAGAGAGAATCGTGGAGCACGATACGATTCGGTTACGGATATTGCGCCTGCGCAAGCTATCAGACTCGATTTCGCTGCACCATTTATGCGCATGTCTCGTATGCGCGCCGCCTGGTGGAGGTAACCTCATCTTATAAGATGGTCTTCATCCACCTTCACTAGTAACGTGGGACTATTGTATTTTCACTTATTTTCTACCTAATAGACTTTTGGGATTTTTCAAGAATTATTTGTGAATTAATGGGCCTAGTCTAAATAATTCCAACAGGCAGCCGGAAAGAATTGAAAGCATGACCCTATGTTATAGTCTATGGAGGTTGGTCCAGTTTTTCATTTATCTGCTTGATGGCTCGGAATGGATGTAATATAGACTGCCTTGGATCTATCGATTTTTTTTTTAAATAATATATTTTATAATTCAAATTGCATAAATATACCACGAAAAAAAAGAATTGCAAAAATGTACACTTGTCGCCCTATGGTAGGGCGACATGGTGTCTCACAAAATAGGTTGCCCAATGGTAGGGCGACACCTGACTAGTCGCCCAATGGAACTACGCGACACGCCACATCTCGCCATCGGTAGGGCGAGATGAAAAATCGCCAATGGCGTATGATTTGGCCGTAAAAATTAAAATTTTAGGAAAAATCAGAGATTTAAAGAATAAATTTTTGGATAAACAGATTTAGGATTGAAATAATTTTCAAAATTCCTTGAACAAGTAGAGCGCATGTTTTTAGCCTTTCTACGCCCGTAAAATGTCATGTCTAAACTTGATTTTTACTAATGTGGGACCACATTTGATCTTTGATACATGCACTTCTATATTATGGAGAAATATGTAATTTACAAATTGCTTTGCATCTAATTTCCACTAGTGCAACAATCCTAAGTAATATAGCTCAATGTTTTTAGCCTTTTCGACGCCTGCAAAATGTCATGTCTAAACTTGATTTTTACGAATGCTGGACCATATTTGATCTTTGATACATGCACTTCCATATTATGGAGAAATATGTAATTTACAAATTGCTTTGCATCTAATTTCCACTAGTGCAACAACCCTAAGTAATATAGTCGAGAATGTTTTTTAGCCTTTTCATTGTCCCGTAAAATATCATGTCTAAACTTGATTTTTACTAACAAAGGACCACATTTGATCTTTGATACATGCCCTTTAATCGCAAGTATTAAACTTTGATCCAGAATCGTGTTAAACTATTTGTTGAACATACATGAGGGTAGATGCAACCGATAGTTCAGATGGTAAAATAAGCAATAGACTAGATTATATTACAAGGGCATTACAAAGAGTTGACTAAATTGCTTGATTAACTAACTAACTAACGAAAGCAAGGTTTGTCATGGTGGAATGATGATCGCTCCACCTATCCGGTACAAAACCGTAATGATGTCCTACATTTTCTCGCAAATTACTTCCTGAATTGCGTAAATTTTGCGATTTGTCCCTGACACCGCTCAATCCCCACTATGAAGGAACTCCACGGATCCGCAGCGTTCTGTGTGTCGCCGAATGGGTGGCCTATGCCGTGACGCCTCTGTGTGTAAGATGTAATTTTTTGTCATACCGATTCCCTGCTGTCCCTATGTTTATACCACCCGTTCCTGATGGTCCGCGAACGCGCCAAGGACTTGTTGCGTGGCGCGGACTCGACCACGCTTTCCCTTGTCCCTTCCTCTTGAGAGGAGGTACCTTCTGGCGCTCATTGCGCTATGCGGCGGAGACTTGTCGAGACGCTCGCTGCTTCGCCGACTCCACTATATGAGTGCGAGGTGTGTTGGGCTTGTCCTGTACAACCGAAGCGCCCTCGCAGCCATACAAGATGCCCGCCGCGGTCGCTGAATAACACCGTAGGCGATCGGTCTGGCTTTTCGGGCGGTAGTAGCACCACAGGGAGGGTTGCTCCCAGCTATCCCGCACGGAAGTTTGAGATGTGGGTGGTACGCCTCCGGTCCACCTGGCTGAAGTAGCCGCACCATTCATCCTCGCCAAGGCACCGAGAATCTCCTATCCGCTAGGTCATCGTGGGCGGTATCAACCATCGTCAAGGCCGTGTTCGCAAAGTCGGGCTTTCGGCCCCCGAGGAGGTTTCTCCTTGACTCGAGCAATTTCGCATTTTCTTTTGAACTCCCCGTATGCGACGAACCGTTTAGAATTACTACTTTGAGCGTAATGAGTTCGCCGCATGAAACTCACCATTGATTGGCCTCTTGCCCACCGCCCTCAACTCCGTCGCCAGAACGGGACGATTCGCGGCCTCCCATCGGCTGAAGTTCTCGCGCCGGGTTCGGGCGCCGTAAGCGCTTTGACAAATTCAGAGTCACGCCGCTCTACTGCCGATCCATTGAAGAAGCAACACCGTAGTCAGCCGAAAAAGAAAGAACGATGCATGAAATGGTAATGTTACTCTCTCAGATTGTGGCACTAACAGGTTCACCCTACGATAGAGCTGGCACAACAAAGAGGAGATGCGGCGCCGCCTCCGTGGTAGATTGCATCATTCGCCTAAGGTTGCAATGCAATTGGCTCGGGGCAACTTCTAGAATCAAGCGCCAACGCTACTAGTATCCGGTACTCGGGCGGATGAATTTCGCTGTCAAGAGGCGACGAGAAACGACATCGCGTCCTAATTTGTGAAGATTCACCGGCGTGTATTGCTTGTTTGGCGGTGTTGGATGTCTACCTCTCTACGCTTTTATAGTGGTGCCGAGGGTCCGCTCCACACAATCGATGAATGTGACTCGGCCCCATCGCCCGGCTAAGGTCGCCAAAGCCGATGCATGTGACCTATCCCATCGCCCCGACAAGGTCGCCAAAGCCGATGCATGTGACTGGGCCCAATCGCCCGACAAGGTCGCCAAAGCCGATGCATGACTCGTCCCATCTACCGATAAGGCCGCCAAAGCCGATGCATGTGACCTGTCCTATCGGGCCCGACAAGGCCGCCAAAGTCGATGCATGAGGCTATTCGCCCGAAAAGTCATTGCAGACGACAATACTTCGCCATGCTTGAAAGCGGTGGCTACAGAATAAAGAATAACAATAGTTCATAACCAAAAGTACGGGTTACTAATATAAGGAAAATATATTGTATACAAATAAATACATAAGATGCAAAGTACGTCACAACGTAATAACCAAATACATAAGCCAAAATACATAAGCCAAATACAAACCATCGCGCTCTGCTTGGCACCTCATACCGGGCAGGTGCCTCCCGCGAACTCCGCTCTGCAAGGAGTACGCCAACCGCACCGGTGGCGCGGGCCTCCTCGTGGTCTAGCCGAGGTGAAGCGTGACACCGACCGAGAAGGTCCGCGGTGCGGTGCTCTCGCAATGCGATGATCCAGCACATCCGATCAACGAAATATCTCGACACGCCACCATCGCCGAGGTCGAATTCCGCATGGGCTGATCATCAAACCGCCTCGTAGTCGCCGTGGGCGGTGAAGTCGCGCAGAGGAGAACCATCGCGCTCGTGAGCTCTGTAAGAAGTGAAGAATTGTTGGTAACATTCAAGAAATAATTAGAAAATATACGGCGTGGCGAAGGGCTTACCTCCACGCCAGGCTAGACCACGGTCCAGCAGCTCGCGTGTCGCTGTAAGTCGGCGGACGGTGGGACGGAGGACGGGTGTGAAGAAGTACCGAGCACCTCCTCGCAGCAGCGGCACGCCGCGAGGCCGCCAACCACATCACGAGGCGCGGCGGCAACCTACTAACTCGAGGGTGCTGCTCGGGCGCTTCTCGAACCTCGCAAGGAGGTCACGTCCTCCCCGGTCACGCCTATCCCACGAGACAGATGAGACAGAAGCTCCTCGACTCGTGAGTACCGCCAGCACATCACCAAAAATACATTACGAATTAACCTAACACATTAACTGAAAATGCAATACGAAAATACGCCGTATATTAGATGTAACTTACCGCACCTGCGTAACCGAGTCCGTGATGTGGATACGGTCCTCACCGGGATGCGCCTAGAGGATCCGTCGACACGCACAAACGACACGGTACGGAAGTGTATCACCGCCGGTACTCTCTGGTACGCAGCGGGTCGACGACGATCCTCGCATGGACGCCGCCCGCCTCCCCCACTCGACCCATGGCGCCATACGACGCGCTCATGGGGTGCCCCATTCCCGCCTCCTAGTCCGTCGCGCGATAAGCAAAAATATATAGCATTATTACATGTCATTACACCGCATATATTGTAGAACATCGATGTAGGGAACTTACGTGTGGACGCCGTGGGACTACGCCACCGACCGACCAGAACTCCCTCGTCAGACCGAATCGCTCATCACTCGATGGATGGACAGAGTTTCTACCGTGACGCCGAACACGAGGAACCGACGCGGTACGCCAAGATGCTGCGTCGCGCGGTGCATAGGTGGACAATCCACCAAAGACACGAGCTCGACGCCTCCGCCGCGGTACGGAGTCCAACAGACGCGGTCCTCGCGAGGTGGTCAAGGCGCGACGAATCGCTGGGTAGCTGCCGCCTGCGCCGTGCCCACCTAGGTCAGCAGTGATTTACAAAAAATTAACATTACAATTAGTACCGAAATGTTAAAGCGTAGGTTTCACAACCGTGGTTTGTAATATCTTACCCGCTTGTAGAACCTGATGGTGCACATAGTCGGTCGGCCGACATCGCCGCCACCATCGCAGAAGAGGACTCGTGTCGATCCTCGGGCGCCTGATCCGAACCTCTCGTATGCCCAAAGTCGCAGGCGTGACACCGCGAGGATCGACTTCGGCGATCCGCCCACAGGCCGCAGAGCCCACTCAGACGCCACGCAGAGGACCGCCGACCCGGGAGTACTCGCGGGCACGGCGTTAAGGGCGTGCGCCCGCCGATCGCTCGCGGACCGGACGGCGCTGGCCCACGCTATCCCCGGGGAGCTCGTGAACATGCACCACCAAACACCAGAGCAGTACGCCTCAAGGTGGCGGCTCACCCTTCGCTCGGTCCCGCAGCTCAACGATGTGCTCCTCCCGTAAATTTAAGTTTTCTTATTAGTCTAGCCAATATATATATGTGAAGTTAAGTTTGAATGGTTAGTTGCTTACCATGAACTCGCCGGCCACCTGCGTGGGACCATGGGTGCCGTGAAGACTCAGACGCGGAGGCGGTAGCACACCATGGAACCGCCGCAGTACCTCATCCCGCCACAATGGGTCGACGCCCGCGCAGCACTACAGTGGTCACCAATGATCGGAGACCGAGGAGGTAGGAGACGCCCTCCAAAGTGATCGCCATCTCCCGACTGTAAGTGGAAGGTGTGCGCCTCCTGGCTCCACCGATCCACCGGCCAAGGTGAGAAGGGACTCACAACGGAACCGGTGGCTCGCGTCTTCCCTCAGCGACCAAGCGTGCGCCTCCACCATCCGCGCTGCGCAAGAATCCCGCTGCTCGCAAACTTACTAAACAGTAAATATTAAATTAATATGACCACCGCACTAGTTAATTAAAACAGATTATGATATCGCGACGGAATATTTTGAAATTAAAAGATAAATACGCTACCGGGATCCAACGTGGATCGAGGGTCCGAGCTCCGCTACCGCCCTGTCCAGAGCACGCCAGCCTCCCGAGGGTCCCGCCCTCCTCCACCGGCGCATGGCGGTGTGCACGCACGATTTATCGCCAACGCATCGGGTCCAACAACTCAAAGGGCTGGCCGTCATCCACACCTCAAAGTGAGCCATACCGCAAATTACAAAAAGAAAGTTATATACAAATAAATACACAAGCATCAACAATACATCGAACCAAATGTGTACAAATAAATACACAAACATGAGAACAATACATCGAACCAAATGCGCATAAATAAATACACAAGCATCGTAACAATACATCGAACCAAATGCGCATAAATAAATACACAAGCGTCTACAAACTCTAATCAAACAGATTACAACGCACACTACATCAAGAAATATATTAGAACAGATTACAACGCACATTACATCACCAAATTATATTAAAACAGATTGCAACGCACATTACATAAACAAAATATTAATTTGACATATAGCATCTAATAGTTCAAATGCTTCTCCAGAGTCCGACGACGCCGCCCACCACGCCTTGCGACGACGATCCTTCCTCGCCGTCGGGTTGCCATCTCCTCCTTCGCCCTCTTCAATGTGGTCGCGCTTGAACGTGACTGCTCATTTGCACAACGAATATTTCTTCACGCTTACCAGCTGACTCATCCATATCATTCCCGATACGCTCGTTTTGCTATTTCGACCTCCTTTGTATGATCTTGCATCAAAGTCGGGGACCCGTAACCTTTCATCGACACTGGGTTGTGGTGAAAGAACCGACAACACCATAACCATACACTCCTCGCAAAGTTGCCATCACCTTTTCCTTTGTAAAATATTCAGATAGATATGCACCGGTCGCATTCCAAATAATGCACATGCAATGCTATCACATGAGAACATGGCCTGCTCAACAGAGGGGCTTGTTACACGAGCATTGACATTCACTGTAAGATGCACTCTTGGGTGATAACCATCCGTTTGTTCCTCGCCCTTATCTCTGCAGATATCACCTCGGCGCAATGTCCGTGCACCTACTTTGATAGCTCTATGCTTGCCTCGCTTTATTACTCTTCTCATCCATGTATTTACTTATCATACTTGAGTACAAGGCATTCTCATCTCTCATTACTACTTCAAAGAGCTTTATGCCTATCCACAAAATACTTGGTTGTACCTCGCAAAGACTTCGACAATTCCTACCAACGGGAGACACCTCATCCCTCTCATTACCCAGTTGTACACCTTCGCCAAGTTGGTCGTCATGACACCGTATCTAGCACCATGTGTGTCATTGTCGGCGTTTTCGAGCGCCGGCAAGTAAATTTGTAAGTCTAAGGGGTCGCGCGTTCCACTCCCTGAATGGTTAGACTCGTGAGTCCAAGATGTATACCGTTCTGGCCGAAAGTCCCTACCCACTCTGGATGGTCAGATTGTATTGCTTTGCACAACGCTTACGATGAGGCGCTAAATTACCTAAGCTCCTTCTGTCTTATGTGTTCCTCCTTTTTCCTCCCTTTAGAATAGTTAGTCCCGCCTCCTTTTATACGTATGGAAGGGGCAGTTACATCGAGAGTCGGGAAGGGCGAGGCGACCGGCGCTAGGAGCTCGTCCTTCGCCCCGTGGACTGGTCGCCACACGCCTTGCCCATGCCGGGTCGGTAGCTTTGGTGGTCAGTGAGGTTAGGTATTCTTCGAAATAGCGACGGCCCTCCGTGATCCTTACGAACGCCGACGCAGCGGTGTGACGTTGGCGCCGCCGAGGAGCGGCGTCAGATCAGACGCGATCGGGTTGATGGGGCCGGAAGCTCGACTTCAGAAATACCAAACCTTCTAGGGAAGGAGCCACCGCCTGTATAGTCATCCGATTGACCTTGTTCGCAGGCACGGCGGTAGGTCGAATAGGGCCCCGGCACGCGCCTCTGGCCCCGTCACTTTGGTTCGGCCGGAGTCGGGAGATCCCGCCCCGCCAAGGGCCTCGGAGCGCTGTCCGGCCGAGAGTCGGAGATCCCGCCCGCCAAGGGGCTGGAGCGCCGTCCTGGCCGGATTCGCTTCGCCTGGCCGGGAGCGGATGTCTTGTGTGGTCTCGCAGCGATTCTGCCGGTATGCGTCGGGCGCTACTGTTGGATCGAGATATGCTTGAGGCCGCTCGCCGCCGGGGCCGCTGGGTACCTCGCTATTAGTATTCGTCAAGAGCCCCGAACTCCCGAGCCATTTCGATAGATTCGGTTGGGGTTGAACTTGACGAGTGGTGATCGGCCGGCTCGGTTTGGCCGACTCGATCCGGCAAGCGATTTCGCCGTGTACCCCGACGGATCCGACGGCTGCCCCGAGCTTGGCCGGGCATTTGAATCGCCGAGGCTTTCGCCGCGCATGCCGAGCATGGCTTAGTGTGCCCCGCCTGCTTCGCTTTCTTGATCGCCGGCCCGCGCGGACGCTGCGTTCTCGCCGCATTTACTCAAGACGCTTGATCTCCTTCATCCGCTATATAAGGGCATGCTAGAGCGATGGACCCTATACCAAAATCCTCCTTTTGATCCTTGAAATGGAGGCATCCTTTAGTCTTCACCTTTGGTGATGACGCCGTGGTAGAAGAAGATCCTTTACCGAAGCTTAATGAGTACGACCGCGATGGTCGAAGCTCGGGAAGAAGTCGCGCTTGTGATGTAGTTGCTGCTGGCGTGCCGCTTGAGGTCGTTCCCGAGGCTTAAGGTGGTAAGGAGGCCCTTCTTGAGGCGATGGTGCGAGGGCGCCGGCGTTGCCGCCGCTGGGCCGCTGGCTGATGTCAGCCGAACGGCAGCAGCGCATGCCATTCCAGTAGCTATGTCGGGCGCCGCTGACCGGCAGGGTTTACCACCAGCAGGTCGCTCCAACGACTCAGTCCGCGATCCCAAGGTCCGTCCCGGCGACTGTGCAAGGAAGGGCCTACCAAAGAGGTCACTTCCAACGACTCAGTCCACCGATCCGAGATCCGTCTGGCCGATCGCAAGGGCCTCGCAGGAAGTTTGATGCGGATATGTTCCCGCCGAGTGTAGGGTAGGTATCTTTTAAGCTCGCCGTACCTCATGTAACATTGTGTAAAGTTTGAGTCCTGGCCGCATATAATGAAATCTTCTTTTATGAAATGTTTTCGCTGATGAGTTTGCTTTGATTTTAATCGTCGTGGATAGACCGCCTTGATCGGCGTGAACAACCGAGAGTGCTCGCTTAACGTCGTAGCTAGACGGCCGCTTGGTCCGCAGTGGCGACCGGATGCCTCTGTGAGGTTCGTGTCCGAGTGCTCGCTTAACGTCAGAGCTAGACAAAGGTTTTGGTGGCAGTGGACGACCCAATGCCTCTCGTGAGGTTCGTGTCCGAGTGCTCTTTAACGCCGTAGCTAGACAAGTTTTTGGTCGGCGTGACGACCCCATGCCTTTGTGAGGTTCGGTGTCCGATCGCTTTGGCCGGCAGACGACCGGATGCCTCGCGAGGTTCGGTGTCCGATCGCTTGGTCGGGCAGGACGACCGGATGCCTCCGTGAGGTTCGGTGTCCGACCGCTTGGTCGGGCAGATCGACCGGATGCCTCGTGAGGTTCGGGCGTCGAGTGCTCATTTAACGCCGAGCTAGACAAGCTGTTTGGTCGGCGTGGACGACCCAATGCCTCCGTGAGGTTCGGTGTCCGATCGCTTTGGTCGCAGGACGACCGGATGCCTCTCGTGAGGTTCGTGTCCGACGCTTTGGCCTGGCAGGACGGACCGATGCCTCTGTGAGGTTCGTGTCCGAGTGCTCATTTAACGTCGAGCTAGATGTTGCCTTGGTCGGCAGGACGACCCAATGCCTCTGTGAGGTTCGGTGTCCGACCGCTTGGTCGGGCAGGACGACCGGATGCCTCGCGGAGGTTCGGGTGTCCGAGTGCTCGCTTAACGCCGAGCTAGACGTGAGTGCTCGCTTACCGTCCGAGTCGACGCGGTGTGCTCGCCACCGTCGTAGCCGGACGCGAGTGCTCGCTATCGTCAGAGTGGACGGGGCATCCTTCCCAGTCCTCGCCGCGAGGGTAACGCGAGAAGAATGGCCACCGCTCATCCCACATGTATACCCCATCCGCAGTGTGGACCGGAGGGTGAGCGACGACGCCACTGCGCTGGTTTGAACGCCGTGCTCGCGGAGCCATAGCGGTAGTCCGAGTGGGTCCCGGAGGTCTCGCCAAGGGGGACCTTCCGAGCGACGGTCCCGAGTAGGGTGTCCCGGCCCCGCCGCTGGGCGACCCATAAAAACCTTTCTTTACTCAATCCCGTATGGACTCGGTCGCCCACCAACCCGAGCACACCGGTCGCCGCCATTGATGAGCTCTCGAGAGTGTGAAGTATGATCTCTGACGCAGTAGAGGTGATTAGGCCGCCACCGACTAACCGAGGGCCCACCGTGGCTCACCTCATACACGCCCTTTGCTCGTTTTGTCGGGCGGCTTATACCCATCCGCGGGTAGGCCTTTTGAACCCACAGCTTCCCACTGCTCCCGCGCAGCCCACAAAGCTTTGCCGCCTTGGGCCGCAGCGCCTACTGGCTTCACAAGACGCCTCGGAGCAACCGCTCCTGCCTAAAGGCGAGACCAAGAGGTTACGGACACGCTTGTTCAAGCGGCGCTTTATGGCCCTTGTCGCCGATATGACCGGGATTAAAAGCGGAGTGGTATTGGAACCGGGAGTTACGTGCGGGTGCAATAGGCGAGGTGGACGCGACGCTTCGCTTGAGGGGGTGCCCGCTCGCCGGCGCCTGCTTGTCCTCTATAAATACGCCTGCGGTGCTCGTAGTCACGCTTTCTTGCCTTCTTTGTCTCTCGCTCAAACAAGAAAAGCACCAGAGAGCCAAGGAAAGAAAAACCTCACCTTTCTTTTTCACCTTCCAACGCTTCTTCAGGAAGATGTCGTGGCCGAGTGCTCCGCAGAAGACAAACCGGCGCTCGCTTGGTGAAGAAGGGCTTCCTCATGCCTCGTGACCTTTCCGGAGGGGGTGCCGATCTGGGCCGCCACCACGGCCGCGGGCGCATCGTCCGTTACCACGCCGCGGGCGACGAGGACGCAGGCCGCTGGGCGACGAAGTCTTCGAGCGCCGCTTTGGCTCGCCGCACCCGCTCGTCTGTGGGGTCGGCCTCACTACAAGGCGCGAGGTGCACCATCTCAACCCCAATGGGTCCTCCACATCGCCATCTTCATCACGCCGGCGAGGCCTTCGGGATCGAGCCGCGACTGGCGCTAGGAGGCACTTCTTCCGTGCAAGGCTCGAAAGACAGGCCGCTGACGCCGTGGCGCCTCGGGTGGCTCGCCTCCAGCTTCGCCTTGCCGAGCACGGAGTACCGGAGGTAAACCGCTCGCCCAACAAGGGTCAAGCGCTCAATGGCTCTACGCTCGTAACGCCGGCGATGCAACGCTTCGCTTCACCGCGAAGCTTCGGCGGCGAGGAGCGGAACTGGGCGCCAAAAGAGGGAGAAGAAGGCTGGCCCCGATCGGGAGCGTATCGTGGCTCAAAGGAGGCGGGGGCTCACCGGGACGCGTTGCGCGCGCTTTTATGGGGATGCGCTGCAACCTCAGTGCACAGTGCCGCACTCCTTGTTCCGTATGATGAGCCGCCCGACCGGGCGAGGATGGCGAACCTGAAGTTGGCTGCGCTCGAGGGCGGAGGCCCAGTGGCGGCACGCACGGCGGAGCGCGATTGGCCACGTGGTGGCCACCCGAGCATTTCTCGGCCACCCGCCAACTGTAAGTCTGAAATTTCTTTTGCTTCTTTCTTTGTCCTTAGCACTTGGTCCGACCGCATTCCCGCATCCTCTTAGGCTCACGGGATGTCTTCCCGCCGCCGGGATATATGAGGCGCGGCGCCGCCCGCGAAGACTAGAGGTCGACTCTCCCGCAAGAAGCGAAAGGAGAAAAGGAGGAAGAAGAAGATAAGGAACGCCTGCATGGTTGCACATAGGCGCGAGGATGTGCCTGAGACCACCGCGTGGGGACAACCTCCATCGACAACGCGGAGCGCCCGACCATCCCTATGGTGGGTTTTTCCACTCGACTCGCCGACCGGGCGGCGCTCGAAAGTGGACTCCGCCGAGGGCGGCACCACGGCCCTGTGGCCGCGGATCCTCAAAGCGGGGTGATCTTGCGCTAAGGCCGCCGCAGCAATACTACCGAGGCGCCGGGAAGCGACCACTGACGACTTTGGCGGGGCCGCAAAGAGGGCGCGCGCGCGTACCCGCCGCTTTGTAAGTGTTTCTTTTATTGAGCATTTTTGCGCAGCCGCCGAGCGACTTGAATCTTGCAACGCAACGCCACACGGGGTGACTGTGGGCCGCAGCCGCCGGCAAGTAATGGGCCGTGATTTCGGCGACCGATCGGCCTGGGGCGGTCGCGTGTCGGCGCCCGAGGGCGCTGGCGCTTTCGAGGGGACGGGGCCTCACCCGAGGTCGTGGGCCAAGAAGAACTTCCGCGCCTCGGCTGGGACCCCACCGACGACGCGATCGCCCTTCAGAGGATGAGACGACGGTGCCGCCGGGCGATCGCGCCCAATGAGGCGAGTCGGGCGACGAGGTGCTCGACCCTTGTCCCAGGGAGGTGCCGACCGATGCCCTCAGTGCAGTCGCCGAGGGGGTTTCGGCGGTTGACTCACGCTCTTGCCCATGGTGCTTTGACGGCGACGCCCCGCCCGAACCCGGCGAGCGAAGCGCAGCGTCGCGTAGTCCCCGTTGGGCGCCATGGGCGGGCCGAGGAGAGCGAGGCCGCCTTTCTGGCAAGGCGCGCGACGCCTGGCCGAGATAGGGCGATCCGTAAAGGTCCGCTCTTGCTCGAGTCTTCCACCGTATGCCGCACGATGGTCGGGAGTCCAAACACGCCTGTAGGTCAACCAAAAGTTCGACTTGTTGCACATTTTTGATAGTTCTTCCGCGCGACTAACGGAGGTTCACGCTTGCAAGACTTGCGGCTCGCCGCGCGCCAGGTTGAGCTCTCGCAGCCCCGGCGACCACGGGCAAGTAGAGTGGAGGAATGGCCGGCGCGCTTGAGTCGCCAGTCCAGAGGCCATGGACATTAGCGGCCGGAGGCGTGGAGATCCGCTGGGGTTTGAAGAGGCCACGAAGGCCCTTTATGATGAGCGCTCGAGCCAAGGTCTTGAGGGCGAAGTGGTGGAATCGAGTCCTCTCGACGGAGGTCACCGAGGCCAAGGATGCCGCTGTTGCCGCTGGAGGGGTCAGCGCGCAGACGCAGTGCAACACGTCATGGACCGAGCGAAACCAGCTCGGGGATGCCGACCGAAGTTCGCTCGAGCGGCGATCGCCGTAAGGAACTGGCCGAGCCGAGGACTTCACACGGGCGCTCAAGACGGAAGCGGCAATTTGACCAACTCTGCGGCCGTAAGTGTCTTAATTCTTCAATTAAGTCGAGGGTGCGACCCACGTGTATGAACTTATCCAAAATCGCCGCAACCGCAGAGGCGCAGAAGAATCGAGGCCGCCGCAGGCGCAGAGAACGGCATCGATGCTCGCGACGTGATCGATCGTGGCCGGACGAGGCCCGGCGGCGTTGAAGGTTGCAGAGACGGTCGGGCCGAGATGAGCGCCGAATCGAGGCCCTTCGCAAGGCCGGTCGAAGTCTCGCGATCGATCCTGGAGCCGGCAGCCCGAGTGCCCTTGCCCTGCGGCCGCCCGAGTGCCGATTCGTGAGAAGAGGCGGTGATCACCGCAGATCGCGCTTGGAGCTTCGGCGGCCGGTCAATACCGCCTCGCACTACGACGCATCGACTCTCGCGGTGGGCGGGCGCCGGGCGAGCGCGGAACCGACCGACGAGGAGATCGATGTGTTTGAGCTCCCGGTCGAGCCGCGACGCCCGGAGATCGCCACCACATCCTCGCCGCAGCCGCCTCCGAAGCCGTGAGGCGCCAACTCTCCGCCTCGCCACCGGCCGCCACCGTGAAGAATAAAAATAGTTAGCTTTATCCTTTTAGATTGTAAAGATCGCTATGTAAACAACCTGAATTTATCAAGTTCCAAAATCGCCTCGCCCTTCTTTCGATTTAGGGTGAGCGCTTGACCGACCATAGTCCTAAGGACCCTGTGGGTCACTTATGCGTAGGTTGGGTCGTTTGGGAGGAGCGAGGTGGATTGAGACTTGGCTATGCAAATGCATAGCGCGACTTGTGAGGATAGGACTGTTCTAGACCGCCAAGGATCTTTCCACTTGGGCACTTCCTCCTTCCGCGGTGCTACTTAGCAACCATAGCGCTGGGCGAGGCCGAACACTTGGGTTGAGAGGGTTACCGCCGGGTGGACCTCATGACCGCCAGTCAATGCACCCTCATAAGCGCGTGGGATAGCCGAGCTCGTGCGTGGGAGTGTTCTCGCCGACCAAAGGTCACTCCACTCGGTACTTCCTCTTCCGCCGGGCGTTAGCAACCATAGCCGCCGGGCGAGGTGAAGAGCACTTGGTCGTCGGGTTACGCCGGGAAGGACCTTGTGGTCGGTTGTCACCAACCCACATAGTTACCGACCGAGTACCGAACGGCGCTGAAGGGCAGTTCGAGTCGTCGTGATGGCGCACCGTGTGCTCTAAGGAAAGTAAAGAGCATGCTAGGAAGAGGAAAAGAGTTTAGGAATAGAATCGCTTAACTTTTCTATATTCCATGCATTCGAAAGGACGCGCCGTCACGCCCTTGAGTCGGAAGGTGCCAGCCTCGAGGATCCGCACGACGGTGAAGGGCCTTCCTGTGGTGGCGATACCAGTGCTTATCCTGTCGGTTTGGACCCTACAAGCAGACCAGTCGCCAAGATCAAAGACCGCCTCGAACTCGGCGGCTGTGATAACGCCGCAGCTTGTTGATACCGCCGATCGCAGGATGGCCACGCTTACGCGCCGCCGAGCCGGTCGACGGCGCCTTGTTGTGCGGCGAGCCCCGAGCCTCCTCGGCTTGTAATCTTGGGGCGCATACCTGTGTTCGTTTGCAAGACGGCCAAAGACCGTGATACCATGAAGAACGGTGTGAACCCGGCCGCCGGGCCTGCGCGGGTCCGCAGACTCCGAGGACTGAGGGTAGCTGGGCCACCCGCCACCGCCGGCGCTTGAGCCGATCAAGATCCGCGCTTGAGCCCTGAAGGATCATGCCGCTTGCGCGCCGACCGGCCGCTGGTCCGCGGATGGGCCACGGCCGCCAATCGACGCGGATGTTGAAGTCATCGCAGAACCGAGGAACTCCTTCCCGTGAACTGCGCTCCGCTGTCGGTGATGATGGAGTTTGGGACTCAACCAAAGACTATGTCGCGAAGAAGATGGCCGCTGTGCCGACGCGTGACGCCACGACGGCTTGGCTCTATCCACTTGGTGAACTTGTCCACCGCGACGAGCAAACGGGTAAAGCCCCGGCGCTTTCTTGAAAGGTTCGACCGATCGAGTCCCCAAACCGCAAAGGCCACGTGACGGGATCGCTTGCAGGCCCGAGCCGCAGATGTGTCCGCTCGGCAAAGAATTGGCATCCTTCGCAGTGCGCACGATGTGCTCGGGCGCCGACACGGCGGTCTACTAATAGAAACCTTGCCGAAAGGCCTTTCCCACAAGAGATCGGGCGCAGTGGCAGACCGCAAATTCGCTGTGTATGTCGCCCAGCACTGCTTCCCTTGGTCGGCCAGATGCACTTTTGGAGGACCGAGAGGGCCTTTTGTAAAGGTCCGGCCGACCAGACGAAGACTTTGCCCGTCGGGCGAGGCGCCGCCTCGGCCGGCCGGGGAAGTGACCCGTCCACAAACGATCTATGAAGGGCTTTCTCCACGGATTTCGGCCGCTAGCACGCCGCGCTCGATCGGCAAAATCTACGCCCGATCCGCAAGGTCGGGGCGACTGCGGCTAGGTAGGTCTGGGACCGCCGCCACCGTGCCCACCGATGGAAGGTCGCAGGAGGTCGCAGACGAAGATCCCAGCGGACCGCTCTCTGGAGGCCGATTGGCTAGGTAGTCGGCGTCGCTATTGTAGGCTTGGTAGCTATGGTGAAGCTCGAAACCCTTGAACCGCTTCTTCGAGTCCGCGACTTCTCGACAAGACGCGCCATACGGCGCCTTGGGGCTCCGCGCCTTCATGACTTGGTCGACGACAAGCTTGGAGTCCTCGCGGACGGAGTCGGCGAGCACCGAGGTCGGCAATGATCCGAGACCGCTGACGAGGGCCTCGATTCGCGACGCTTGTTGGTGGCGCCGAAAAGCACCGATGGCGATCAAGCTTGTTCCCGAGCGGAGATGATGATTTACTCCCGCGCCTACGCCATTCTTGTTGTAAGACCCATCAAGTACATTGTTCGTTTCGGGTCTTCGATCATTGGTGGTGCTCTGTTTCGTCCACTCGGCGACGGTCGCTAGGGCTCGCGACTTGATCGTCCGAGGGACATATGTGATGTCGTGGGTCGCCGAGCTCGAGCGCCCACTTGGCTATCCTTCCCGAGGCGTCGCGGTTGCGATGATCTCGCCGAGCGGGGACGTGGTCACCACAAAGTGATGGTGTGCTGATCGGGCGTAGTGGACGAGCTTTCTTCGTAATGAGCACCGCAGAGTAGCTTCGCACCGGGTACCGAGCCTTGACTCGGAAGGACCTCGCAATGAAGTAACCGCCGTTGTACCTAAGTTCGCGCCTTCTTCCGCCGCTTCCACCACGAGGGCCGCACCGACGACTTGGGTAGTGGCGGCGATGTAGAGAAACACGGTTCACCCGTGCCGGGCGACCAGATCGAGGCGAGGCAGGGAAGGCCTTCAGCGCGAGGGCCTCCGAGCCTCGGGGTCCAAATTGCTGGCCTGATCTCTCGAGTAGCTCAGAGTGGCATTCCGCGCCCGCCGAGGCGAGACACGAACGGCTCAAAGCCGCCAGCATCCGGCCACCGACCCCTTGAGGTTGCCGATTGGGCCCATCCTTGCGATTGCCGATATCTTCTCCCGTTGGCCTCGATGCCTCGCCGAGACAATGAAGCCAAGGAGCTTCCTTTGGGGACCCCAAGACGATTTCAGATTGAGCTTTATGCGTAATCGCCGGGTTCGCAAGGTCTCTTCCGTGTCGGGACAAGGTCGCGGCCTTCTTGGTCTTTACGACAATATCGCCGACGACACCTCAACGCGTTACGGCCGATCCGGTCATTGAAGCACGCTTGCATACATCGTTGGTATGTAGCGCCCAAGGTTTTAGGCCAAACGGCATTGTAACGTAGCGTAATCGAGCCGAACGGAGTAATGAAGGAAGTCGCGAAATGGTCGGACTCCTTAGCGCAAACGTGGTAGCCCGAGTAGGCATCCGTAAAGAGAGGACTCGCACCGCGTGGAGTCGATGACTTGGTCGATGCGGGCAAAGGGAACGGATCCTTGGGACACGCTTTGTTAAGACTCGTATAGTCAACGACATCCTCCATTGCCCATTTTTATTTTTTACAAGTACAGGTTGGCTAGCCACTCGGGTGGCGACCTCTTTACGAACCCCGCAAATGTAAGTTTGGCGATCTCTCCTATGATCCTCGCGCTCCTCGCCGCGCGCAGCGCTGGGCGCACGGCTTTGAGCCCGGTCGGATGCTCAAGGAGTGCTCGCGACTTTGGGATTCTGGCATGTCTGAGGACCTCCATGCGAAGACGCCTTTGTTGGTGCGCGAGGAGTCGACGAGCGCTTCCTATTTGGCGGGAGCGTGGCTCGATCCGCACGGTCTTGGTCGGATCACGTGGATCGACCGCGACCTCCTTCGTGTCCTCGGCGACTTGAAGGATCCCGCCCGACTTGCCGGACTCAGGGCGGATTCGAGGCTTCCTCCCGAGGTTGTCGAGCCTGGCAGACGCGATGATCGCCGAGGCAAGCTCACAAACCGCCGCGCCGCAGATTGTAGGCAAGTCGAAAGATGATGCCACGGTGATGACTCCCGGGCTCGCATCTTCACCTTGAGGTAGGCGTAGCCGGGACCGCCATGAACTTGGCGTAACACGCCTTCCCAGATGGATGGTAAGAACCGGGAAATCCACGACCTCAAAAGCGAGGGTCTCGGTGCGAAGTTTCCTGCCCCAGCGGTAACGGCGTGTCGACCGCCTCGAGTGGATGGGCCTGGCCAGAATGACGCCATGGAAAGGCGCCTTGTCTGGCCGGAGGGTTGAGCGCGGATCCCATAGCGCCGAGCGCCTCGACGAGAAGATGTTGAGGCCGCTTCGGCCCATAAGCACCTTTGAAAGGCGCTTCTTCCCCACGACGGGCCGACCACTGTGGGTATCTCCCTACCGTGGAACGTGGTCGGGTGATCGGTCCGATCAAAGGTGATCGGAACTCGACCACCGGAGGTATTGGGGACGCATGGCGCGACGGTGGGACCTCGCGATAAACGAGCTTGAGCCGGCGCTTTTCGCATAGCGAGCCGCCTCCAAAGATCATGAGGCGCCGCCGGGTTCGTGGAACTCGCCGTCGCTTTTTTCTCTCGCAGCCGCGGCCGCAGCAGCTTCTTCCCTTGCCACGCCGCGCTGGGACGCCGAGAGGTAACGCCAGACCTCGCAGCCCCGGTGATTGTGCTTGACAGAGAACCCGTGGTTTGGGCACGGCCGCCCATCAACTTCTCGGCGGTCGGCGCGACGGCCGGTCGCACTGCCGCTGGCGAGCGTGATCGACGGTGGCGACCACTTGGGTCTCGCGGACCGCTTCCCGCGCCGCCCGCTTGTCTGAGCGGTCGGCGGGGACCCGATGTGGACGCCGGATTCGGCCGGGCCTTCCTCCTCAAAGATGGCTCCCACATACCTCGCCGAGGCGTGGTTGGTGGCGATATCGAGGAGCTCCTTGGTAGTTCCGGGCTTGAGGCAACCTAGTTTGTGTACCAAGGCCTTGCGGGAGGTGTCAGATGAATGCTCCCACGACATCGGCCGAGATGTCGGGAGCTGTTGCATCGGGGAAAACCGCCGATGTAGTCCCGAGGGTTTCCGGCGCCGCTTGCAAAGACTTCAGTCCTCAAGAGTTTCCGGGCGCCAGGTGCTCGAAGTTGCCGACGAAGAGGGCCTTCAAGTCGGTCCACCTCGATGGTTTTGGCAAGTACTGAGCCAGCTCGCCGAGTCCGCGAGGTAGATGGGAAGGTACCGATGATGAAGAGGTCATCCGCTGTTCCTCCCGCCCGCATGCGAGCCGGTAATCTTGAGCCAAGACACCGGGTTTGTGGCCCCGTATTTGGCAATGTTGGTAGGCGCCGGACCGCAGGAAGTCCGCTCGGCGGATCTCGCGTAACGCCGCGTCCAGACCGCTGGGGCTCGGCCGCGGTGGTGGTGTCCGCCGCGCACTGTGGAGCGGGCGGCCTCCGCCATCTTTCTTCGCGCCTCAAGGGTAGCGCGAATGTCGAGGTATCACCGGAGGCGCGGGCGACCGGACGCTACGAGGCTCGGTGTGGCTCGGCGCGCGGCGCCGCTGTCGGCCGACCGACCGGCCCAGACGGCGGCAGACGGGCCCGTGGCGAGGTGGCTCGAGCGATAGGAGCCGAGGCGTGCATGTGGCCGTGACGGCCGCGTGCTCTACCACCCCGAGGTTTTGTAAGTGGCCTTGGCCTCGGGCCGGCGGCCCGGAGGCCTCGGCAAAGATTGCGCCGCGCCACGCTTTGGCTTGCGTGGGGAAGAACCGAGGACCGCTTGATTCTTCCGCTGCTGGTGTGCTCGACGCGCAAGGCGTCGCGCGCCGCCGGGCACATGCGGGTCTCGAGCTCCTCCCGCTCCAGTTGGCTCGAGCCGGTCGAGCTCACTCTTCGCTCTCCAACTCTTGCGCGCTGTTGTTGGAGCTCGGCGCGCGGGCTCGAAGGCTGCTCAAGACGCTGGCTGGTACTCTCCCGCGCCAGAGGCGCCGGATAGGAGGTCCCAGAGCCACGGGGCCACGGCCAATCGACCGTGCTTCGCCATGTTGCACTCGCGAGAGTGCCGCTGCGGCGTGGTACTCCGTGTCGAAGGCCGGAGTCATGGTCGGAAGAGTCTTCCGGCTCGTGGATGGAGGCCGCATGTAGCCGCACCATCGCCACAAGTCGCGAGCCCACGGGGTGACATGGTCACCGCCGCCCCTCTGGGAGTTTTCGCGACGTGGCGAGCACTCGGGTTTCGGCCGGGGCCTCAGGCGCCCTGCCGAGCTTAGCGGTCGCCGGAGAGGACGCCTGTGCTCTCGGCCGGCGCTGTCCTCCGGAGGCGGCGGGGACGAGCGTGAGCCCTCCTGCCGGGGTGACGGTGAAGTCGAGGGAGCCGAAGCGGATCCGGCTCCCCGGCGCAGTCATGCCGTCGCAGTGGGTGGATGCCATCAGGGAGACGAACGGAATCCGGAGATGGTGACGAAGACGAGCGAAGTCCCCTACCTGGCGCGCCAACTGTCGGCGTTTTCGAGCGCCGGCAAGTAAATTTGTAAGTCTAAGGGATCGCGCGTTCCACTCCCTGAATGGTTAGACTCATGAGTCCAAGATGTATACTGGTTCGGGCTGAAAGTCCCTACTCCAGTTCGGATGGCCGTATTGTATTGCTTTGCACAACGTTTTACAGATGAGGGCGCTAAATTACCTAAGCTCCTTCTGTTCTTATGTGTTCCTCCTTTTTTCCCCCTTTTAGAATAGTTAGTCCTGCCTCCTTTTATACAGAAGGAAGGGGCAGGTTACATCGAGAGTCGGGGGAAGGGCGAGGCGACCTATGCTAGGAGCTCGTCCTTCGCCACGTGGACCGGTCGCCACACGCCTTGCCCATGCTTTGGGTCGGTAGCTTTGGTGGTCGTGAGGTTAGGTATTCTTCGAAATAGCGATTTGCCCTCTGTGATCCTTACGAACGCCGACGCGGTGTGTGGCGTTGGCGCCGCCGAGGAGCGCGTCGTTATCAGACGCGATCGTTGATGGGGTGAAGCTCGACTTCAAGAATACCAAACCTTCTAGGGAAGGAGCCACCTGCCCTTGTATAGTCACTCCGATTGACCTTGTTCGCGAGGTACGTGGCGGTAGGCTGATTAGGGCCCCGACACGCGGCCCTCGGCGTCTGTCACTTTGGTTCGGTCGGAGTCGGGAGATCCCGCCCCGCCAAGGGGGTCGGGAGCGCTGTCCGGTCGGATTCGCTTCCCCTGGCCGGTCGGGAGCGGATGTCTTGTGTGGTCTCGCAGGCGATTCGGTCGGTGGCGGGCCGGGCGCGTCTGTTGGGCTGGAGATATGCTTGAGGCGGCGCTCGCCGCCGGGCCGTTAGGGTACCTCGTTATTAGTATTCGCTACCATGTAACAATGACCACTTCTCTTTGGGCTCGTGCTTTATCCACCGAGAAACATTTGATCGGCCTTTACTGCGCGATTTACGACTCGTCGCCTCATCTTCTGCTGCCGAGGGAATAAAGGCTCGCCGCTCCCGTGTTGCAATCGCCGGTAGTCTCTTTGTGTTTTTTGTTAGCTCATCAAGATTCTTCCAAAGAGTACGGAACTTGCTATCTTGGTTTTGCTTACATAGCCTCTTGAACATGTTCATCGCCACTTGTTCTTGAACCGCTTATAAAGTTCGCACCCAAATGCCTCATGCACCATCGGCTCGCAAGTCACCCAGGAAATGGCTCCTCTTCCCTGCTTGCAACCGTCTCGATGGCACTAAGCGCACTAAAGATGCCTGTCATGCAAGATGCACACATGTTGGCGAGTCTTCACCACCACGATCTTCAAGTTCGCAGAACCACACCCAACTCTCATAGTTCTCGCTTCCACAAAGGCAAAGGCAACAGTGAACCGTTGTTCGCGTCGACGCCCACAATTGTCATTATTTGTCCTTTGTATTTCCGGTCAGAATGTGCCGCCCACACACAACAATGGACGGCAGTGATAGAACGCCCTAATGCATGCTCCAATGCGAAGAAAACTCTCTTCAGATGCCTCTTATTCGCCACTTCCTTGACTGACATCCGATAATCATAAAAGTACCGTGATTTCTTCCCCGAATGCAACCGAGCAAGTCGCGGGCAGATTATGGTACGAGTCTTCAAATTTCCCAAATCTCATTTCCAAGGCCTTCGCTTCGCCGCCATGCCTTCCCGTAGCTAATTATGTACTCAAATCTGCTCAATTGCTCGGATAATAGCACGGGCTCAAAATTGTGTTCTCAACTATCTCCGGTACATGACACTCGCGATATACCCTGAAGACAGTTTCCTGTGAGCCACCAGGGTTTCCTCAGTCATACAACTATGTTGTTCAACCTTCGAACATAGCCAGTGGGTGCCCCATTTTGGCTTGTATGCGTGCACTCTCCAGGGCACCCTCATCTCGCACACTACGTCAGAAAGGTTGGGGTGGACTTCTTAACCTCGAAAGTTCTTCTTAGTGATAAGGCCCAATCTTTGATAGCATCCCCGCACCGCCTCTTTGTGGGTACATGCTATTAGGTCTCACCTCATTGTCGCTATACTGCCAAGGTGTATCATTGCCTTCATTCACAACCAGGTTATTAAATTGATGTGTGCTCCAATCTGCTGGCACAAGTGGCTCAACATCTTCATCTTCCTCATCCGAGTTATCGCTGCCTTCTACTTCTACTTGTTCATATTCAAGGTCTTCCTCTTCCATATGTGCTATTACTTCCTCAATTTCCTCACCTTCGCTCGCTTGCCCCCGCAAGATCTTGCCCAATGTTTCCATCATCATCCCCAATCTCAACTTGCTCACCACCGTAGCCAATACCCTCATTGCAACCCCGAACATGCGGCTCTGGCTAGACTCTCCAATTTCAAAGTCGCTATAAGTGAACTCATTTTGAGGCTCACTACACTCACTAACGCCCGGGTGTCATGGGGCAACAACCCTTTCATACGCTTGCAATAAAAGCACCCGACACCATCCACGTTGTTCGCCTCACATATGACCTCCAAGTCATAGCTCCTTCACCAACTAACTCCCAATAAACAGGATCATCTCACATGGTGCAAAGGCAAGATAACTTCACTGGCACTTCTCTTGTTCCATCCAAACGTAATACAACCAATTCAACACAAGAAGAAATGTACGCTCTTGACCCTACTTAAACTTCTATCCACATATCGAAAGTTACTCGATCCGCACCTTCCAACCATACATGACAACCTCTTCTCCATAAAAGATTCTAAAAGGAACTCGCTCGACATATCTGCGAACCTATTCATTAACACAAATTAATTACTCTTCGTAAAAAGTACTGTAAACTATAAGTATGTATATCTGCACTCGCGAAAAATATCTACATTACTACAAATATTCATCACTGCACTTGTATTTCTAAAAACATCTACATTTCTAACAATGTAAAAACATTTCTACCGACATATATCTCTAAAAAGCCGTAACAATATATTATTATTCGTAGAAACAACTATGTACAAGCGTTTCCACAAACCGACTAAATTACTAAAAATATAACTAGATTCAACTACATTTTATTGCTAAACACTACCATGATTTCTTGCTACACACTAAACAAATCGGATGTTGCTACGGCCGCTACAGGAATACAACCTTAAACACTAAACAAAATAAACACTACATTTAACTAGATCTAACCCTAAACACTAAACAAAATAAATACTACATTTCACTAGATCTAACCCTAAACACTACACAAAATAAATCGCAAAAATAACTAGATCAACTGAGTGTATGTACAATGCAGATAATCGTATGTTTTACGTACATAATTACTTCATTTTGGACCGGGTTTATTCGTCGGCCATCCTAACCCTAAACACTAAATTACTAAAAATATGAACACTATATTTATCTACATCTAACCCTAAACACTAAACAAAAAAATCGCGAAACTAAATAGTTCTAACCCTAACACTAACCTTAACCCTAACCCTAAACTACATAAAATAAAGCGTAAAATTTACTCTGCCGCCGCTCTTCTTCCTCTTCTTTTCTTCTCTTTTCTCTCCTCACCCTTTCTTTCTCTGCTGCTCGCCTCTTCTACCGACGGTCGCTTTTATCTTGCTCATGTCGCCATTTGGTAGGGCGACGAGGGGGCCGCCGCGCGCATGTCGCCCAACGGGAGTTAGATTTTGTTCATGTCACCCTGCCAAATGGCGACATGGGCTGACCGGTGGCAAACTCGCATTGGCGCAGGGCGACTAGCCCCTGTCGCCCTTTGGACATTTTTGCAAAAAAAAATTTGCGTTGTATATTTATGCAATTATAAATAAAAAATGTATTATTTAAACAAAAAATTTCTCGATCTATCATGGTTGTTTGACCAGAGTATGGAGGTTGTCCCCCCTCCTCCACACACAAAAAAAAATATGACCAGAGTGGTTGTAAATGATACAATCGTGCATGTTTAACAGTTTAAGTCTGTCAGCTAAGATTGTGCGTTTTTTAATCCGCCATTCATGCACCGTGAGAGTACGTGTTTTGCCTGCAGTGCTACACCGTACTACTACTATGGCCATGCCTGACGAGAAACCAGGTGAGGATATACGGCCAAATTGCATTTTGGATTTCAACTAGCACATGACCTTCATTTGATCCATTTTCTTGGCCAAACAACCAAAATATACCGACATTGGTTTGGCTTCAGACGATGATACAACTGACAAGAAGTATGGGCGGCCGAATTGTGCCCCTCTGTAAATTGGCAAGATCACCCAGGTTGAAACAGTGAGATCCACGTGTACGAATACCATTGGCTGAATGCCCTCATCGCCCTAAACCTCAAGCCCAAGACATGTTTTGCTTCAGGGGCAAGCGAACGGCAAGCACGTTGCCATCCGGGAAGATTCCTTCCAGGAAGCGCGGCATTCGTGCGCGGAGCACCACACAAAACGCAACGGCCGGTTTGGACCAGCCGGGCCCGTCCGATCGAAGCTTCGGAGCCCGCGCCGACCGAACCCACGGTGCGGGGTCGTGATCCCACAACTCCAGCAGAGGCGTCGCAGCGGCGGGTTCCATTCGAATCTCCGAACCGACTCGTCTTGTCCCCCTCCCCTCCGCTCGCCTCCCTCGCGTGCTCCCTCGTCGTCCCGTGTCGCTCGCCGGTTGCTCCTCGCCCTCGAGTTCACCGTTCTCTCGGTTCGGCGATCCTTGGTGCTACGTTAGAGAGGTGCCTGCGTGCGCTCCGATCGCTAGCCTTCTCCTTTCCTCCAGTTTCTTGTGCGTTTTCGCGAGGTTTCCGGAAGATTTGATTGATTTTCTTGCGTGCGACTTTTTCCACTCGAGTTGATTGATTTGGTTAGTCGAAATTTGACGCTACGACATCTTGATCTTTCTTTGCTGTTTGTCGCAGACGGTGACTGCTCAACGCCTGTGGTAGCGGATTCGCTCGCGGACCGGCGCGATGGTTTCCTTCGAGATGGATGACCGCAGGAGTACGCGACTCCGCAACCCCACCTGCTCGATCCCTTTGTCGCGCAATTTATGAGTCGTTTGGTGCAAGATTGTGTCGTGTTTGCTCTCTTTTTTCTCGAAATTTATGAATTGTTTGGTGGGGGATTGGGTCGGGTTTGCTTGTACGTGCTCCTCTGCTAATTTGCCGCTGATAGCCGTAGGAGAAATTGTTTGTTGTTTCATTTACACATCGTGGATTATTTGCGTTTCATAGTTAATGCTACCGCAAAATTTAAGGCCCAACGAATCCAGTGTCCAAGTTACCAGCCTTTGTTTGGTGCGAACAACCTCACCAAATTAAATGATGTTTTGTATTACACTGGAACTTGCCATCACTATTGACGCAGTAATATTATTTGCGCTTCTGTTAAATGTGGCAAACTATGTTCTTAGCGTTGCCTCTCTGCACATTACAGTTAGAATCATGTACAAAATTAAGTTCGGCTTAGAATTGAAGTCTAATCAGAATGGAAAAGCTTCAGATGTGCAGGAGTCGATGATTCAAGATAAGAATATCGGTCAATTATTGTTGATGTTTGGTCATCCTAAACTGTCAATTAGATGTAGTTCATATAAATTCATCATGAATTCTGACTAGGAGGGACCATCTAATCTAGCAGCTAAATATGACTGTTGACATAACACAATATGTTCTGTAATTTGGTTACCATATTTAACTTTGCGACACTTTCCTTGCTTGTCTCGTAATTCTGTTGTGATGTACAATACATCTAAACCTCTCAACTCTTGCTCAACGTTCGTCACTTTTTCCAACAGAGATTGGCCTGGGCTTGACTGGATTTGGGGTTTTCTTCTCGTTTCTTGGGATCATTATGCTGTTTGACAAGGGGTTCCTGGCAATGGGAAACGTAATTTTCGCCCTCCTGGTTTACTCATACTTCACTGTAGCTTCATCTTTTTTAAAAAAAAATAGTACCTTCATCCTTACTAATAAGAACGTATTTCATTTTGTCAGATACTCTTCGTGTCTGGTGTCACACTAACCATTGGGCTGAAGTCTACTGTGCAATTCTTCACCAAGCCTAAGAATCACAAGGTTCTATGCCATGGCAAACTCCTCTTAAGTCATAAAACAAAGCTATTTCAGTTCCATTTTCGTTATAAGCTAAAAATTTGTACCTGATTATGCAGGGTTCAATCTCTTTTGGAATTGGCTTTCTCTTGGTCCTTATCGGCTGGCCTGTCTTAGGCATGATGGGGGAGTCGTATGGCTTCGTCGTGCTCTTCAGGTTGGTAAACTACTAAACTCCCCAGTGTTCTTCGTCGTATATGATCATCCAGTAGTTGGTTTTCAATGCTCATTATGAAATGGAAAAAAAATCTGGGTACTGTGTCTGACTGCTGCTGAATTTCTTCACAGCGGCTTCTGGCCAACTGCTGCTGTTTACCTGCAAAAGAACCCTACCTTCGGTTGGATTTTCCAGCACCCTTTTGTGACTTCGGTATGGCCATATTTGTAACTCTAAAGCCATCAGATGTGTTTGCCCATGCTTTGTTCATACCGATTTGCTATTTCTATGTCGCCTAACATTTTCTTTAATCATTGGATTTGTATGGTGATTAATGTGATGTATGATTGGATGTTAGTTCAATGGAGAAAACATGCGACTTGCGGAAAATTTCAGTCACCTTACAAATAGACAGCCCTTGTTCTTATTTATGATTCCTATTCTCATTTCGCAGTTGCTCACTCGGTTTAGAGGAAGACGGGTCCCGGTGTAATCGCCTTGCTGCTGGATCACCCCCGAAGAATGCCAGATCGCCTGTGAAAATGTAGATGGACATATGCGTTTTTGTTCGTTTGTAATTCGTTGATGCTGCTAGTATGTAAATCTGGCTGCGCTGTTAACAGTAGGTTGTCTGAAGATCTCTTGACTACGTCAGTTTTTTGTTTGTAGAAAGCCTTTCTTGTTTGTTAAGGAGGTAACGGGATAGATATATAGTGATAGGCTATCTTTTTGTTAGACATAGATTTCAGTTCCAGTGCTTTGTTTCAAAAGGAAAGAGAAAAAGACTTCCGATTCACGCATTTTTTTCTCTGACCTGAGGCTCCGAACCTATGGATGTTATTGCAGTAAGATGGCACCCTTCAATTTCTAGCGGTTCCTACTTGACCAATGCCCGATGAGCTTTCTGTTATGTTTGCCTGTACGCTACTGTCGTGCTCGTGCAGTTGCGTTGCAAAGTTTGCTGCTGGGCTGGCGTTGGATGTGGGAGCAAGCGCGAACCGGCGAGAGGCAGTGTGCGCGCGTGGGAGAGAGAGACATCGGGCCATGGGTCAACGCAGGCGCACCGCGCACGGGACGCATGCATCGCTAGCTCCCACGCCGTCCGCCCGCGGCAAGCACACACGCGCCGCCCGTACGTGCCGAGTGCCGTCTTAGCTTAGTCCCGACTAGCCGGCCCGCACGTCGGCACTTGGCACCAAAGCGCGGGATGTGAAACGGTACGCAGCTGGCCGAAATTGGGTTCGGCTGCGCGAGCACAGATCCACGGAACAGCTCGCCTAGCCTGCCTTCGGCTTCTCTTCGGCTATTTGCATGTACCGTCTGTACTCATGTACTACTACCTAGCTCATTTCTTCACCGGGCAAGCATTTCTTGCTGGTTTTTTTTATATATAAAAAAGCAGCCATTTCTTGCTTATGAACAGAAGATTGCATCTGTTCGGCTATTTGCCTATTTGCATGAACAATAGTACAATAAAAGGCGGCTTTGCCTGATAACACTGCTAGAGCAGAAGGGCGTATGCATCATCAGTATATTCAGTAGCCTGGTTGAGCAACTATCATGGTGCATTAGTGCTTTACATCACAAAGGTACTAACCCACTAGCTAACTTACAAGAGTACAATACAGTAATTCCAAAACACCTTATATTCATGTAAACTACCTGCACCCACAAGGTCACAAGCTGTGGAGAGATCTAGCATTCTTGTGCAATACCATCAACATTTGCTTACCACACGACTACATAAGCAGCATGGAAGCAGGTGGGACTCGAGATTATGCGCTTAGGCAAACTCGGACGCAGATTAAGCTGCCTAAGGACTGGAGGCGACCACTATAAGATTGGCATGCACAACATACTTTCCAAGAAGAGGCATCTAAGATCCTGAGGTCTGACTTGCAGAGATTTGCAAAAGCAATGAAGGAGACGCCAAAGACCGGAAGCACACGCTGGGAGTTTTGCAGGAACAAGTGTGGCTCAGCCAGGAGAAAGCCTTTCACCGCCAGGCACCACCTTGACAAATGACAATCGTATGACGCCAGCTCTTTTCATCTTATTTGTCAGAGTTCCATTCTATCTGACTGCAGTAGTTCCTTATCTAATTCATGTTGTATCCTTTTGCTCAATGTGTTGCACAGACACAACTTTCTTCCCAACTGTTTAATCTCCTTCTTTAATGTATGGTAGAGTTCCTTCCATTTGTTTAAAAAAAAGAGGCATCTAAAGACCTGTTTGAGGGGCTACGCTTCGGTTGCCAGCCACAGTCCCCCCAAACGACACGGCTTTGCTTCGGCTGTGGGGCGAAGCCACAGCCGAAGCGCCCCTCAAAGCCGCAGCAGGCGGGGAGGTGCTTTTGGCTGTGGCTTTGCCTCCCCGCCTCGCTCGCTCGCTCGCGCCGTCGCCGGCCCACCTTCGCCCCGACCGAGCCCGCCTCGCCTCACCTCTGTTGCAGCCCTCGCCTTCGCCCGGTCTTGCCCTGTCGACCCCCGCAGCCGTTGCCGCCCCGCTGTCGCCTCTAGGTCTCACCCCAGCGTCGGCGCCGCCCAATCTCGCCCCTTTCGCCCAATCTTTGCCCCGCCGCCGTCGTCTTCCGAGCTCGCCCCAACGCCGGGTCGTCGCCTCCTCCCCGATTGCTGCCTCGGCCATCTCCTCCCCACTGCATCGCCGCCTCCCGAGCTCGCCCCGCCGCTCGGCCGCCACCTCCCCAGCTTGGTCACCCCCTCCCCGCCTGGGTGGCCGCCTTCTTCCCTCCCGGTAGCCTCCTCCCCTTTGTTGAAAAGCCAAAAAGCTGAAAGCTTGCCAAACAGCCTCCCAAGAAAAGCCATAGCCGTCAGCTACACCTGCTTTATAGTCCAACAAACCAAAAATAACTTTTCAGTCCAACCATAGCTCCTCCAAACAGATCCTAAGTCTAGTGACTACATGCTTTGCCGAAGGATCAGTTAGTTCTTTTAGTAGCAAAGTGAAATGTTATGGAAGTAGAGGGATCAAAGATGTCATTACTGAATGTGCAGAGGGCGGTAAGGGCCGGAGATATGCAGTGGTCAATGCCTGGAGGTGCCATAGAAAAAAATTCAAATATTCAGAAGAAGCAAGCATGTAACTTTTGGACAATCGAGATGAGGACATGTATGCTACGCAATTCTCGTGCAAACATACATGAAAAGGAAGGATGTGTGCTCCATGCGTTAAATTAAATGTCGGAAATGAATTGAAATTTCTGTTATCACAAGCTAAAACAGGAATACTCAGAAGAAACCTTAAGTTGCTCACGCTGAATCAGAATGCAGCTCGCTTCCTGTAGAACAGATGCTATCTTTCTGCCCCAAAAAAGAACAGCAACATTCAGATGCTATTTCTATCAGCAGGCGCACTAAGCATAGCACTTCATTAAATTTTTTTTTTCAATTATTCATGTAAGTGGATCGCCCCACCCACCAAAGCACCGACATATATGCAATGGGGTTTTTAGCTGCTTGAATGAAATAGAACAAAAATGGAAGGGCATATACCTTCCCCAAAGGTGAAACCAACTTGTGCAACTCCAATATCCTATCAGCAAAGGTTATCCCTCTTGAGCTGGTCCGACATGATAACACAGAGCATGGGTCAAATGCACTATCAGAAAACAAGAACCATAAAGTAATTCAGTAGGTCATTTGCATTCTTACTACTGCCCCATAATTGCTTCCCTGCCAAATTCTATGTTATGTCATCTCATCACAAAAATCCGACTACATAATTTGCTTGGAATCATAATCTTAAACGGGCATTCATTATTCTCACGGTCTCGTGTGCTCATTTCCCACAGACACTAATTTACTTTTACATACACAATATTGAATATTAACCATCCATTCTATTTAATCTAACGGATCAAATTAGTTAGGATTTAGTTATATTTTTGCTGATAGTATTGGTAGTAGAAACATATGGTGGTAGTATTGTAATTACCTATTTTTTTAATTTTGAACGTATGTGTATTTTTTTATGCTTTTGTGTAAAATTTAAAACTGCTTCGTGGGCCGCGTAAGATAGAACGCTCGATGTGTTAATGCGAGGTCACGGCATCGTCACGAATTAGGCGGGAGGGCGCTAGCCGCGGCGTGGTCACAATCCGGAAGAGCACCGATAGTAAGGCAGAGGTTGTGGCGTCGACAGGATCGGACTGGCGGCGGTGGCGGAAAAAGGAGGGTAGCGATAACGAATAACGCAATAAAGGACGACGGTGGCGGAAAATGAAGGTTAACAATAACGATTAACGAGTAACGTAGCAAATGATTAAAAGTCTATAATACCCTTGAAAAATATACAGTTAAATATGATTTCTACTACCACTATTTACTACCTATGTTACCCACCGTAAAATTGATCTGGAGGGTAATACACGATGTATGCACTACAACTCCAGAGCAACACATGAAGAAATGAAAAGGTGAACGGGAAAAAAAAACCTAACCTACATTGACCCTCTTCCAAGAGCGAGACGCCCTCTTCTTGATGTTCTTCCCGGTTGAAGAATCATCCAACGCCGCCGCTGGGCATATTCTCTTCCACTCCCTTCTGGCACCGACATCGCCCTGCTTTTCCAACAAAAATATAGCTCACGAAATCAGCCAAACGCAACACCCTCAATTCAATCGCCTCGAGAGTTCAATCAAGAAATTGAAAAGGGATAAAAAAAATTGAAAAGGGAGCAAAGAAACCGTCACGGCAGCCATACCCATACACACACCTCGCAATAGCTACTAGTCAGGCAAGGTGCAGATGGAAATGGTTGAAACGAGACGAACCAGTGAGATGGTTGTGTAGCACTAGCACCTGCAACGTTCTAAGACCACCGCGGGCGTGAGAGATCCATTGGGGGTGACCTCACCTCTCCTTGATTCCTCCGGTGCCTGAAAGCCAGCCCAGCCCAAGTCCATGTTCCGGTCAAGTACTTTTCAGTCAGTCAGAGACGGAAGGCCATTTACGGTCGCGTGCTACAATTTAACTATGCAAATGAAACATCAAGAAAAATGACGTACCTATCATACAACTCAAAATCTATTATTCAAAGCCAGTCCATCATGCAACCTAAAACATTATAACTGGTAGTTCATATAGTGCCATGAACTTAAGCTTCATTCCCCAAAACTGAAAGTCTTGATGTCTTAAACTCAGGTCATATTTATGTTGTGTCATGCCTATCATATGTACGATTGCATGTATTAATAGAGATCATCTCTAGATCTTTCCGTCATACAATTTGAAGCACTGAGCGTATGGCTAATTTTGTTTTTCATTACAAAACCTGAATCCTGAGTTTATATGGTACTCTGCAATTTTCATCAGTTTCTAAAAACCTGAGTTTTGACGAGTGGCCCAATCACATCCCATTTCTAATAACATCAACTACGGTTGGGATCAAGAAGATCACCAAAAGACAGCCAAATTCAAGAATCAGTGGACCAATCAAGATCACAATCGAAAATGGAAATTACGTATACAGAAGTCCAGCGTCAATATCACATATTTATAACTTACAAAGCTGTCATCCATCTATATACAAATCTGAAGAACAAAGGGGGATGAAGTGTTTATTCCTTGAGGTTTGATCGCAAGGTCGTCTCGTTCCCCAATAATGTAAACATCAGATTTATGCAAGATCATGCAACTAAACTATAATTAGGCTACATGCGTTGATCCTGCAGTACTAATTGATGCAATATTCTGTAACTACCGAACCAAACTGCTAAAACATTACAATGGAACCTCTCCCACAGTGGAAAAATGGTTAAGATTTGCTAATAATTTTAATTGCTTCGCTGCTGCTTTTGATGTCACTCATTAAAGCAATTTGATGCAGAAGTTGAGCTATCCTCTGCAAAATAAAAACAAGAATGTAATTAGGGGAAAATCGAAAAAATGCATGTTCAGTGAATATGTATCTGTGCTGAATGCATTTCTAAACCTCCTCACAAGACTAAGCAATAGCAACCATAGATAAGAGTACATGGAGAAAAACATAGTTTTATAAGACAATTGCCACAAAATTGTTAATATCCAACGCAGATTGTCATATATTTAAATATGAAAAGAAAGGGAAAAAAAAGCAAAAGAAGATCGAGAACAATAAAAGATAATAGAACCTTCCAGCGCTAATCTGTCAACAATCTATGTTGTGGAATATGATAATAATGTCCAGCTTCCAGCGTTTTACATACAAGCTTGTGCACAAAAGAAAACAGCTTCAGTAACTTTTAATTTAAGGCTACTGACAAAGATATGCCATCAGTTAACAAGACATAGGCTGAAATGGAATGTGCAACCTATTTGGAACTTGTGAAACATTGCAGAACACTGCCTAAAAGAAGAGTACAAGTCTTCTACCCATGGCGCATTTGCTTCCCTGAACCCAACCCCAACAAAGAATATTAATATTTGGGGGGAACCAACATCAAGAGGGATAAGAGGAAGTGGTCATCCATGAGTAACACACAGGCTGTCAAAACTCAAAAGACATTGTTGATGCTATATACCAGTATCACCGGGCGAATCAAGGATATCCATTCATCTCTCGATCTTTATCTTCCCCGCCATCAACAATTGTAACAACTGATATAAAAAAAAGGTTTCCTAAGGTTCATTCTACTCGTTGGTAGCTTCCTAAACATCCTCCTTTAGCTAGATCCAACATCTCACCGTACTGTATAGTGTATACCAATGATCTAGGTGTCATAAGCATATTGTCAAAAACAATGATGGCAATTACCACTCGATCCCTCGTCCATGTCATCTAGAGTAAGCAATAAAGCTAGCTTATACAAGTACAATAACTATCTCTAAAGATTGTCTCTAGAGTAATTAATAAAACCAGCATGCAATAAAAACCAGCTTGTACAACAACAACACATACTTTTAGCCAAGGATAGTACCTACGTTCCCGTACAATGCTTGCTACTAAGAGTCCGCTCTATTTTCTCACTCTTTCACATAAGACAAAGCTAACATGTACGTACTAATAGTAAGCTAAGGTAATCTTATTACACTTCCTCTGATGTGTCATGTGATCGATTCAGCTTCCCCACAAATCGAATAGCTTGACAAGTTCTAGATTTTCCAAACACAGACATGACATTCACATCACCACAAAAGGCTGTAGAGATCCAAACCTTATCCTTCTCCTGCGAGAGCAGGACGAGCAGGTCCCTCTCCCTCCTGTCGCGCCGGCGCGCGTACAGCAGCGTCCCCACCACAACAGTCGCCGCCGCGGCCGACCACACGGCGGGCCCCACCGCGGGGCACCCGCACGCCCCGTGCACTAGCACTCCCTCCCGCACGGCCCCGATCCCGGCCGCCCACGCGCGCCTCGCTGCCGCGCGGCACCTCCCCCAACCCCATATCCATTCTCCATCCTCATCGTCCTCTCCGTCCTCCTCCGCCTCCTTCGCAGCTGCCTCCTCAGCCTCCCCCTCCAGGCCCAGGCCCTCGTGGAGGCGCGGCGGGAAGATGGCGCAGTCGTCCAGGCCGCCGTCCACGGGGGTAGCCGCGGCCGTAACGGTTGCGGCTGGGTGTACGAGCTCCCAGGCGTCGGGGGCGGGGGCAGGCGGGTAGGAGGAGGCCATGGATGCGAGGGAGGAGGAGGAGAGCGAGAGGGTCAACGTCTTGGGCTTGAGGAGGAGGTGCGGGTTGGGGGAGGGGAGGAGGAGCGGGTGGAGCGCGGAGTACGGGGAGGCCGGGGCTGAGGCGGAGGCGGAGAAGGGCGGGGATTGCGGTGGCGGGAGCGGGAGCCTCTCGTCCATGGCCGCGGTTGCTGCAGCTCACTGGGTTTGATATTTGCTTTTTGACAATTTCGAGGTGGTTTTTCTTTGGATCTGGATGATCTTTCATGTGGTTCTTGAGAATTGAGATTGACGAGGACTTCTGCCTTCGTTTTACGAAAATTTTTGAATACAGTACAAAATACTGTCGGAAATTAAAAAACGATACAACATGTTTGCGTATTTACGAAAAACTCTACCATACCCGGAATCTGAAAATCCGTTTAAACATACCCGAGACGCGAACCTTGTTAATCTTTTCTGGATTTTGAAATTCGGGTATGGGCCTCATTTCATACCCGAATTTGAAAACCGTATGGGGTGGGATACTATACCTAAATTTCAAGTTCCGGTTAACCCTCAAAATTCCATGCATGCTGTTAAAAAAATATAATTAGTAAAATGATTAGTAAAAAGTATAATTAGTAAAATGGTTAGTTAAAAGTATAATTTGTAAAATGATTAGTAAAAACTATAAAAAGTATAATTCCCTCCATACTGATTAGAAAATTTCGTAGTCTCCACGTGATTAGCAAAATCGCGTTATTGCATTGAACAAATGCAATCCAAATTTGTAAAGATATTTAAAACACTTCTTTTGGAGGAAGTGGCTGGGCAACTGTCATTGAATTTAGTACTGATAAATGTATCCAATAAAAGTTCGGGCAATCAATAATTTGAAATTATTTGAAGAATTATATTTTTTAGAAATTGCAAAACGATGGTCGGAGAGGAAGAGCAGAGAGAGTGTGATTCTGAGACTACACGACGGCGTGTAAAATATTATGTGTAAATGGAATTTTTATAGTCGACAACAACTCATGTTATGTTTTTTAGCCCTTTCGGCGGCCTGTAAAATATCATATGTAAATGGAATTTTTATGAACAATGGACCACATTTAATTTTTGATATATGCACTAGCATATGCTGGAAAAATATTTAATTTACACCTTGCTTTGCATCTAATTTCCACTAGTGCAATAACCCTAAGTATTATAGTCGACAACAACTCATGTCATGTTTTTTAGCCCTTTCGGCGGCCTGTAAAATATCATGTCTAAATGGGATTTTTATAAACGATGGACCACATTTGATCTTTCATATATGCACTAGTATATTCCGAAAAATATTTAATGTACACATTGCTCTTCTTCTAATTTCCACTAGTGCAATAACCCATCATCAAAGCTGCATGACGTGTCACCCATCATCAAAGCTGCACGACTTGTCACCCTCTGAGAAAAGCTGCACGACCTGTCACCCTCTATCAAAGGCTGCACGACGTGTCACCCTCTGTCGAAAGCTGCACGACGTGTCACCCTCTGTCTAAAGCCGCACGACCGTCACCCTCTGCCGAAAGGCGTGGCGTCGCCGCCTAATCGCCCACTCGAGAAAGCATGCAGACGGACAACACAAGGGTGATTTGACATGACCGTGAGGTACAATAAAAATTTCGACAACTTAAGAGAAATCAAGCGCCATCAGATATTCGAAGATGACAACACATGAGTGATTTGACAAAACTAGTAGATAAAATAAATTAGGAAAAACAACTTAAGAGAAAGCTGGCATCGATTTATTTCAAATTTAGCAACACAAGAGTGATTAAACATGATACATTGGGGGACAGAGAACATTTCACACATAATCAAAGCCAAATGACTACATATTGGGTGGATTGGGGCACCTCCTACTGGCCGTGTCGTGTTGTTTACATAACTTGCATTTTCGCAAACCGTCCACCGTGATCACCGCGTCCATGTCACCTTGCAATCTGGTGCCCCGTGGCCTCCCATGTTGTGTGCGTCTAGTCGCGGGATATGGTTTCCAGGTTAGGCCTTCCATAATCTTGTAGTTCGCTCCGATTGTGAACGAACTCATCTTTGGACGCCATGTGTTCTTCAAAGCATGCGCGGTGTAGTAAGGCGAGATGAACTGTGATACATCGTTCCCACCCATGTCGCGACATGCGGCGAGCAGATGGGAGCACGGAATGTGTTGAAGCTTCGACTTGTTGCACGTGCACATCACTTGCTCGCCCCCTAGCTGACACTGTTGCACGGTGTCCCCCGCGAGATACCCGGATGCATGTCTGCGCTTGCACATGACCTCAAATTTATTCGTTCCCAAGTCATAAATCCTTGTGCGGTGGAAGTGCGCCTTCTTCCTTCTCTCCGCGAGCATCTTCTCCACTCTGGGAGCGTATGTGGTGATGCACGCCTCGGCCGCGTTACCGCGATCTCTAAGTAATCACCACCGATAGAATGTGAGCTCAATGATTGAACACAACGGAAGAGCGCACACCCTTCAGACGTTGTTGAATGCCTCCGCTATGTTCGTTGTCATCACGTTGTACCTATGATGGTGTATGTCAACTTGTATGGAAGTGAATACAAGGAGGTGAAATGATTTGCGTTAAGTTATGGTTCGTCCATACCTCGCTCCGCTCGTGTCGTGGAGTAGCGCCACCGCTCTGCGGCTTCCCGCGATCCACCGGCTGAAGGTGGGCCGAGTTCGAGAAACCACGGTCTGCCCTTCCACCATTTGCGAACGGAGTTGCAGCTCCTGGGATTGGTCGTCTTCCATCATCTTCCGTGTGGTCTCGTGCAGCTGCGTCCATATCGCGTTGAACTTGTGTGCTTGGTTCTCGCAGCACATAGCTTTGAATCTCTTGACCAGGGCCTTGTTCTTGTACCTTGTGTATGTGTTCGCACCAAGGTGACGCATGCACCATCTTCTCTCAACATCGGGCCAGCTAGTCTCGGAGGACGTGCTGTCGTGCATGACATCCAACGCGTGGAGGAGGCCTTTGTTCCTGTCCGAGACAACGCATACGCGCTCCCGGGTACCGACGACCCGGCTCTTGAGTAGAGTTAAGAACCACAACCAGCTGTCATTGTTCTCGCTCTCGACGAGAGCGAACGCCACCGGGAGGATTTGGTTATTTGCATCGATGCGAGTGCGATCGGCGGCCCGTGGAACTTCCCACTCAGGAATGTCCCGTCCACGCATATGACTGGTCTACAATACCTGAATGCTTCGATGCATTGACCGAATGACCAGAATATCCTAATTAGGTACCGGTCCGCCGAGCTGACGGACCCATCTTCTAGTATGACGGGCTCATCGGCCACTGCGAACTGAGTGCCCGGGTTCGTCATGGCGATCTTCTGTAGCAACCTAGGGGCATAGTTGAAAGACTCCTTGAATCCCCCAAAAAGCATCTTCAATGCCTTCGCCCGCTCTCCAAGCCGTATGGTGCGTGATGACCATCCCGCTTTAGCTGGACCTCCCCATAATTTTTCGGGGAGTCATCCCTATGTCGCTTCCAACGATGGACACGAGGATCTGGGCTACAAACCTCGCATCCACAAGTCGGTTCATGTTCCTTACGGACTCCTCCGTGCACGTATGAGGCCTATTTCTACTTATGACGAAGTAGTCTTCATGCTTGGGTGCGTGAACCCGCATAAAGAAGGGACAATCCGGTGCCGTGCACCTAACCTCGTACGAGGAGGGCTCCGACCGGAGACGAGTGTGCTCCCGTCTTGTCATGACGGCATAGTTGCTAAGAAAGTGAATTGCCTCCAGCTTATTACGGAATCGTTGTCCGGTTTGGATATCGTTCTGGGAGTACCCCCACGCGGATATGTTACTGTAATCCATGAGGGTACAATCCAGCTGACCCATGGCCCTGAAGTAATGTATAGCCGGTGTTGGGTCATCATTGTCTGCCGCTTCTTCATCCCCGCTTCCGCCGTCTTCATCATCCATGCATTCCCCATCCACCTCCGCCGCTTCATCTTCTTCTTCACCTCCCCCCCCGATGCCCCCTCCTCTACAATTGCTGGTTCGGGTGGTGCATGTGATATGTCATGTTCTACTGCTCGGGAGGTAGAGGCCTCCTCTACGGGCTGGTGCCGTGGCAATATCTCCACGTATACTCCTATCTCAAAATTCTCTTCACCCGCTTATGCGGTACAAAGCCCACGCGCTTTCATTCCAGTAGCGGGAAGAGCGTGTACACAACCATCGGGCCGTTGGGGACAACCCGTGGGCGAACCCCATCGAAACGAACTCATGCGCCTCAAGATTCACACGCAGAGAGCGATGACATGTGATTTGAGTGGCGAGTTCGCTCGGGTGGCTATTGTGCTATCTATGTGCGATAGTTATCAATGCTCACCACTCTCCGTGCAAGACTACGGGCCGTTCTCCGAAATAAATTTTAAAAGGCATGTCCATCTGTAGCAAATATCGCACTATTAATGTACTAAATACCTTAATAACACAAAAATAATATACACTAATGATGATTTCTAACTAACCTTCCCTAAGCTGTACCAAAGATCAATAAAGCTCGAGCAATGTACCAATGAATCTTCCTGAAGATTACCTGCAATATTAGAATCCCGAATGAGATAAATAAAAAAATTAAAACTTTGTGAAAATTTCAAGAAACTATGAACACCAACGAACTAATATCTCGTCTTCGGGCTCTCTGGTTGCCTTGCCTTGCCTTCACGATGTATGCTGTCGTGAACGTTGCAATGCCATCGCGAAGGATTTATAGCAAGGGAAAGGAAGGGCGCAGCTCACAGGTACTCGTTCGGTCGGTGCTTTCGGCGCGCGATGATCGGTCGTGAGATTGCCTGCCACCACCATCCAAATTACTTGCATGTAGCCTGTCGCCTAGCCTTTGCCGAAACATGAAATTTCGGGTATGGGGACATAACTGGTCGTGCAGCTTTAATGATGCGTAGTGACAGGTCGTGCAGCTTTTATGATGATGGGTGACAAGTCGTGCAGCTTTTATGATGATGGGTGACAGGTCATGCAGCTCTGATGAGTGTATGAATTACCTTATCACTTAAGGGTTTTATATTAATAGGATTTTGATGAATGACAAGTGGTAAATAAAATATTTTTCTATAATACAGTAGTACATGTCCTAAATATCATTTCTAAGCTATTTTACATAAGGTTTGTTTTTAGGGTTATTTTGGTAGCGAGTTTTATATGCAAATCACAACATTTTGATGATCGCCCGTGAGATTCCCTGCCAGTTGCAGCTGCGTACGCTGGGGACCGGGCAAGCGTGGCGGTAGGCGGAGTCGTAGCAGGGGCAGGGAAATTTTTACCTTTTTGGCCTCGTTGCTTATATTTTTTTCGCAATTAACTAATCGCGAGGAAAATTATACGCGCCGGGCTAGAACAGTAAAAATTCAAATTTTTTAGTGTAATCGAAAATATGGTCTTCATGAAATTTCGAAAATTAACCGGACTTAATGCACAGTATTTTTTTGGGAGGGAATTTTATTTTTGTGGAAGTATTTCGCATCGAGTTTATTCGAAAAATCGCTGCAACCTATGAGCTCCAATTATTAAACTGAGATACAAAGTTTGATACATTCATATTTCAACGGCCTCTTTCGATAGTGTTTGAACGCCAAGGTGGAGGTGAAACGAAATCATCATCATCATCGTCGTCGTCATTTGCATAGTTAGGAGCAAGCCCCCCTCCGGTGGTGCTTGAACGCCAAGGCGGAGGTGAAACGAAATCGTCATCATCATCGTCATTTGCATAGTTAGGAGCATGCTCCCCTCGTGGTGCTTGAACGGCCTCTTCCGATATTGCTTGAACGCCAAGGTGGAGGTAAAACGAAATCGTCATCATCATCATCATCGCCATTTGCGTAGTTACAAGCATGCCCCCCTCCGGTGGTGGTTGCACGTCCTCTTGAACTTGCTGATGCAGCAGTATTGTGTCGATCTCTACCCCTCCTGTTAGATCCGCTTTTGCGTCTTCTGTGCCATCCAGGCATCATACCCCTGCCGAAGAGCATATGCATCGCTAAGAATTCCGGGATTGCTTTGTTCAGCAACTCTTCATCCTCTGGGAATGACTAACACAGAAGACGAACATATGAAGTAGTGAACTTATGTATAATGCACAAAAGATTAGTAAGGTGAACAAATGTGAAATAACTAACCTTAATATGCTCTGCATACCGATCGGGTAGCATCAGTACCTTGTAATATCTTGTAGAGAAACCTGTAGAAGAAGGGTGCTTGGCTAGTTCGCACACCCTAAAATACCTTTGACACCACCATTGCAAGTGCGCCTTCAGGTCGTCGACGGTCACAAGGTTCAGGCCAGATGTTGTCAAGGCTTGCCTCCGCAATGTCGGGCGCCACTCTTGCAATTTGGACACCACTTTACTTAGGTTCTCCTCCTTGAATGGATCATCCTTCCCACCACGCGTAACCTTCAACGTGTGATGGAGAGCTACGTTGCTCATATCAGGTGTCCACAAAAATGCTCTGCTAGAGGATCCAGCCATGGTGAATAAGTGTGAGTGGGAGCTGTGGATATGTGCCTGCAGTTTTGCCTTTTATAGACTCGAAGGAGTGGTGTATGGACTAAGTGTTGGAAAGTAAGCATACAGACAGATTGCAAAACAACGCCGTATGACAAAGGCAGTCATGCATGCAAATTGTCAGCACTTACAAAAGTAGGTAGTGAGTGGTCGCTTCGAGCTGTGCCAACATGTATGACAAAGCCTTTATGAGAACGAGTAGAAAAAAGAGTAGAAGTCCATCAGCGTGTGGTCAAATTGGCGTGAGGAAGCTGTAGGTAGAGTGTTGTGAAATCGACCTGAAAAAGTTGTAAGCATTGGGCCCATCAGTTTGCTAATCACTCTAGAACAGCCATTGCACGGTCGTCGTCTCCATGAAAGGTTTTAAAGTTTTGGAATCTGCGCTATTACTCTATGATTTGTCATGTGAACATGTTTTTTTGCTAAGTATCTTTTGTGGATAAAATGTTAACTGTTAACCATTTGATGAAGATAATATCTATTAATGACCGAGTGATCGTCAAACTGGTGATGTTTTTGAAGTGCTTGATGGTTTGATGTTCAAAGATGGTTTTATGTATAAAAGGGTTGATTCTCCTCGTGAGTTGTGTAATCGTGATGGACCATGGCCTTCATCAGGCCGATGTGAGTAAACAAAAAAAATTACGCGGTCGCCGACCGCTGGAAAGCGAGGAAAAAATTACGCGGTCGCCGGTGGGGGTGGGGGCGCAGGTCCAGACACGTGGCGGCCCTCGGGAGCTTGGGCACGTCGGGCCGGCTTGAAAATTGGTCGACTGCATGACACGCAGAGAAAATAGCCAGAGTTCAAGTCTGCATCAGAATTATTTTTTTTGACATTTTAATATAGACCAGAATTATATTTGAAGTGAAAATAACTTATGTCGGACTAAAAATAAGAAACAATTTATATTTGTCCGATGAACACTTGTTAAATGTGATTGAAAAGAAATCTTAACGCCGGACCCAAAAAGTTGGTCCGGCGTACATGGTGTGCGCTCGGTAAGGATAATTCTCAGCACCAGACCGAAAATAGCGGTCAAGCGTACATGATGTACGCTCGGTTGAAATTTACAACTTAGGATCTTTGAGCGCCTCAACCAGAAATAAGTACATGCGCTACTTGATCATCAACACCAAAACCTACAATAAGTACAATAAAAAGAATAGAGGGCCTAGATGCTCTCACATGGGTGATTTGACATGTACCAATAATCGCCCATGAGATTCCCTGTCCCAATTCGAGCGCTTGCGTAGGGGCAGCGGCGTGTGGGCGGCGAGCCCGGGCGTAGTGGCGGGGGCCCCAGGGTGGGGCGCAGGTCCAGACAAGTGGCGGCCGGCGGGAGCGTTGGCACGTCGGGCCGGATGTAAAATTGGTCGACTGGGCGACGCGTAGAGAAAATAGTCAGAGCAGCTTTGTACGGACGATTACACAACTGTACAGCAGCGCCTCTACGACAGCAAGTGTGCACTGCCTCTATAAGTAGGTCTTCATACCAGCTCCGCTTGCACATATCCTCCTCCTCAACCCATTCACATATCCTCATCCTCATCCCATCCCTTGCCTCCAAAGACCATGTCTCAAACGGCGAGCTCAGGAAATCGGAGGGCCCGTGCGCTTGCCACTGCAAGGCAAGTCGATTGTCCTAATTGCCATGTGCAAGCTAATGTGTTCTACTCCAGCACCGAGGCAAATAACGGCCGGGTGTTCTACAAATGCCCTTTTTTCTCCGTAAGTGAGAAGTTCGTTTGCTCCCTTTTTCCGGTTGGAGTTGTGTAGTTCCTTGCGGAGATCTCATTTGTTTGCACGGCCTAAAAGCATGTTAACCTCATCACGTAGGCTGCAGGGTGCCAATATTTCCAGTGGGCGACACATTGGACACCTCGGTGGAGCGTGCAACAACCACAGTACCACAGAGGATGCATCCTACTATGGAGAGGATGGACCCTATTCTCGAGCAGAGGCTGAACATGCTGATGTTCAAGATGGACCGCCTTTTAGATAATGTGAAATGGTTGGAGAAGATTGTGTGTGTGGCTATCCTTGTTGTACTGGTAGCTATTCTTATGAAGTAGATTGTAAGTCGATTAGCTACCATCGCTCTGAGCTTCTTCAGGCAGAATTCACTACTCGTGGCATCTTTTTCATGGTAATATAAGCCTTTCCGACATCCTGTGAAATACCCTGTGCAAAGGGGAAATAGTCACGGAATAGCTTAGAAACAATCTTTGATATCTGTTCTAACATAAACTTCGAAATTATTTTATTTCTTACACACTACACAAACTCATGAAAACTCCATACAAGAGATTTCAACGACGTTGTCGATTAGGGTTTTGCTTAAGTAGGATTCAGATGCAAATCAAGTTTTAATTAAAATAATTTTATAGAATATGGTAGTATATACATTGAACTCTGATATTTTCTCTTTTACTGTTGCATTAGGGCGAGATATTTTTCTGATTGCCGAAAAGGCTAAGTCATTATAGTTTGTGCAGTTCTTAATCTTCGAAGGCATTTGCAGCGATAAGTTTCATATGCTACACTGGTTGTAATTGAAATATTTTTCCATATTATGGTAGAGTAAATGTTATAGGATGGTACTGAGCTTTTCTTTCATTATTTTCCATTTATATAAGATATTTCATGACTTGCCGAAAAGCTAATACAATCAAGCCGATCGCGCGGTTGCGGTCAAATTTTAATTCCTCGATTGCGGCTACACCTTATGGAAAAATCTAACCATTTTTCATATATTAGCAGGGGATAGCCCTAAAAGTATTTTAAAGTTAGTTTCGTGGTATTACGCGTTTATTTGAGACGTTTTTCACGTGTACGGTAATTAGGGCTTAATATGGCCTAACTCAAAATTGATCAAATTGATGTTATTCCTGTACATAAAGCAAGTACATGTTATTTTAAGGTTATCGCATTTTAGTTCGTCGAATTCGTGACTTGTTTGCGAAGTTAACGAACAAATGATCGTGTTGCGGATTGAATGTTTAAGCAACTAGTAAACAATGCAAACTGAAGCAAAGTCTAAATGTTTTACATATCTGTGACCAATGCAATCCCAAGAATGTAAAAAAACTGGTTTTATCAAGTTTTGAGGTCATTTGAACATTTTTCCAGCCACTTGAAATTTGGATGTCACATTTAGAGCCTACAATTCAAACTGCAATAAAAATATTTTTCTGCATGCAACATAAATTTTTTTATTTAAGATTCAAATTCATCATTTGATAACTTGAATTTAGAAACTAATTTCACTTTATTTCGACCATCCTAGCAAAAGATATGACCATTTGAATGCGAAAGGGCAACACTGTATTTCAAATCTGACCATACAATAGTTATTTTACATGACAGCTAGGTTAAAGTAATCGATCACAGTTCACACAAACTATAAAAAAATCGCTGCTGCCTCCTCGCGTCGTCCACCCCGCTTACGATCAAGTCCTCTGGGGTGTACATCTCTGGGGCATGTGTCTGCCTCTGTCCCGCGGCCTGTGATGGCCCATGCCTCTCCGTGCCTGCCGGTACGTCAAAATGCTCGTCTTGGGGAAGGAAGCCCGGCTGAAATGTGTATTGCCCTCATTGGCGTGGATCTGGTTGTACCACGCACTTGCATCCTCCGTCCCTAGGGAGCCGTGATGCGATCGTCGGCCGCCGCAGAGGTCCCCGCCTCGTAGGGAGGAGGTCCATGTGGTCGCACACCAAGTAGCCAAAGAAGAAGGTAGGGGCGGACATGAAGTCAAACTCGAAATCTCCGGCCTCGCTCGATCCTGTGTGTGGTCGACGTTAGTCCGAAGAGTGCGATAAATGGGGCACCTCCGTGATGCCGAAGGACCGGGTCTTCGTCATGTTGTCGAAGGCCTCACCGGTACTTCAATGGGGGGACGGAACGACGTCGCGATGAATGGCTCGGTGCATGGGACGTGGATGCACGACGTCCGGCGTCGTGCGCATCAGCACCGGAGGGACGGCTGGTGCATGACCGCCTTGCCTGTGAGCTACGAGCAGGATCTATGGGAGCATCTTCGTAGCTACGGGCGGAAGGACGTGAAGGTCCTCCAAGACGACGGATCGCCGAGAGGAATCGGGACCCCCTGGACGCGAGGTACCATCTCATCTGATTTGATGGTGACGAGGAGCTAGAAGTGCCTGCAGTTTGGGCCGCAATTTGATCCGCTTGGGTATATAGCTCCGATGCCTCCTGCGTCTGCATGGCAGTAACGGGGTATTAGAACTTAGGTAAAGAAAATTACGGAAGACATTAGTACGGTTGTGGGAGTACCAAAATATGGACTTGTCGAGATCGGTCCTCTGGATAGGCCATGGCTGGTTCGTCGACCTCCTCACTCAGTAAAGTGGGACGCGTGCGGGCCCGGTACCATCTAAGGTAGTTGTCATATTCCTCGGGGTCATATGGCCCAGAGGGATGGACAACCTCCTGAAACGCTGTCTCCATCCATCGTGTAATGTGCGAAGCATGGATTACGGTCCAGTTCGATGCGGCCGCACTGCCCTTCGCGCTTCTCCTACAATTGCAAGGACGTAAGATTCTAAAATTTTCATATAGAGGGAAAATATTGAAAAAAATTAAATGCATACCCATGAGAGCTCCCGGCGTCCCGCGATGCTGGAACAGGGACGGCCGCCACCCGAACTGCCTCTGGATCCGTTCGGGCGAGTAGACCTCGACCACGTTCATGTACAAGAGGAAGCACATAGTCATCCACAGGCCGTGGTCGATCGTGCAACAAGAAGAGATCGGCCTCGATCGCAAGCTCTTGGCTCGTTGCACGTCCATGGATCCTGTGACATGATCTGCGGTCAGCAAGTCCAAGTCGGCGACAACACGCGTGTAGCTCGCGTGGTCACCCGTCGGCGACCATCGTAACCGGGCGTGCATCCAACGGTGCCCCATTGTAGGGCGAGTGGCCTCTGGCGTGTCATCATCTATGACAACAGGGTAGTACCTCGTACGTACCTCCGGCCGAGAGATCGGAAGGTACTCCCAACTCCACATCTGAAGGAGTTGCAGGCATCCAGTAATAGTGCCCTGTAAGTGCGCGTTGGCATGCATCGCACAAACCACGGTAGGTGTCCGCTAGGATCGCAGATCCCGGTAGGTGGGATGTCATCAAGGTTGGCGGACAACTGACTAGCAATCCACACGATGTGCGGGAAGATGAGGTCTCCGCGGTCGTCGTGAACATGACACCACGCGACAAGTAGTACAGTACACTTCGTAGTGGCGCCCCGATAGCTTCGTCGGCACGGTGGGCATAGATTGTATTCTGTAATCCACAGAGCCAAGTCGTAGAGACACCATTTTCTTTACAGACGTATGGGACACCGAACCCGCATGAACTCCGGATTAAGAGAGTCGATAATATCGTGCACATTACAAATATGAAATAACATTATGTCATGTAATACCTCTCCACGATGTAGTGCCGCCCTTCTTTGTCTGTGGGCGAGGAAGAACCAACGGTGTCCCACGATTGGCGGGCGGTTAGCATGGCCACGCCCTTCAAAGTGATGGACATCTCACCGAATGGTAGGTGAAAGGTGTGTGTCTCCGGTCGCCATCGGCCGACGAGACCATGAGAAGTGCACGATCAATGGCGAGCATAGGTGTGGTCAAGCCTCCTGCGGTGAGCTCCATCCATGAGGAGCGCAAGCGGTAGTAGACTCGCACGAGCTAGTGGAATATGAAATCGATAGTCCAACTTTTTATCTTGTGCGTTGATCGGCTTGCGAGGGGCAAATCAAACGTTAACGACAAAGTGGTTATCGTCTTCAAAAACAGTGATGACAGTCATATAGTAATGCGTCGGACCATAGTTCCGCAGAATTGCCCTCGCACGATGTGGGGCATCGATCGACTCACGAAGAAGCTCGAACCGCAATGGCCGCCATCACGTCTTCTTTGAAACAAATGGCTCGGAACAAACAAGTACATTTAGACGGTATATATAGACAAACTTGAAAATTTTAATGGCTAAAAACTAATCACGCCGCATGCAACCAAATTATTGCATGAATAATATTCCTAAATATTAAAAACTAGCATATGTGAAGTCAGAATGAAGATCGGAAACCTATACCAACTTGCAAAATCACCTTCACATGTAGCGTACTGCGAAATAAGGAACCCGAATTAGTTAATCGATAAACTGAAGACAGCTCGTAATAAATTTGTACAAAACATTAACACTGGTAATTACTACTAAATTTTTTAGTGCCTTTGTAGCAGTAGGATGAGTGCAGGAAAATTTATTTTTAAATATTTCTGCGATTACGGATCGCTGAAACATTAAATATTTACTGCGCGTGGGGGGATATTTGTTTTCTTTCCAGCGTCCAAGTTTACGGCTCGTTCTACTTAATTTATTATTTCTTCTGCTACTCTAACTACTAACGCCGTCATTTTGTGTACTACTAGTTATTCTAATATTGTACTAATGCCACAAATGTTGTCATAATATTATACTGATATTGCCTAAGTTACACACACATCGCAATAATTGTATTAATCCCACAAATACTGTAGCAATATTACACTAATATTATTTAAGTGTTCCATATATCGCAATAATATTACACCAATTTTCAACTAATAAAAGAATCACATTATTGTCATTCTAATAAATTCATAATTGTATGACAGCAATATGGCTATAGTGTTATTATACTAAAAAACTTACAATAGCAAGACACATCAGATACATATTAGCTGTACAAACGTACATAATCTATTTCACATAATAGCCACTACCACACTTTCCTATGATTTTGTTCTTCACTACGTAACACTAAAGCTCAAGTATCGAGCTCTTTCGAAAGGACTCATACACCACCATACATTGAAATCTGCGGTGGTGAACCAATCTCGCAACTACTTCCCGAACTAGATGGTTTAGGGGACGGCTCCTGAACTCCTTCGGGACAAAACTGGCGCAAATACTCCTGCCTGTTCCCTATCCTGCACCTCCTAGGTCCCAATCCAGCCCCTTCGCGAGCTACACGACTTTCATACATCCTCACATATGCATTCATGTTTACCCGATGCACTTGACAAATTTTCCTCATCAACTTGCGACTTGCTACTTTTATAGCCTGAATCCTACAAGCGTTATGATGCTTGATGCGATGATGCACGCGACGCTCTCTCATTTTGGTGACTGCACACGCACGAACTTTAAACCCAACAGTGGTTTGCCTAATGATGAGCATAGGGTGATTCTTTTTTTGTCCCAAATTTTTCGCTAACTCCCTAACTATGGCTGCCCAATTGGCGGAGTTTGCCATCCAAATCTTAAAATAAGACACAATTAGTACTAACAAATGCGACTGAGATTCCATAAAATTTATTTTATTCAACTTTAACTTTATTTGAAAATATTTTATTAAATGGCATTATTCATACCCATGTGTTTCTTTGCATTTTCTAAAGTTGCACAACATTGATCTTCAAATTATTTTTGCATAATCTGGATCTTCAAATTATTTTCGCATAATCTGGATCTTCAAATTATTTTTCATAATCTGGATCTTCAAATTATTTTTGCATAATCTGGATCTACAAGATTTTACATTACGGACTCAACTCGAGACAGACTTGAGATGACCATTAAATTCGCCATCGATCATGGTCATATTTTCTGAAACTTTTGACTGAAGTCTAGTGAAAGTTTTTTCCACTCAGTAAAAATTTTAGCTCAAAATATCCTATATGGAATTTATATTAATTCGACACTGTGCCTTTGCCTGAATTTTCATTTCGGGTTTTGATTTATTTTAAGTCTCATTTTATAATATATATTTTTGAAAATTTTTGGGGAGGTTCAGATACTTCTGAAAGAACTACAATAAAATTTTCAAGTCTAAAAATTTAGTATTTATTTAATAATAATTCTAACATTCTATTTTCCAAATTTCTAAGGCCTCTATATTTCAATTTTTAAAAGGCTTAAATGGGCTTATTAATTTATAAAAAATTTACCAGAGGTATTTTATACACTCATAACACTATGGTAATTTTCTTAGCTTTGGATAGATATCGACCAATTTCCTTTAAATTTTAACCTCACTATTTCTAGTCAAAAGAGTGGTTATATACTTTATTTATTTACATTCATGTGCATAAGATTTTTACCTGATGATTACACTGGTTTACTAGCATAGATAAGGTCCCATGATAAATTTTCTAGCTTTTACTTCTACCTTTTTACCTTTTTCCTTTTTCTCATGCTCTTTCATTACATTTTTCATTCAATGCAAAAAACCAAGTAAAATCTAATTAAAATAAATAACACCAGAAAAGTTACAAATATTTATATTCCAATTTAATTCATATGTTTCCGCTTTGTTCAATTGTCGTTTAATATTTTATTATGAGCTCACTACTGTGACCTCTGTATTAAGTATTAACAGTTAAGTTGTACTCATAAATTGCTATTAAGATCTTACATATCATAATATTGTGGATAATTTTACTCCAATATGTTGCACTACATAAAAAAATAACCATACGAGACTGTTTTCCCATAGTCAAACATTTACATGTCCAAGTGTAGTACCAATTACACACTATTATTTACGTCGTTCATGACTTCTAACTATAAACTGTTAATGTATGTATTTAACATTATTCCAACACTGACATTTTCGTGTACTATTCGTTCTACTAGTGCTATAGTTCATGTCATACTAGTTGTACTAATATTCTACTTATTATAGTTGTATTATAACAATATCACAGTAATATTCCTGAATATTAAAAATTAACCTGTGTGAAGCTGTAATGAAGATCAGAAAACCACTCCAACTTGCAAAATCACCTTCCTAGAGCGTACCTGTGAAATGGGGAACCCGAATTAGTTAATTCATAAAATGAAGATAGCTCAGAATAAATTCCTACAAAATATTAACACTGATAATTATGCCATTATTTATGCCATGTTCTGTTATTTTATGTACGGGTAGTTATTCTAGCATTGTCATTATATGCACTAATACAATTATTTTATTACTACTAATTACACTACAATCACATGAAGTACACATTATTATTTACGTCTTTTATGGTTTTATGTAACGATCCTTCTACTAACATTGTACTAATTACACTAATATCATAAAAATAATATACTAATATTTCATAAAATTTCTAACCAATCGGAATTCCACCTCCCTGGTTTCCTCGCGTCTCTCCTCTTCGAAATTTACATTCTCGGCTCTCTCATGGGTCACGAATGCTCTCGCTCTACCTCTGGTTTATTTGCCTTGCCCATTGCCTAATGCCAGTCGTTATTTATAGCAGGGGAAAGAGCCCTTCCGCACGAGAATAAAATTTCGGTCGGTGCTTTCGGTGGAGGGATGGGATAGATCAATGTGACATAAAGCAAAAACGTGACCCGTGTAATCAATTTAGCCCGGGGCCGATTCTGCGCAGCCGTCGCGTGTTAACACCTGCAGTTACTGGAGCCCGGGGTCGTTTTCTTTATGCATGCATGCATGCATTTGCTGGAGCCTGGAGGATGCACCTAATACAAAGGACGCAGTAGCGCGAAAACCGGAATGCATGCAGAGGCCCACCATTTGGCCAAAGCCAGAGAGATGCATGGCTTAACCGGAATATGAGGATCCGGGTATAGGGGCCCCACCCCATACCCGGTTTTGCTAACGTGATTTTGCTAATCACGTGGAGACTACGAAATTTTCTAATCAGTATGGAGGGAATTATACTTTTTATAGTTTTTACTAATCATTTTACTAATTATACTTTTAACTAACCATTTTACTAATTATACTTTTTACTAATCATTTTACTAATTATATTTTTTTAACCGCATGCATGGAATCTTGAGGGTAAACCTCCGGGTATGGGGTGGGGCCCCCATACCCGGAATTTCAAAATCCGGTAAAAGGTTAACCGGGTTCTGGCGTCTCGGGTATGTTTAAACGGATTTTCAGATTCCGGGTATGGTAAGGTTTTTCGTAAATACGCAAACATGTTGTATCGTTTTTTAATTTCCGACAGTATTTTGTACTGTATTAAAAAATTTCCTCGTTTTACCGAGTGAATATGTACGTCTCGTCTAGTTTGAATGGTGTACATCTGCAGATAATGATGCGTGTCTCTTTCAGGGTTCTAAATATCGTCGAATTTCGGCGAAATCTCGTCGAAGCCAAAATTTCGGATTTCGGATCACCCCAAAATCTAAACTATCAGCCGATTTTTTTTAAAAAAAAATTAAAATTGCTACATTAATCCGAAATATCGGTTTTCCTCGGCAAAATTTCGCCGAAATTTCATATTTTTGCCCCGGTTTTGAAACTTTTACGGTCGGATTTTACCGGATTTGGTCCAATAACCCTTAGGAAAGTCATCTCCTATGAAAATTTGTTGAAAAACCGATTTTTTTTATATTTTAAAATTTTGGCAGAAATATTGTCGAATTTTTATAAAATTGTACAAGCTTGATAATGAGTTGAAAATTTTATGGTACTATATTTAGTAACTTAGGATCATACATAAAAAATTTAAAAATAATTTAACTTCATTTGTTATCTTTAAAAGATCAAAAACAGAATGAGCATAATTGGGACAGTTACATTGTTAGAATTTTATAATTTTTCTTGAGTGTGATTATGATCTAAATTTTTTTTGAGAGATTAATAATTGACTCAATACCATTATATATGTTTTTTTAAAAAAATTAAACTTTGTTTGTTTACTCAATCAAATCTACGTAAGCATTGAACTTCGTTTGTTATATTATATTTCAAAAATCAAAAAGAGAAAGAGCATAAATGGTATTGTGCCTTGTAAAAATTTTATAAATTCACTCGAGTGTGATCACGATTCAAATTTTTTGTGAGATATTAAGCATTTCCTTGTCACCCTTATGTAAAATTTTCAAAAATTTTAAACCTGTTTTTATTGCTAAAGCAAATTTATGTATTGATCATTAGGCCTTTATGAGGATTTAGCACTGTCTAAATTTTTAAAAATTATTAAGAATGACCATCACATAAATTTTTCACAGAAACACTAATGTTACATCAGGACCATAAAAAAAATTAAATTTTTTTAACGTGGTTTAGATAATTTTTCATTTTGTTCGAGTTTGCCGGCAAGCCTTTTAACAGGGCAGTAGCACTGTTCGAATTTTTAAAAATTTATGAAGCTTGATCATCATCCGAAAGTTTTATGAGAATATTAGTGATGCATCATAACCATGCAAAAAAATTTCAAAGTTTTACAACGTGGTTTGAGCCATTTTGCATTCGGTTCAAAATTACGAGTCAACGTTTTATGAGGACAGTAGCAATGTTTGAATTTTTAAATATTCCACAAACTTCATAATAGTCTGAAATTTTTATGGAAATATAATCAATGTGTCAGGACTCTACAAAACAAATTTCAAATATTTTTGATAGAGTTTGACCCACTTTTTTCCATTGCAAAAAGACTGAAATTTCGGATATTTCGTCCGAAATTTTGCTATTTTTGGTGAATTTCATTTTTTTCTCGGTACAAAACGAACCGGATTTGAATTTTGGTTTTTGAATTTCGGACGAGATTTGTCCGAAATACCCGAATTTCGCTGAAATTTCGGATTCCACTCCTGAGCGATATTTTATCCAAAAACGAAATTTGAATCCTGGTCTCTTTTATGCGAGGGTAACTAATTGATCAGCAATAGATTTGACTTCAGTAATACTCTCCCCGGTTCTCCGATCACTAATTTTAGTCACTAATTTTTATTATAATATATATTATAAAACCTAATAAAATTATTATATTATAAGGTGAATGCATGGAATGGTTGATACGCTGGTTTCGTAACTTAGAGCCTCTTGTTTTGTTAAGTACAATGAGGATGTACACATACCTCGCGCATGCGCACACATAGGGGTGGTCAATTTTTAACCAAAATCGAAAAATCGAACTGAATTAACCGACAAAAAATTATTTTTTTTCGATTTTCGATTTATTATTCAGTTTTTATTTTGATATTATTCGGTTTTGCAATTTGGGAAGCCGAATTAACCAAATCGTTGGTCACCTCCTTCACTCTCCCCGCGCACCCTCAATCGAATCGCCTGGCTCCATTGGCCGAATTCTCCACGACGTCTGCAGTGTCTGCGCCCCCTCGCCTCCATCCTTCTCCCCGCGCGCCACGCCCCCTCGCCTCCCTCCCTCACCACCGCCGCCTCCCTCCCTCTCCCCCCTTGCGGTCGCGGCTCTCGCCCCCTCCCCTCCCTCCCGGCCTCCTGTTGTCCTGCGCCCCTCGCCCCTGTGGCCTCGCCGCCTCCCTCCCTCTCTATGCTCGCGGTCGAGGCTCCTCCCGGGCTCTCGGCTCCAGCCCCTCCCCTCCCTCCCGGCCTCCTGTTGTCCCGCGCCCCTCGCCCCTGTGGCCTCGCACCTCCCTCCTTCTCTCCCCGCGCGCTGCTCCCTCCCGCCCTCTCCGTCTCCCTCACCCCACCGGCCGGTGGCCCATCGCCTCCCTCTGCAGCCCCCTCTCCTTCCCCCCTTCGACGCAGGCGTGGCACGGTGCCCCGGCCTCCCCTTTCCCCTCCGGCATGGGCGTCGAATCAGGCGTGGCGATGGTGGGCACAGGCGAGGCGACGGCGATCGCGCAAGAGGGAGGCCACGGCCGAGGCGGGGTCCGTGTGGGTGAGCGCCGAGCAGGCACGATGCGGCTTAGAGAGCTGAGCTGAGCGACATTTGTGCCGTAGTTCAGTTTACCGAAAAACCGAACCGCAAAAAATTCGGTTAATTCGGTTCGATTTTCTTTATTGAACCGAGAATTTCGATAGGCAGTTTCTGAAAACCAATTTTTTTTATAAAACCGATTAGACCGAACTAACCGAATGTCCACCCCTTCGCACACACATGTGTACACCAGAACTGAGCATCTTACTATTACATATTTACATCCAAATCTACAATAATCCAATTCGACAATGCTACGAGATTTGAACTATTTTAAGCTCGAAACCTGGTAAGTACTTCCTCCGTCACGGATTATAGGCTGTCTTTGAATTTTTACAGTTTCCAATTTGACTATAATTTTTTATCATAATATAAGCATAAAAAAAATTCTGAACGTATATCCCAGATACAAATATAATAGCATTTTTTGGTCACTCCATATACACTAAAAATGGTTGCGTGCTACACCACACCGGTCTGTATGAAGACGAAGACAGCGATAACGCGAAACGGGTCGACGGCGTGTGCATGTATGAAGACGCGAAAATGTAAACGCTAGATTCTGTACGTGCGTGGAACACGTTATTGGTCTTGGAGGGCTATACGACGTGTGTTTGTAACTTGTAGAGAACGCGTGTTCTGTATGGTTGTATTAAACAAAGATCAACACAGACTACATCAATATCATATTGAGGTCCATGTGCCTTGAAAGTAGAGAATTTTTAGCCAAGACTTGTCACAAAAGGATAGATCACAAATTTCAAAGGGGAAATGGCCAAGTACAGGAGAAATGTTATGAACAAGCAAAGACAGGTTATAACCCTTCCATTAACTCAGTTTAGCAGCTCTACATGCAATTAGATACTAAACAAACCAATATTTTAGAACCTACCAGAAGAGATACGGTTTGTGAATAATGATTTAGAAAGACCAAACAAAAAAATTGTATGCGTCAATATATTATCCATATTTGAGGAGTTGAAAATCTACATACAGTCAACAATACAAATTAATATTTAGCAAGAATAGTTGTTCTTTTGCATGAGATATGTGCTAGATACCATCAATTTTCGGCAGGCACAAGGGCTAGTTTCTTTTGAAAGAAAAAGCTTGCATTGAAGGACATATTCCCACAAGGCCACTTTTTTCAATGTCTCTAATGAACACACTATGCTCCCAAAATCACTGCTGGTGCAATCTAAAAAACATATTTGAGTCAGAAAGCTGTGATAGATTCTAAAAATGTTACCCTTCTGCACATGATGTACTCTAGCTGGAACCACCACACCACACCACACCAGAAGGCAATCTATAGATCCTAAAAATGCTACTCTTCTACACATGATGTACTCTAGCTGGAACAACCACACCACACCACACCGGAAGGCAATCTATTAGTGTTGAACGATCTCTACGCTCAAATTTCTCATCAAAATTGCTATGGTAGCTTGCTGGCATATATTTGGATTTTGGAAAATTCGTAATAACAGGATCTTCAGTGGTCTTGGCACAGGTGTCAAGAAGCAAACACATGATGACATGAACATACTTTTCTGCTTACGATTGAGAGAAGAAAAAACTATGGATATATGGAACTGATAACAATGAAGAGAGTACTGAAGATTCAAAACTACGTCTTATAAGATCGTTGAATCAGGATTATGGTAAATTAGCTTACAGTATAATCATTTAAGAAAACATACAGAAGACTCCTAGAATATTCTTAATCACCACAATCACTGATTGTTCCAATCTGCTATCATGTTTCCTTTTGGACAAGAACTACAAAGTTGATTTCAAATCCAGGAGGTAATAACCACAGTACCAGAGCTGATAGTTTTACCTTGCAACGACCACATAACTCCACCTATAAATGCTATCTTGTTTATCTTCATGGTTTTCCACATATCCTAGTATGAGTCACATCCATGGAGCAAAATACTGCAAAAAAAAGTCATCTCTGTAAGAAAACAAGCACTATAACTACAGGATAGGTGAATACTAAGCAACTGTCATAACCCAAATAAAATTGAATAAATTTTTTGTTCATAAAATATAGGTCTCCAGATGTGCTCCTTACTCTGGTCTAAAGCGGCTCATTGGTACAGGTTCTTTAAAGATCCCATTTAGAGCATCCACTGAGCCATGCATTTCAATGTGATTGTCAACTAAAGTTTTGCCTTTAGCAAGGACTTTTCCCATAAAACCACTGAACAGTCTGATTTGTACCTGGGAGACAAGCAGGAACGGGAAGCCATCAGCAAACATGACTTTGTAACCTTGAGCATAGTCAGGATCGGTTAGTCTAACTTCCGACGCTGTTTAAGCGAATAGTTAATCGAGAACCCTGAATCACAAACCTGAGACAACTGTGCAGAGTTACGTGATTCTTGATGGAGTCCTTCTGGGATAAGTAGCATACCATGGTATTTCCCTGACATGCATACCCAGGGCATCAATCTATTACAATACCCTAAATATTCCTTGGTTAAAAATATCTACCAGATATTGCTCCACAAATTGCTTCAAATGAAACACTAAAATAACTATACATATCTACTTGTGCCCTTGTTTTGCACTCCCTCACATATCTTGTTTATAATTTACATAAATTTGAGTTTGGAAAATGTCACCTCCTCTCCTAAGATAAGCTGCATGGAAAGCTGAACAAAAAGTTGCCGATGCTATCTTTCTTATGGTAGAGTTTTAGCCATGAGTTTAATCAAATCATACCATGTTTGGATGTGATTGAAGCGCACATCCGAAAGCCACATGAGATGCTCTTCGACCCATCAGGCAGACGAAGTAGTAGCACTGACAGGGAACAACATATAAGCAAAACGGTGTTTTAGAGATAATTAATCAGGGTGGTCAGATATAAGCTAGTTGAATTTAGCAATACGAATGGGTACTCAGAAAACTACCTTCACAGCGGAGATTGCTTTGAGGCAAATATTGCTTAGAAGCTGAAAAGAAATTTCCATACAAAATGGCAGGAGTGACAGAACGACAGTGACGCACTATATTGTAAACCTTTCAAAGTGCTTTCATGGTTCTGTATATTCCGCAACAATTCTAGTGCTTACGATGTTTACCTTGCACACTATCAGCAAAGCGGTGTTTTAGAGATAATTAATCAGCGTGGTCAGATATAAGCTAGTTGAATTTAGCAATATGAATGGACACTCAGAAAACTACCTTCACAGCTGAGATTGCTTTGAGGCAAATATTGCTTAGAAGCTGAAAAGAAATTTCCATACAAAATGGTAGGTGTGACAGAATGACAATGATGCACTGTATTGTAAATATTTCAAAGTGTTTTCATGGTTCTGTATATTCTGTGACAATTCTAGTGCTTACGATGTTTACCTTGCACACTGTATCAAATCCAACTGCTGTCTCAACAAACTGGTTCTTGAGATCACCATTAAACGAAACATGCATGCCCACAACCTGTTTAATGGAGACGTTAGCTCCTGAGATTACATGGTGCATCTGAAGAATATCAACATTTGAAATTACTGCTTAAACTTATACCGCTATAGCTTGGTCTTACAGATATTCTGGACACGGGTCCCAGCAAGATGTGCAGCACCTGAATCGGAGGTGACTCCTGGAGATAAAACTGCATGCTTAATTATACCAAGAGAAAAATTTGACAGGCTGAAATCACTACATCATATAGGCAGATCACTATGATTTAACAAACGCCATACATTTTAATAACATGGTACACTATAAAAGAACCCCAAATAACCCATGCGTTATACGCTGATAACCAGAGCGCTCAAGTATTACAAACCTATTTTGGAATGGAACTGACGACTACATGCAAAATGAGTAAAAACATGCTTCATTTTGAGATACGTGGCATTCTATTAGGTATTCCTATTAGTACCTGCAACAACGAGCAGGACATCCAAGTTCAGATAGCGGCATGTAGTGATCGAAGCATTCACTTGCTTAGTTGTGCAGATCACATCGATACTCCTACCGAACAAATCGAAACCACCTTGGAAAAAAAAGCAAGCGTCTATTTGGCATCCCTAAGAATAACAGAAGCCCGTCAAGAATCAAGGAAAAGTAAATGTACCAACCCTGGTTCTTGTATGAATCCTTGTATGAAGCAAGAACATCATAAGTGATCTCCAATGCCTTGTCTGCAAACATTCCCTTGGTGACACCTATACACAAACACAAACTACTAATGTAAACAGAAATCAAATTCTCTACCCTTCAAGATAATGAACGAATTTATGCCTGAAATATTCTGTCTACTTTATTCAGTCGTTAATCCTGGCTGTTCTTCACGAACAGCCTAAGATATTTAAAAGTAATTTTAGATCACATTCAATCATTAGGATTTCTAAACTGCGACCATGTATCCAAAAGTAATCCGAGATCACGTCCACTCATAAGCATCTACAAATGTAAGGGCTGTAGTATTCCTACAACGAATCTGATACGCTGTGCTATCCTATTTAGCTAGAAAGGGATAGGAAACATGCTACCGATTGATGAACAGCTCAAGATATTCAAAAGCAATTCCAGATCACATTCAGTCATAATGACAAAAAGGAATACAAAACACCCTATCGGTTTGCTATCTCATATAGGAAGTCTGAATCGGTAGGCGTAGCAAAGAGCACTGACCTAGGACTTGAAACAAGAGAGATCTTCAGTTCAGCAGCACGAATGGCGTTCCTTCGGCGCACGGCGAAGCCCGAACAAGGCACGAACTCCAACCTGCAGCGAAAAATCTAAATCATTTCACATTATGCTGAAGCTACCCTGTCATCTAGAAAGCTCCTGAACGATGCATACATCTATCTAACCAGCCTAGCGATCGCAGAACCAATCTGATGCGTTCCACTATTCTGTGTGGCTAGAATGGAATAGAAAACACGCTAGCGATTCACGAATAGGTCGAGATATCGAAAAGCAATCTTAGACTTAGATGACATGTAGTCATAAGCAAGGAGCGCTCACCTGAGATGCGAAACGAGAGAGCAGTCTCCAGCTGAGCAAGAGGAACGTCGTCAGTTGGGCAAACCGTGAAAGCTCGAACAACCAATGAACTCCAACCTGCAGCGGAAAACCGAAAACGGGTGAGGACTAAGGGGGCAAACGGGCGAAGCAGCGGGATGAAAAACAATTGGGTAAAAAGCGGGAGGCGTGCTGCGGGAAACAAAGAGGAACGGCGGGCCACGCGACACGGAAGGGCGGGAGGGAATGAAGGGGGAGGCACGGCGGCGCAGGCAATCCAGGGAGACGAACACGAAGGAACGGCCGATGAATAAGGAGAGCCGACAGAGCCCAGCCGACGGAGCCCTCGAGGGGGAAGGGGCGGAGCGAGCGAGGCGAAGAAACGTGGAATCAGGAAGGGGCGACTGACGCGACGCAGCAAGGAGCCAAGGAGCAGAAAAGGGAAGGAGAGTGAGCGGGCCCACGACGAACAGGCGTGGCTCGAATCCATGGCCAGCAAAGATCTACCGGCGCGAGGAGCGAACAGGTAGCACGCAGGTTTGAGAGGGCCACGCAGCGCACAGACTCCAATGCAGCGCGAGGGGGACGCATCGGTGGACGGAACGGAGTCGGCGAAGAGCCGTGGACGGAACGGAGATAGCGAGGAACGGGTGAACTATTTAGAAAGCGTACGGCGAAGCGCTGGGAGGGCTGGAATCGCAGGCGCGTTAATATATGTATATATGATTTGCACGTTACGGTAGTTCGCAAACTTGAAGCTTTGAAGTTTTCTTTATGGTTGTGTACTTGTATTGCACCGAAGGGACAGGTTGTCAATCTCAAACAGGTAGTAGTCATATATTACAACCATAACAGCTAAATTGACAAAAACACTTACTCGCAACGAAAATAAGTCAACTGCTTAAAAAGTCAAAATAAAAAAAGGAGTGAGGTCCAGCTGGACGCTTGTTCACTTGAGTTTTGCCCTATTTAGCCCTCCTTTGCACTTATTTTTCCGTCTCTAGCTCTCTTAAACAAAATTGCAAATATAACTCCCTAGTGATAGCCAGATAGGCCATGCCAAATGGACTGTCCCGAGGCCCAGCACTGTTGGCACGACCCGATTAAGGTACGGCACGGTCCGGCCGATCTGTCCCGTTTAGCCTATTTATTCGAAAAATAGTTGTTTTTAGCTGTTGGAGGCTTTAAAAAATTCAAAGTTTTTTTTTCTAAAAATACCAAATTCCCCCTATAAATAGGATAGTAGCCCCCCTCATTTCTCCACCAATAAACTTGTAATATCTTCTTTGCATTCTTTTGTGAAAATTCTCTTGCTCTTGGTGATAATTTGGCAAAATTCAAAATAGTTTTGCCAAACATTCGAAATCCGACTTTCGGCTTTTGCCAAGAAATCAAGGTAAGAATAGTGATTTAATTTATTATTATTATTTTAAATGAGATTAAAGTACTAATAGCGTAATTATTTATTGCCGTTTTCTTTATGGAGCACCAGGATTTTACGTCCTTTTCCAGCTTGTGATTTCGGAATTTCACCCGAGGAGCTTCTCGCATCCTATCAAGCTGAAGAAGGTGCAGTACCTGTACCATCTTCAGGCTCTACAAGTGTTACTATATCGGTAAGTACTGGGGCAAAAAGATCAAGACGCAGTACATCGGGAGTTTAGAAAGATTTCGAGCAGATTTTTGAGACATCGGACGGTGTTCATAGCAGGTATGTTATTTGTAAATATTGTAAGTACAAATTAACTGCGAAATCTTCAAGTGGAACGGGCACTTGAAGAGACATGCTGAGAGCTGTAGGAGAAAAGCGGGGGTGGCTTTGAGATAGACGCAACTGTAGTACAACCCCGATGGTACGGTACGTCACTAGGACTACAATCCCGAGGTAGCTCGTGAACCTCTTTGTCATTTAATTACTTCTCAAGATCTACCTTTAAATTTTTGTGAGTCACCAGCATTTGAAAACTATATTAGGATCGTTCATAATTCTAGGTTTTCTGTAGTTTCTAGACAGACAATAACTAGAGATCTAATTAAATACTATAATAATTGTCATAATAAGTTAAAAGAGCTATTTAATACCTATACTTTTTCTGTATCTTTGACATTAGACATATAGAGTGGTAGGGCTAAAAAGGATTACCTTGGTGTAGTTGCTCATTATGTAAACAATGACTCGCAACTAGAGAAGAGAATTATAGGATTCAAATTAATTGATGTAGCATACACTGGTGAGAATATAGCTAATTGTATTGTAAGTTGTGGAAGATTTTAGTCTAACAGATAAAATTTTTACAATAACATTAGATAATGCTGTAGCAAACACTTTTACAATGACCATTCTTACTCTATTTTTTAATTCGTACGCTGAATCTTTCTTATTACATCAGTGTTGTGCTTGCCATATTATTAATCTTATAGTTAAATCTGGTTTGAAGAGATTAAACCAGTACCTTGAACCTTTTCACACTGTAATATCTTTCTTAAATAATTCCAATCAACAAGTAGCAGTATATAAGACTTATTATATTGCAATGGAGGTACGTCCACATAAGTTTAGTTTGGATATGTCTTTTAGATGGAACTCTACTTACTTGACGCTTAAGTCACTCATACTCTATAAGAGCACATTTTCTGTTTTTTATTAACACTCACTATCGTAGCCAGGATGGTCAACTGCTACTCACAGAGCAACATTGGTATGTTGCTGAATACTTGCTACTATTTTTGAAACTTTTTTATGATTCCACTGTTGCTTTATCTTGAGTTTATTACTCAACCTCCACTTTAATTGCGCATCATATTCTAAAAATTGCTACCCACTTAAGAAACCACAAAAATGATAATATTTTGCGTGAATCTGTTTATGCTATGAAAACTAAAATTTTGAAATATCAGAAAGAATTTCCTATGTTATACGCATTTGCATTTATTTTAGATCCTAGAGCTAAAGTTCGAGGATTTGCTAATGTTCTCTCACTTCTAAGTGATGTGGTGGGTACTGATTATTCTAGTTATTTTTCAAATATCCGTGCTAACTTATCTCAAGTTTATGCTAAGTATGATCAGAAGTTTGCTGGAGTTCGCATACAGCAACCTCTACAAGCACCAACAATAGGTAAGAAAAAAACTGCGTGGTGAAAGATATAGGGTGCAGGTGGCTCTACCTCAAGGAGTTTGACTACAACAACGTCAAGTGCGGACACAATAACAAGTGTTGGGGAACTAGCTGTCTATCTCAATAGCGACACTGCCAACTACCAAGAGCAGCAAGAGGAGGATTTCAGCATTTTGCAATGGTGGCACGAGCATAAGATAACATATCTGGTACTTTCCATATTAGTACGGGATGTGTTAACAGCTCCTGTCTCCACAATTTTTTTGGAGTCTGCTCTCAGTCTATCTAGAAGAATAATCGAGGAGAGAAGAATAAATCTGACAAGTGAGATGGTGAAAATACTTCTCACTATGAAAGATTAGGAACAAGCTGATCATCGAGCTCAACACACTACAGAAAAAATTGAGCTTGCGGCGACGTTTGAAAATCTTTATCTAGATAGTCAGGAAGAATAATTGTAATCTTTACCTTTTTCCTGTATCACTAAGCTATAGGTTGTACTTTTTTTTCTTTGCTAAGGTTTTCTCATGTTGAGTTTTTACTTGGCAAAGTTTTTAACGAGGCAACCACACATTAATAAAGCTTATTATTTAATTCTAATTATTTGTCTCCTTTTTGAATTTTATTTCATATTTTTTTATTTTTCTAATTTACATAGATCTTTAAAAATTTTTGTACATTCCATATAGTTTTCTAATTATTCTAGATCTTTTCCAAAATTTTTCTTCATTTTTTTTTCAAAATTTTACGATTTTCCAATTTTTCTATGTATGTTTTAAAAAAATTCATATTTTTTTGAATTTTGTAGGCCGAATGGGCCGACCGCGGTCCGGCATGGCCTGTCAGCCCGTTTGTACCTGTGCTATAAGTTCAAGCTCCATTGATTTTGGTGATTGGTTTTAAATTAATGATTAATCTTTTTTTAATGACAAATCTAATCATTATGAGACTAACATGTCTATTGAGCTTTATTCTTATTAGTCTTATAATTGGATGGAAAATGGAAAACCTAAGGTATGCACTCTTATTCATGTTATTATCCTATTGCATACTTAGGATTCAAGTTAAAGAATGAACTCTTTCATTGCTTATACATTAAAGATATGCATCATGTTTCCAATTCCATATATTACATGGATGCACACATCTAGGGGGAGTTTATAATTTAACTTGATATTTCAATAGTATTGATCCATGTCTTCTTGTCAAATAATATACATGATCAATACTTTGAAACAATTCCTTGAGTATATTTGGCTTGCATAGTTGTAAGTATACTCATGGTAATATAGGATAAACTCCAAGCAATCAAATGGAACATGTGCATATTTTTTTCAATCCAATTATATGTATGCACATATCTATGTAAAGTTTATTCTATAGTTGATGGTCTAAATAGGTATTGATCCCTTTCCATTCCACTCAAATACTTGGGATCATTACTTGAAACCATCAAAATGAGTATATGAAAACTTGTATAGTTATATATAATCATATAAATTTAAATATCATTTAAATTGAGTTCGGTTGTCTTTCAATCATTCAAAGAACCAATCATGTGTTGATGGCGTTCTTTGTTGATTAAGGATAAACGAAAAGTTCTTGAGTATAATGAAGCATTAGTTACATCAAAGTAATCAAGACACATTTAATCATTTAAATTGATTTGAGTTGTGCTCAATCGATCTTGGGGGCATCCATTATGTGTTAATGGAGTGCAATTGATGACTGAGACAACCGTGTTTGTTGGATTAATATTTTCATTGAGTCTGAAATAGGTTGAGTCTAACGGTGATAAAGAATCGGAAAAAAGAAGAAGTTATCATATGTTGATGAGCTTCAAGATGAGAATCCCGAAGTGAAGAGAAGAGCTAGAGGAGAGTTCATCATGTGTTGATGAACAAGAAGAGAAGATGGATTGCGATTCCGGGAGAAAGATGATTGAAGATCTAAAAGCCCCAAAGGGGATTGCGTGCGGCGAAGGTATAACTAGATAGGCTAGAGTGTCTAGTTTAGATCATCGTACTATTAAGAGGGGTCGAGTTCTTTTGCTTGAACTTCATCATGTGTCGACGAACTTAATCCAATTCACTCTCTTGATCGGTTTTTGTATGGAGCTAACCATTTGGCATGTGTTGCGAATGGGTGAAGCTTGTGCATTGATTTTTGTATGATGCTTTGATTTGCATGTGTTGCAAATAGGAGAAGCTCATGCTTGCTTCTTATTTGAATTCTAAATTTGTTTTGGTATTGCTTGGAGCTAAGTTTTGCATGTGTTGCAAAAGGAGAGAGCTCAAGCAATTTGGTTTAAAGTTGTTGCATGGAGCTAGAGATTTGCATGTGTTGCAAATAGAGAGCTCATGCACTTGAGTTTAATTTGTGGTTTGTTTGGAGCTAAGATTTGCATGAGTTGCAAAAAGAGAGCTCAATCATTTGAGTTTATTTGGATGTTGCATGAAGCTATGGATTTGCATGTGTTGCAAAAAGGAGATAGCTTATGCATGTTAGTTTAGTTGGCTTTTGCATGAAACTAAGATATTTGTATGTGTTGCAAATAAAGAGAGTTCATGCAAGTTGCCCTTAAAACAGTTTAATTGTTATTTGCAAATGTATTTTGCAAATGAACTAGAGGTTATGAGTTTCGATCCTACAACATGTGAATAGGGTTTGCAAATGTGTTTTGCAAATTGACTTGATCGTGTGTTGATCATCACATGGCTAAGAGGATTGATCTCATAGGTTCGTAGTTTATTTGCGAATGTGTTTTGCAAATAAATTGGAGTTTAAAGCGATTCTTTGGAGTATGTGATTAACCTGTGCAAATGTGCTTTGCATACTGTTGTGATTATGTGTTGATCCTCACATAGCTCAAAGAATTAATATTTGTTGATTTGGAGAAAAGGTTCGGTGAGAAATCAGGTTTCCTCCCTAAGGGGCCGGTATGACCGGACCCCCTCCGGTTATACCGGTCGATGGTATGATCGGGCTCTTTCCGATGTGTTTTTTCCAGAGGAGATGTTTTCGAGGCGCAGAGAGCCCGGAATGACCGAACCCCCTCCGGGCATACCGATCGAAGAGCGGTCATACCGGTCGGGGTAAGGTATCACCGGATTTTCTATATAACGGCTAGTTTTTTCTAGCCGTTGGACCAGAAGTCGTTCTCCTGGGAATTTTTGCCCAATTTACCCCCAATGGCTAGTTTTAGTTTGGAGGCTATAAAAGGAGGCCTTGGGGGGCATTGGCTGGTTGCTGGTGTTATTGTGAGTGTGTGGGAGTTGTGTGCTGTGTTGTTCTCTCCCATTTGCTTCTTGAGCTAGTGTGAGCCCCTAATTGCATGTGTTGCAATTAGGAAGTGGATTGAGATCCTCTTGTGCACGTGTTGCACTTGAGGAGGATCTTAGTGCATGTGTTGCACTTAGGAGGTCACTGAAGTGCATGTATTGCACTAGGTGAAGTTCAAAATAGAGAGCTTAACTTGTTACTCCTGGTGTTTGCCGACACCTAGACGACGTAGCGGCGTCGTGCGCGGGAGCTCTCAATGGAGGTTGTGAGAAGCCCTGTCAAAGTTTGTGAAGGTTGGAGCTCGCCTACCCGCGAGGAAAAGGATCTACCACTAGTGGATTCGAGGTGGATGCTCAATTCGTGGAGCCGGTCTAATGTGTTTGGGCTAACCTCAACGCGGACTAGGGGAGACCGACAAGTCTCCGAACACCACGGTAAAAAGTATTGTATCTCCTTTAGTATGCTTGCAATTCTCTATTTATATTGTTGCAATTTACATTCGTAAAATTAAATTGCTTGATTGTCTTTAGGATTGCAAATTATTGTCGGAGTCATAATTAATTAGTGCACTTAGTGAGCTTAGAGATTTTAGGCTTTGATTGTCAAAACCTGTGTGTATCGCTTCCGTATTAACTATTATCAAGGTTTTGTTATAAGGGTACTTAGCCGTTTGTTTATTAGAGAAGAAATTTTTAATACCGCATATTTACCCCCTTCTAGTCGACATCCTGGACCTTACACGTGCCGGCACGGCACGACCCGATAGCTACCCGTACCGTGCTTGGGCTGTGACCTCAACCCGTGGGCCAACACGGCACGACCCGTTTAATATTCGTGCTTAAACGATCATGCCTAAACGGTTTGTGCCTTGCTGGGTCGGGCCGCCCATTTGGCCACCACTATAGCACCCTTTCTAATAGCGAAAACACCGTTAGATGACTCGTGTATCTACTGCACTCCCTTACAGCGGCAGGTCACCGACATTACCGTATCTCTCGTTAACGCAACACATTTAGATGGCCCATCGCGGCAGACGAACTACCACGGTACCCAAGTGCTCGGCAGGAATGTGAGGCTCGCCACCTGTCACGCTTGTCGGGGAGCTACTGTGGTGGACGAAACTGCTACGGTGATGGCAATCTGCAGAGATAGGGGAGCATAGTAGGTGATAAGTGTCGGCTGCTGATGCTTCCGCGGTCGAGAATAATGCTAAATTTTTAATTTCATTCGAGAGGAAGCCGAATATGAAAAAAAGTGCAGGAGATAAATACACCGAGGCTTTCTAGTTCACTACAGGATTCTTGGGCCATATGAGCCCAAGCCCACGCATCAGATCCTCACTGACCAGCGGTTGGGCCGTCAGAGAAAACGGCAAGCAGAAAGAGTCCTGCACCCAACCAATGCAGCCCAACTCTGAGCTCACCCCTTGGCGGGCCATATTTCCTGGCAGCTCGCCGCCTCGCCCATCTGGTGAATTTTTTTTTATTTAATATTTTTTTTTATTCTTTTTTTCAAAACTATGCGTCCGAATTAAAATTTTACGAAAATACCCCGTGCCGCTGTGTATGGGGCGATCGCCCATACACAGCGATAGCTCCTCCATTGTTCCTCGCCGTGTGCTCTGCTGACGCCGTTACCTGTGGGCCCCCCTGTCGCCCGAGACAGGGGCGATCGCCCGAGCCAGGGGCGACAGTGGCTTTAAAGCCCCGCTCGCTCAAGTATGACACCAGTAGAGTAGAAACGAAGAGAAAAGAGAAAGAGAAAGAAGAAGAGAAAGAAGAGGAAAAAGAAGAAGAAAAGAAGAAGAAGAAAAGAAGAGAAAGAAGAAGAAAAGGGAAAAAAGTCGATTAAATGCGTTTACTGAAGGTATTTTTTACAAATTTTATAAATCTATTATTTAGGAATTTTACGATTTTGTAGTGTTTAGAAAATACTGTAGGACTGTTTTTGTCATTAGAATTCTAATGTAGCATGTAATATCCAAATCAATTTAGGATTGTGTAGCGTTTAGAACTTTAATGTAGTATTTAGTTTTTAGAAATTTGAGGATGTATAGTATTAAGTACGTTACAAATTTAGTGTAGTATTAGAAATTTATTGTAGTGTTTAGAAAATTTAGGATTGTGTAGCGTTTACATTTTCTCGGATAGTGTTGTTTAGAAATTTAATGTCATGATTCATATTTAGAACTTTAATGTACTATTTAGTTTTAGAAATTTGAGATCAGTATAGTATTAAGTATGCGTTACAAATTTATTTTTAGTCTTAGAAATTTATTGTAGTGTTTAGAAAATTTAGGATTGTGTAGCGTTTACAATTTCTCGAATAGTGTTGTTTAGAAATTTAATGTCGCAGATTCATATTTAGAACTTTAATGTACTATTTAGTTTTAGAAATTTCAGGATCAGTATAGTATTAAGTACGTTACAAATTTATTGTAGTGTTAGAAAATTTAGGATTGTGTAGCGTTTACAATTTCTCGGATAGTGTTGTTTAGAAATTTAATGTCGCAGTTCATATTTAGAACTTTAATGTAGTATTTAGTTTTTAGAAATTTCAGAACTGTATTTTATTTTAGAGTAATATTTTTCCGTCGGACGTTGCAGCATGTCGGAGAAATTGTATTTCCAAATATTTTATGGAGATGGGGAGATAGCACAGGGGGCGGATGGGGTGGATCTATCATCATTTTCAAGAGTCGACAGGGCATATGCGCATCGAGCGATAGGACATCTGAGGTTTGTTGGAGTGGATGTCTCGGATGTTCGGTTTGGATGCCTGCATCGTTGGTTCTTAGTCGAGCAGAGTGAGCCGAGCGCAAGACCGCTTTTACGGAGAGTTGATTCCTATTAACTCGGCGTCAACATGGAGGAGTTATGTTGGTTTTGCTTAGTAGAGCGGGGTTGGCGCTCATGTTGTTGGTACTGATGCTACCCGGTAGCTCCATCGGTGTCGCAAGTTCGTGATGTCGGGGTGACATTACGGGGAGGGCGTCAAATGTAGAAGGATGCAAAGAGCAAGGCGGCGAGGAGCCCTAAGCGAGGAGCACGGCTGGCGGTGGCGAAGGGACCGGGGCGGAGGAGACAGGTGGAGGCGCAAGGGGTGGCCGACGAGGGGAGGAGGTGGAGGACATTGTTGACTGATGGAAGAGGAGGACCGTGCGGATGAGGAAGTCCACGATGGTGAGCACTCCGACGAGGAGGACAACGCCGAGGTGCCTATCCCTAGTGCGTGGACCAATTACAATTTCAAGACCTAACGATGAATGAAGGAACAACGATGCATGGGAGTATCGTGAGAACGAGGTGACGCAGGGGCCATATATAAAGACAAGGAGGCAGTAATTGATGCGGTGAAGCTTGGGCAATGTCTCTCCCGGCAATTCGGGGTTGTGAAGTCCAAGAAGAAGGACTACGACGTGAAGTGCGTAGTTGATTCGTGCCCATGGCGGTGCATGCATACCGGGAAGTGGGCGGACTATCGGAAATGCTCCATAGTGATGGAGCATAATCTGCGAGCCGGAAGAAGCGGGCGAGGACACCGCAATCTGTCGTCCACTTGGGTGGCAAATGTGTTTTATGGTCGGATCGTGGACAATCCCCATCCGCGACCTCGATCTATTATCACGGTAGTGGAGGAGAGGTTTCAAGATACAAGATTAGCTACGCAAAGGCATGGAGAGCAAAAAGGACAGCTCTGGAAATACGGTTCGGGGCGTCGAGGCTTCGTGCGAGAATATTCCCACTTGCTCGTGGCAATCGCACAAAGGAACCCCAGTACATCCATCGACCTTGCGGAGTTCCTGCGGGTGGTGCGTGCACCGGGAAGTGGGTATTGCGGCGTGCATTCTTTGCCACGGCGCATGCATAAATGCGTTAAACGATCGCCGCCTGTCCTTTGCATGGGCGGCACATTCCTCACGGGAAGTAAAGGGCGATTCTAATCTGCGATCGCGGTGGATGCCAATAACCGTGTTCTACCGGTTGCGTTGGCATTCGTGGAGGGGAAAACACGGAGAGTGCATCGGTTCCTTGAAAGAGTGAAGCGGCAATTGTTCTCGACAGTTCGATGTTTGTGTCATCCATGACCGACATGCGGGGTTGCTAAGGGCGATCGTGGATATGCAACAAGGGTCCGCCGTGGGAGCAGACAAAGTGGCGGATCCGAGGAGCGGTGGTGCATGAGGCACATGGGTGCCAATTTTTCCGTCGATTCAGAACAAGGAGCTTATGAACATGTTCAAGCGCTGTGCAAACAGAACCAACGGAGGAAGTTCGACGCGCTTTGGAAGGCGTTGGGCGAACTAACGAAGAAGCAATCAATGAATCCGAGAGGTACCGCTAGTTCATCAAGGAACCCGATGGTGTACCATGAGCAAGGAGAGGACCCCACACCTTATAAGCGCTGCCGATGACCCCCAAACATCCGGCGTAGGCCGGGTACCAGCATAAAAAGTTTCACCGATTGGATACGACATGAGCCTTTGGATAAATGGTCCTTACGCACGACGAGGGCGGCTCGCGTTATGGGATCATGACAACGAACTCGGAGATTTACAATCAGTAATGAAAGGCACGGATGCCTTCCATCGTGGGTATAGTTGAGGGTGTCTTATTAGGGACACGAGATATTTCATTGAGCGATACAAGACCTCCACAAGATGTATGTCGGACAATCGATCGTCGTACTCAATGTTGTGTCTACCTACATGTCCAAGAAAACAAGAAAGGCGCAGACACATCGGGTTACACCGAGAGTGGCGTGGAACGGAGATACCACGTGCACTGCGGTGGCCGAGGTCGCAGGGTGCCACCGGAGAGGACTTCCCATCCGTGCATACCCGGCGGTGATTGCGAGTGCTCTGCCGAAACCACGCTGCTACACTTGCCGTGCTGCGCGTCATTGCCGCAGCCGCCGAGACGCATCAATCCGCCGTCCGTTCATCTCCCGTACTACTACAAGCGAGCGTTCTCAACACGTGGCATCATGAGGTGTACGGTACCGAGTGGATGGATCGTTCACAACAGCCCTCTCCGGACCATCGATGGGTGCCGGACATCCGAATGTTGAAGATGAAGGTCGGGCGTCGAAGGACAAGGCGCGTTCGAACGATATGGACGAGTCTCGAGGCGCGTCGCAACGCGGATAACGTAACTTTCCATGTTGTTCCCATCTTGTATTTTTCAATGGACCGGTAAGTTGTAATGTACGTTGTAATGTTCGATGTAATTTTCAATGTACTAGTAAGTTGTTGTTCGCATCATGTAATTCTCCGATGTTCGAGCTTAGTAGCTATGAGGATAATGTAATTCTCGACGTTGTGTGCCTCGTCGAACATGTCGTTGTCTTCGTATGTTTGTAATATGAGTTTTTTGGCTCTCGCGCACTTCGTTGTATTGTTTGATGAGTATGGTACAATTAGTTATTTCGCATTTCATTTTGTGTGCACATGTAATTCTTGACAAATTTGTTGTATTTGCTTTCTAACGAGCCACGATGGCGCGACCTTGCCTCGAGTGCCGGACGTGACCGTCGATCGACCCACCGGTCTAGGTACTCCGTGAGAGGAGAACCGAGAGCTAGGACACTCCGACCTCGGGTGCCCAACGAGCCGCTTCGCATCGACCCACGCCGGGTTCCACGATGGCGCCAACGCTTGCACTCTTTACGTACATGTACTTACCGTGAATGCAATTCTAACGACGCATTGCACTACATGCGAGTTGCGGCGGTGGCTTACTTCCTCTTTGTAGGATGGTGGAGCGGTGGCTGCCCGTTAGCGGGCAAGGAGGTCCCGCGGTTCGAATGCGACCGTCCCTGCGGCGCGACTCATGGACCGGTGGAGACGGAGACGCACACGTTCCACCTTCCGTGCGGAGAGATGGCTCCGACGCTGCAGACGTGTCGTACCTCTTAGGCCTCCCATGCGGTCCAAAGATGCGTGCGCCACGACGCCTCGTCACGTGGCACGTCGAGTTGTCCGCGTGTTTACGAGGTGCGGCGGCACCCGGCAGCCCCTACCAACCCCTTAGGAGGCCGGCGCCACGGGACCGACGAAGCGTGGTCGCTTCGATTCACGGTGAGTACCTCTTTCTTTGAGAATTAAAATAAGCGCCAAGTTGCTGATAATGTTTGTTGCGAACGCTGCAGGCTCAGCTTCTCCACCCGCACGCGGAGGAGGCGGACGTGGCCCGCCACTTGGAGGCATACCTCCTGTTGTTGTTCGGTTGGGTGATGTTCCCGTCCTCCCACGGGAACACGGTGGACCGTCACCTGATCGAGTACGCCCAGCACATCGCCGACACCCCGGTGGATGAGGTAACACACTCAGTTCCAATCTCGTCTCAGCGGAGCACGTCTAACTCCCCTTGTAAACAGGTGATGCAGTGGTCGTGGGCCTCAGCTGTGCTTGCGGCGACGTCTGAGGTGCAGGCGACGCCGTCTCTCTAAGCGAGCACGACGCGGCGATGTCGGTTGCGTTCTACTCCTCCAGTTGTGGTCTTGGGAGCGCTTCTCCGTCGGCAGGCCTGTTGTTGACACGACACCGTACCCCGAGGAGCTTTACGGAGACGACCCGGTGGACTGGCCCACCATGGGCCACTACTGGGTCCGACGACAGGTATGCTCCCTCGTATCTTTTCCCCACTAACGCACTTGAATAACCTTCGCCATTTCTTATTTCCTCGCAGCGGAGGTACGCGCACCGACAGGTGAGGAGGTCCTACCTGGAGTTCGTTCGGGAGTTCGACCGCCTCCACGACGAGGACGTGCGGTGGACGCCATACACCGCGTACGACGTCCACGCCCGAGCACCTGACGGGGTCTCCGTGCTTTGCACGCGAGATGAGGCCTTCTGGCTCACCCGTAAGGTGCTCGTCTTTGACCTGTGTGTCGAGGAGTACTCCCCGCACCGAGTGCTGCGGCAGTTCGGCCTGTTCCAGTCCTTTCCCTTGCCGCCTCGTCACGTTGTCGCACGTGGCGCTCACAGGTACTTGCCCTGATCCTACTACTCCGCATCTTTGCGAAATTAATGTGGTGTGTACTTACTGTTTTTGCATTGCAGATGACCGGATGGGTCTTTGCGGTGGACTCTCGATTCGCGACCGTATGCGCCATGGGCCTGCGGTGGGACGCCAGCGCTCGGCGAGAGGGTCACCGAGACCCGGCCAGTCGACCATGACATGTACGATCGGTACATGGAGTGGTTCGCCTCGCGACTCGCCTCGGGTGGGGTACACACCAAAGACCGTCGTCGTCGCGGCATGCATCGGTAGTGGACACGTACCCTTCACGAGATGTCCCGGAGGACAACGCCTCGGTAAGTGTCGCAATCGAACCTACATGGGCACGTCTTTTCATCTAACTTACGTAATACCAATCGACGTTACATGCGGACTCGGCTCTTGGCGGAGATTGAGGTGGAGGTCGTGTCCATGTTGACGCGCCTAGAGGGGGCATACGGTGACCACCGCCGAGTCCGAGACAGCTTGGGGTCGGGTCCTCGCTTCGGTGAGGCGGTTGGCTCGCAGGCCACTGTCGAGGGCGCGGAGACGTCGGCGACGCAAACACACCACGTCACTTCGCCCAAAGACTCGCCCTACCCCGGTGCCCGTCACACCCCCACGCAGTGCAGGGGGACAGGTGGTGACGAGGCTCCTTTCGCGTCTCGCCCTACCCGTCGGTTCCTCGCTACGCTCCCACACGCAGCGGTGGGGACGGTGGGCCGGGAGGCTCCTTCTGCGTCTCGCCCTACCACCGGTTCCTCGCTCGCTCCCACGCAGCAGCGGTGGGGCGATGAGCTGCGGAGGCTCCTCGTCGTCCGCGCCCAGCAGGACCGTGGTGGTTTCGGCGAGCCTTCGACGACGAGTTCGACACGGAGGAGTACCTTTCGACCGACTACCTCGACCCTCTCGGCTCTCGGTGCGCCGCCACAGACTTGGCCTCGCCGCGCCGCTACTCTACGCTGCGCCGCAGGCCGCCTAGGAGGGACGTCCGTCGCCGTCGCCACTCACCTACCCCACGGGCGATTAGGAAGCGTGGCGTGATTGACTTGTTGTACGGATGTATTTTTGTAATGGCTTTACGTTCAAGAAGACATTGTATAACTCCCGAGTTAGTAACATGACATGCGTTATCACTATAAATTGTTCAAATCATTTATGCATTGCTTGCCTATGCCACACGACGTGACAACACACCAACGTTTCGGTACACCTATCGCCTATAGTAGGGGCGATCGCCCGAATGTGAGGTGATCGCCCTTACATGGGGCGATCGCCCAAATATGAGGCGATCGTTCCATACCCGGGCGATATCTGCCCTTTATAACATTCGTTCTCACAAGCGGTCTCGCAAAGAATAGCGGGGTGAGCATCAATCGAAAATGCCGAGGCGTGCAAGTGCAAAGGGTAAGGGAAGGCAAAGGAAGAAGCAAGTGCATGCCGCGAATTTAGCGTGCCAAGATCTCTTCCTACCTCGTGGAGTCAGAGCACCCATGTGTATGTGCGGAGATCTTTGCGAGCTTGTTCGCTCTTGGGAAATTTCAACTTGGAAGAGGAGGTATTGGAAGTGCGCCTTCGCCTTCGATCCGCCGAGAAGAGCTCAAGGATCGCCGCATGGTAACAATCGTCGGGTTACATAACATTTGTGAATGAAACTTTGCTAACTTACGTTTCATGCGATCACCTCCGCCATCGTGTGAATTTGAGCGATGGTTTGATACGGAGATCAACCCCGAGGACCAACGGCTTCTTGACCAAGCCAACCGGCGGGATGAGTTCACGCGGCGGTTTCAAGAACAACGCGATGCCGCACGCGAGGAGGCATGTAGGAAGGAAGCGAGGAGAAGGAGGCCGAGAGAGAGGAAACGAGAGAGGCGCGACGTGCGGAGAAGCCCACGAGGCATGGGCGAATGGGAAGTGGCCTCAAGCACTCAATAGACGTCTGGTGTTAACTTTGGTTTTCTCTGTTCGTGGTACTCCTTTTAGTTTTAAGTCGTAATAAGCAGTCGGCCTAACCTTCAAGAGTATGCTCACCGTCCGGAGGGCTCGTATATGTCCTCTTGCTCCAGCTTGTTCCAAATGATGTTATTTTTCTCCATCGAGATAGGTTATAGCATTTTCGTTAAATCGATTTGATTTCATCGAGTTTTACCATCGTTTGCGAAAGATACGGCAATTTTCATGTTTTACCGATTGCATGTTCTGACAACAATAAAATAGTGCAGACCTAAAGTGACATCTAAATATTTTTACATAATTGTAACCTATGCAAGCCCAAGAATGCAACAAAACTGGTTCATCAAGTTTTGAGGTCGTTCGACATTACTCTAATCTTTCGAACAATAAATGTTATAAAGGGTTTAAACTAGCCATCTTTTATTCAAAATGCAATCATATTTAGATATTTTTGCAAAATGAAGTGCATAAGGTTGTAGTAACTTATTCTATTTATTTCATGAATTATGGATCAACACACATTATAATTCCTTCACAATCCACGCTTAGAGCCTAGCATTCAACTCAAATAAAAAAATTATGCAAACAACACATGGATTTTTATTTTACACTCTAATTCTTCATTCCAAAATTTAAATTTAGAAACAAGTTTCATTTAATTTGGACACTCTAGCAAAAGTTACGGGTTTATATTAAAAGCATATAGTAATTACAAAACAAAACTAAAAAAAAAGGCTCAAGCCAGTCGCCTCTGTCTCGGCGGCAGGGGTTCACCTGTGGCGCCGTCGGCTGACGGCAGAGGGGGCACGGGGCGTTTTGTCGTTTTTTTCGGACGCATAGTTTTGAAAAAAAGAATAAAAATAAATATTAAAGAAAAAAAATTCCCCATCTGGCCATCTCCTTCCCGAGACTCCGGCGCTCGGTTTCCTGGGGCAAACACTCGTTTCGCTTTAGCTCTCACTGATCTTTACGCTCCCGTCCCGAGGACTCCGCGGCAGAGGGCAGGGCCAGGGCCAGGGCCGCAGGGGCGGCGGGCGGAATCTTCTCCACTCTCCCCGCAGAGGGCAACGGCGTCGGACGCTGTCCAGGACGGCAGGCTAACATATCAGGATTCACGAATCGTCCGGAGCGGAACCGGGTGGGGGGCCATGGCCATGGCCGCGGCGGAGGCGCGGCTGCGGCAGGAGAAGGTGAAGAAGTTCGAGGACTTCGTCGACCGGCGGCTCAAGCCCGACCTCGTGAACGCCATCGCCCAGCGCGACAAGGTGTTCCAGCAGCAGAAGACCTTGTAAGCTCCTGCCCTCGCCTCCTTTCGTGTCACAACTTTGCGGCTCGCTTCCAACTGTTCGTGTTCTTTTGGGAACGTTCTATCCCTAGCTTGGGAGATGTGATTGTTGAGCTTGTAACATTTGTTGCCGATTTTTTCGGCGTATTAACGCAATATGTTGCTTATTATTCTGAAAAGTGAAATTTTCTTTGGATGGTGGCAGCTTGGATTTGAAGAGGAACATTGAAAATTTGGAGAAGAATGGCGTAACCAGCATGGGATCCATGGTCAATCTTGGTTCCGAGGTGTACATGCAGGCAGAAGTGTAAACCTCCCTTCCCTCTCCCCAACCAAAAAATAAAATAAAATAAAAACCTAAAGTTCTTATCTTTGCATTTTCACTCCTCGATTCATGGTAGACATCTGTTAATGTGTTTGCTTTGACATTTATCAATTATCATCTTATTAGAGCTTTGCGGTATGCACTGTTTATGGACCAGTAGATAAAACATTACTCAATCAAATTATGTGGGCGAGCATTTCGATTTAAGTAGCTTTGTGCTTGATGGAGCTTTTGCAGTAGGATAAACATGAACAAGAAGCCGTTTGCATACGCCTTTGTTGTTTCCATCTGAAAAATGGAAATAGGGTTGACTGCCCTTATAAAAAGAAAAGGTGTTTGCGTATGGAAGACAGTATAACAAGCGAATTAGTTTGGTTACATAAATTGGGAAGAAGGTCCGTAGTTATTAGATACAGACATGCTGTATAACAAGCAAACATGAAACTTGCTTTGATATGTCCTTATGCTGCTGCTTTATTTCAACTTCATTCCTTAACAAGCTGTTAGCATCACAAAATTGGAATAGTTGACAAGCATTATTATAAAGCGCTAACAAAAATTGTTTGGTTGGAACATAGGTGATATATTATGTCTCTTCACGCCTATAATCCGATTTCTTGAACTGTTGAGATTTAATCATTTTCCTTTGTGTGGTGATTTCTGCAGGCCGGATACAAGGCACATTTTTGTGGATATTGGTCTAGGTTTTCATGTGGAATTCACTTGGCAAGAAGCTTTGCAGTTTATATCTGTAAGAGAAGCTAGGTTGTCCAGGTAACTCAATTTCGACGTTTAAGTATGACATCTTGATTTTGTGACACTCTTTTTTTGTGTGTGAAAGGAGTTATGCCAAAGAATGTTGATGATCGAGGGATACTCTGATGTGTTGTGCTTGCTATTCAACACAGTTTGTGTAGATAGCATAGATTTTGTTTTTACCCGTTGTCATTTCAGTTAGTAGGAAATGGAAGTTTTAGCTTTTTTCCCCCTATTGAGCAGGGATAGTAAATTTAGAAACAGATGATCTTCTTGAGCGCTGTAATGACTCTTAGGCTTTTTAGATAATTTGGTATTCAGGGTATCTATATGTATCCATTTGATTTTAGTCGGAGCTTGATGCTCACTCAGGCATCAAATGCAGAATAGGAGCTCATGTATTTGACATAGCTATAGCTAGTATGCAACATAGTACAGAGCTGATGATCCCCACTTCTGGCTGTTGATGTTTCTGTATTTTCTAAAATGTCTCAAATCTGTTTATGCCTATTGCTGTGCCAGCATGGTTATAGCTAACACAGGCCCAATTCTGTTGTTATATATTCTGAAAGCATACCCTCGTAGTCAACTGCTGATTTTGCATCATACTGTGTTTGACCTTAGATATATATGTGTACCCTGTGTGTGCGGGCATGTAGGTTAGCATGCTTGCTTGCTTGTAGTACAGTGACAGACATTGTTGATGTTGGGAACTTGGGAGAATAATTGGCTGATTTGCTCTGTGCTAGATGCCTGGATCTAATAGAACAAAAGTACAATCATCTACTTCTGCAATTGAAGTTAAAATGTAGTTAACTGCTTTACTTGCTATATCCTCCTATGTATTGCCTCAGTTATTGCAGCCTGATCAGAGATAATCTAGTGCACTTCAAAGTTTCCAGTTTAGATGCATCATCAGTTGTCTTGTTGCTTTGATTGGTGATAAGTTTGTAGACCACACACATCCTCAAAAGGTATAGTTGCAACTTGCAAATTTGTCTTGTTACCTTTATCTTGTTATTTATTGAATGACATATTTACTTAGATGAATACAATGACAACTGAAGATAAGCAGATCTTCTGTAGTGATCAATCATAGAATTTTGTTTTTTAGGTTCGATTGCTCTTGTGTCACTACAGGTGTATCAGTTGAGAATTGATGCCTGATCTGGCGCTTGTTTCCTTTTATGCTTGAATGCTATCTTTTTTTGGGGGGGTTCCTTGTGACAACATTCATTCATAGGTTGATGTTGTAATTTTCCCTTTTAGGCCCAAATATGTTCCTTTTGTTCTTTTGACGCTCCTGACTCCCTGTACTAACATTATTTTACATGTTAATGCTGTAATTTTTGCATGTTTGTAGACAAATAGATGAGTACACACACCTCATTGCAAGCATAAAAGCACAAATCAAATTGGTACGTACAACAAACTAGGTGTTTCATTTACGTAGTAGATGATAGGTGATACCTATGACATTATCTGCTTAAATTCAGATGTTACTCTGCCCTGTTGCTTACCTATTTGCAATTCCGCAAGCAGGTATGTGAAGGAATCCGCGAACTCCTCCAGTTACCAGCAGAGTGAGCGACCGAGAGTCAAGTACGAAGCCGGCAACGGCGGGGGAATGCTTGGTAGAAGGACGTGTGCACTTGCTAGTCGCTTCTCTCAGCAAGGCATAGTGCCATCGAATCGAACGCGTGAGATGTATTGCAATTCTGCAAAGGTGGTTTCGAATCTACAAGATGTAAACATGAAAGTAGTCCACTCTAGTGGCAGCTACCTGACTTCAAATCTATAATCACAAGGACCACTTCCACTCTGTGTAGTTGAATCAGAGGACTTCGAACCATATAAGAATGTTTTGCCGTGCTGTAGTCTGAACTTCAAAGATCATTCTCATTGACAACAACATACACAGCTTATTAATTTTAAGATTCCATCACATTGACAAATGACAACCCCAGTGATACTGCTTAGTTCAGCCTGCTCTGTTCTGCAAGCTGACGCTTGCGCTTCATGGACGTGCACACATGCACGTGCATGAAGCAGTAGTGTAATATAGCAGTAACGTGGTATCCGTACAAGTGAGCGTGCATGTACGGCGCTTGCTCACATCACCGGGTAGAGGCATGCATGGCGATGCCGCACGTGCGCCATCCGATGTACCCTTTCTCGCCCCACGAGTTCCTGACGACTTGCAGCCCTTGTCGTCGGCGACATACCCGACCACCGTCACGATGTGATCGAGGTCAGTCCCGCAGGGGCCGGAGTACGGCCCACCCTTATCTCTACTACTTCTAATTATGAGTTGGTACGTTCCGTTCTTCTCCAGAGCACCTAATCTATTGGATCTAGCACGAACGGCTGAGATAAATGAGATTGTTACATAGTTTGCAGTTTATCTGGTCAATAAGTTTTCAAATTTTTGAATCGGTTTAGTCAGGCCCATGAACAGCAGTGGGCACAGCGTGCGCGGATCGTCGTAGACGCGTACGTCGGGAAGGAACGTGGAAATTTTTTTTTCTTTAATATTTTTTTAATCTTTTTTTCAAAACTAGGCGTTGGGGCAAAAAAATTACAAAATTGGGCGCCGGTCGCCCGTATATGGGGCGATCGCCCCACATACTGGCGATTAATCTTACTTTAAGCGTCACGATTTTCTTATCTGCTGTTAATTTCTAAAATAAATTATAACTTTTTCATATGATGTCGGATGGAGATAAACTTTATATGAAAATTGTAGCTCTCGACGGGATCTACAACTTTTGTATACAAACTTTTTCAATTTGAGTCCATTTAGATAGCCAAAAACGGGATAGAATGTTCAGATCTAAAAATAGATCCGTTTTTAGATCTGAACATTCTATCCCATTTTTGACTATCTAAATGGACTTAAATTGAAAAAGTTTGTATACAAAAGTTGTAGATCCCGTCGAGAGCTACAATTTTCATATAAAGTTTATCTCCATCCGACATCATATGAAAAAGTTATGATTTTTTTTAGAAATTAACCGCAGACAGAGGAAAAATCGCGCGTTTAAAGTAGTACTAATCGCCCGTATGTGGGGCGATCGCCCCATATACGGGCGACCGGCGCCCAATTTTGCAATTTTTTTTGACCCGATGCCTAGTTTTGAAAAAAAGATTAAAAAAAATATTAAAGGAAAAAAAATTCAAGAACGTGGGCTTTGGCTGTGTGTGCCGGGACAACACGACGACGGATTCGGCTCGCCTCCCTTGGGTGGTGTTGTGGTTCAAGCAAAGGTTCCTGCCCAATTCCACCAATCGTGCGAAGGCCTGGTATCGGCCTTGGCCCAGTCCGACGGAAACAAGAGTGGCTTCCCATTTTGGTTTTGTGTGACTTATATTTTCCTCCGCGTCAGCATGCGTCTATGGTTTTTGTATGTGTGACAGTGTGGGGGCTCTCTACTCCACGTCCACTTGTTCATCGCATAACGAACGGATGTATCTCTATGCTTCTAATTAAGAGTTGGTGGTCGTCCGTTCTCCTCCAGAGCACCCGATCTATTAGATCTAGCACGAATGGCTGATATGGAAGGAGATTGTTACATAGTTTGCAGTTTATCTGGCCAACAAATTTTCAAAATTTTGAATCCATTTAGTTTAAAACGTTAGCCGCATCGATCTCGACTTGACGTTAGAAAATAAACTAACAGAATCTCTACTACTTCTAATTAGGAGTTGGTGGTGGTCCGTTCTCTCCTCTAAGCTCAATCGACACGTGTACGTCGCTACCCTGCACCCACCCCAAAACATGTCTCCCCTATCTCGGTGCGCCGCCGCCACGCGCAAAGGGAGGCCGCGGAGCACACGCGGGCGGCGGTGGAGACACTCGCCGCTGACCCCGAGGAGAAGCGATGCCTCCGCAAGCTCCAGGATGACGAGGCTGACGCGTCCAAGCCCTTCCCCCAAAACCGTCTCTCTCTCTCATCTCTCCACCACTCCTCCCCTTGCGACCCACCCCAAAAACCATTCAGATCTGGTCGATAGTGTCCCTCCTCCGTAGGGAGGCCATGGCGCTCACGCGAGCAGTGATGGAGGCGCCCCTTGTCGGCGGCATGGAGGAAGGGGGTGGAGCGAGGGGAGGAGGGAGAGATGGCAGGGGAGTAAGAACCAGTACCGTTGCCGCCCACGGAGGGAGGCCGCAGGGCTCGCGCGGGCGGCGGTGGAGGCACTTGCCGTCGACCTCAGGGAGAAGCGATGCCTCCACGAGCTCCAAGAGGCCTTTGAGGATGCCAAGCACTAATGGCTAGAGGCCGCCACTACGGTGGCCCAAGAGGAGGCCACGGCTCCCAAAGCTTCCTCCCGCGAGAAGGTATCTCGCTACTCACTTACCCTATTTCCTTAGCTTCTTCTACCGAACTAATGTTTTTGGCCGGTGGCATCCAGATCCTGCCAGCCTCCTCCTCCACCCATGGTCAACCATGGCTCACCGGACTACCCCTTCACCCACGCGCAGCCAATGTCGCCACTCCACCGCCGCCACTCTTTGCCCCTCGAATGGCTTCCCTTGCTAATTCATCCTCCAAGGCAGAGAAGCATATTTCGGATCACAGGTTTAGATTCCATAACTTTTTTTCTTTATGGATCTTTTGACGTCATTTGCTAATACTTGATAGCATCTTCTACAAATTTATAAATTTATGTTCCTTCAAGTTTATGTTCTTTCTAGGTTTTGTTCTCATTCTATTAAGATGTATGATGTATGTTCTGAAAAGAAAAGGATTACAATTCCACTATATTACATATGACTATGCACATCAGACTTCGGCAATATTCACTGCAGAAATATAAGATCTGTAGCTCTACTTTAGATTTGTGTGGCTTAATTAAGTTTCGTTGGATTCGCAGAACTATGTTCAAAATTTCTATGCCTTTCTTTAGAAATTTGTACACTTGGCTCGATGTCATTAGATTGGCAGTTATCAATAAGTATCTGCCATGTTATCATCAATTGTGGTTTTATGATTTTTTTGGAGTTTGTTTGGTGTATTTTTGAACTGATCCAATCATGTTACGAAAAACTTTGAGGTGACATTCCAAATTTTATTGAGCATACTCAGATGCCAGAAAGAGGAGGTTCTTAACTTTCGTACCAATAAGGAGAATGAATTGAGTGCAATTGAAAAGGTAAGAATCAGAAGGAACACCCCGACACAGTGGGAAAATTGTCTTCACCATTAAACTCCGTCGGCCCTTATTAATATTGCTAATATTGTTGTTTATATATTTATGTAAAGTAGACCAGAGGACTCCCATTCCTGTGAAGGGGCCAAATATCTCTTTGATGGAGTCATGTTCTTATTATTATGCTAAAGGTAGACTTCAGATTTGATCTTGAAGTTCTTTCTGTACTTCTCCATCAACTGGTCAACATTTCATTAATGCTGCTGTTGGACGGCTCAAGCAAACGAGGGAAGAACTTAATGTTGCTGTTGGATGGCTCAAGCAAACAAGGGAAGAGAGGGACCAATTTGATGAAACAAGCAACCAGATTATCTTTAGTTTAGAAGTGAAGGTTTGGATACTTTTTGATCGACCCTGTTTCAGTCTTCTTCCAGTAATTTATTTTTATGATATTGATGATTGCTTTTTGTTGTCAGAGTATCGATCAGCTTGATATTTTATTTTCTTCTAGCATTAAATCGGGAGAATGAACTTTCAAAATCTATTGCCTCATGTAATGTGGAGGCTAGTGTAGTCAAGACTTGGATCAATTTCCTTGAGGATACATGACAGCTTCAGTCATCATATAATGAACATAAGGAAAAAAAACCAAGTATGCAATGATTATGGCCATACAGGCCTTTGCTTGCAACCCTTTTGTCCTATTACTCTTTTTTTCCCTTGTAAATCTATAATTAGAAATGTCGTACTCCATTTTGAATGTTTAATCAATTCAGCTTTATTTTTTTGTGACCATAGCGATGAGCTAGAGAGATGCACAAGCAATTTTCTAAAGTTGACCAAATGTCACCTTTCTGCATTCCTAGCAAACACACTATTATCAGAGTATATCTTTGATTCACTGTCTTATATGCATTTTTTTGTCTTGGGCAGGAAGTTGTGAGCCCTTCAATTGCGCGGATCTGCACACATGTGGGTAATTTGGCAGTCTTAAATACAAGGTTGTTCAATTGCTCTTTCAAATGTCTTAACATATACTCATGGACCCTCCTTTTCCACCAGAAGATAGGCCCTAATTGTTTTGCAGTCATGTGCTTTGGACTGAATCTTGTAGGGAGGAGCCAACAGAACATGAAGATGATGAGGTATCAGAAATGATCAGTCCAAAGAAATCCCCTGAGGAGGAATATTTGGAAACTGAAAAGAAGGTTCCCACCGAGTAACTACTGTTGATTGCTTGGTTTTACAATTAAAGTGCTAATTATGAGATGTTTTGTTTTGTCATTTTATTCCTATTTAATTATGTGTATTCGGTATACTTTATCATTTGCCATGTGTTTCTCACTGCCAAAAAATTGTCATGGTAGTGTAGCATGGGTTACATACATATTGGTTCCGTAGCAACGCACGAGCAAAGAACTAGTAGAAGTTAAAGTTGACACTTTTGGCGTCGATCGCCACGGCGCGCTCGAGCGCAGCCTCCACCATCACGGCGCCGGAGATCTTGACCGCGTACGGGTAGTCCGATTCGGTGGTGAGGCCGCCGTTGTCGGCCGCCCACCGCATGGCGTCCTCAGGAAAGCCCCGTCACAGCCGTTGTCGTAGTCGTCGCCATCCACGAGCTCCTGCTTCGAGAGGGAGACGAGGTGGCCCGTCTTTGTCGTGCAGGCCTTCGAGGTGACAAACGCCCTGCAACAACCTGCCATTTGTCAGATGTTATTACTACGGTACGTAAGTCCAAGTTCCTACTGTTGGAGTAGTAGTGATAGCACATATATAAAGCCACGTAAGACATTTTCGTGTACATACGGTAGGTTAAACTAGGTGCTGAACTTACACCGCATCTCCAAAACCACTTTCAGACTAACTTACTTGAACGGTATACAAGTACACAAATATCCGATGCTCGAGTTAATAGACATATTTGTACATACATACGAATACGTTCCCTTAGACATACGTAAAATCAGCCATGCAAGTTTGGAGAATACGGTGCGATTTACTCATTTCGCATGCATGACGCGTGCATGTATACCGACGCTTACCAACAGGCGGCGAAAGCATGCGTTTGGCTAATGTTGGGCCATGCTGCAAACCTATCTGCTATTGCATTCTAGATTATCGTCATGTTTTTCTGGCCATGTTTTTTTTAACGTGTGAAATCCTACGAAACTCCATAGAGTTTTGCTGTGTTCGAAACAGGTCATTTCGACTCCAAGATACTCCATACGTCATGCTATATTGTCCCCTCATGACACTGATGCAAATGCCTTTAGTTTTGTCCATATTTTTAATGGTCTTTATGCAATGTGCTAGAATTTAGTTATGGTAAATCGACACATATATTGTCCAACTTGTCGTCGATGAATCAAAGTGCAATTGTATTTATATATAATTGGTAATTTGCTTACCATGTACTGACGTTTGGTCCTTGACCGGTGTCACTGCACCCTTGATCCTCCAGTCCACTGTGCGGATTGACCCGTGCGGCGGTGCGTTGCCATTTGGCCATCTGTGCGAGTGCTCCAAGCACCACCCGCAGGACGAATTGTTCTAGTGGGAGTGTGATGCCTTGAACTCGGACATCCCCAATTCACCTTAAATGTATGCATGCGTTAGTTAGCAGTCGGACTGTGTACGTACATTTGTCATTTGCAAAATGTTATTAGAATGTGTACCATGTGTGGCATAGTTAGCAGGATTTTATCATTCCGTCATGTTACAATTACACTAGTACAAGACTGCATGAATGTGGCAGAGCTACATCATATGATTGTAGGCTCTAGAAACTTGCCAACTAAAGGGTGGGAGATAATTTCACTTCCGACATGTTACATCCTAATACTTCTTATATGCAGCAGCTCTCTGGATTGAGTTCGAGTTTTGTGAGAAACGACACGAGCATACATAGTCTCAAGAATGAAGAAGATGAATATCGTAGACAGAACCAAAATAACGACATTGAAGCAACCACGACGATGCCATTGGCATTTCATGTTTTCCACTACTATGTGAATATAAAGTATGATACACCAACTCTATGTTTATCAAAGAAAACTTTATCATATTTTTATCACGGATGGCATGTAATCAATGTAACTAAAGGCATTAACTAATTAAGCAATATTATTTGAAAGTAATTGATAGCAAATAGCATTGATAATTATTTAATGCAAAAAATAATCCATACAACATATACTCGACTAATAGGTGCTCAATGTTATCAAGGATGGTGACTTGCCTTGCAGCTTGCGACCAAAGGTCGACGTTCACTCCTCTTGAGACTTCTCGATTGTCGCCTCTTGCTCTGACGGATCCTTTCTTTTCTTCTGAAACTTCTCTATTGTTACCTTTTGCTTTCCACTTCCTTGTGTTTTAGTGCACAAACACAAAGCAATGGAAAATAAACCTACTAGCAAAGCTACAAACTCTTGCAAAAGAAAAACTACAAAAGAAAGAAAGAAAACAGAGCCATAACTATTTCGGGAGGGAAAACCATGATCATGTGGCTTTGGAAAGCTTGGGATTGATAGGATGATGAGCAGTGGTGATGGAAGGGTGTACTAGGGTCTAGAGTAGGTCTACTATGCAAAATCGGGAAGAAAACCAAAAGAAGCGTCCTAAAAAACATTGTACCGGAGCTAAAAATACCTAAAACAATAATAAACTGGATAAAACTTGGTTCAACTCAGGTCTGGCTCATTCTAATTAGTTCGGAATCAAGCGGCTCGGTTTGGGTTTGATCGGTTAAAACGGGTTCGGGTTGGAATCAGGTGAAGTGGCTTGGCTCAGTCGCGTGTGCATAGTGTTATGCACGAGTTCAATTGGACTCGAGTCCGGTTCGTGTGGCCCGGATCGGTCTGTCCGACGTGGCTTGGTCGAGCCATAGGAGCACAGGGCTGGTGGCAATATGCTTCTTCTCACCCGCGATGGAGAGAGAGACACAGATGAGGGGAGATGTATAAGGAGAGGCGGTGGCACTGCGATGGGGAAATGACAACGAAGGCAGGGGCACGATATGTTCTTGGAGGCGATAAACTCAAGGGTGGTGGTTGCAACATGGTAGAGGACGAAGGCGACCAGAATAGAGTGACAATGGGGCGGTAGGGCATGGAGGAGGCGGATGTGGCAGTGGAGGATTCTGGTGGCGGTAGATTGTGCATGCCGGATTCTTGAGCATGGGGATTCCATTTTGGTGGTCGAGGAAGGCGAAGGGGCTTTGTTGTCGGCGATAACCATGGCAAAGCGGCAGTGCTCGGTGGTGGTGTCTACGATAGAGGGGACGACTGAAGGAGGTGGGGCTCAACTGTAGTGTGACTAAGTGTATCTTGTGACGTGGTTGGCTTGGTGAGAGAGGGTTGAAGGTGGAAAGTCATCGAAGGTGGAGAAGATGGTGGCAACACAGCTTGACATCACCAGTCCTCCGGTGAGTCTTGGGGAGGAGGAAGAACCGGAAGGATCGCAAGAAAGAGGAGAAGTCAAGAGCGTGATCAATTTCAAAAGAGTGGCTAAGATGATGACGAATTTTCAAGGGTTATCCGTGGTGGTCGTAAGCAGAGCAATGGCAGTCCGTAGGGACAGGCTCGGCCACAACGTAGGTTAGCCCAAGGAGATGGAGAGGAAGGAAAAGAGCTGGTTGTTGCTGTCATTGCTCCTTAAGAAGAGAGGAGGGCGGAGTAAGGCAGAGCTACGACGAGGACTTCAGCTCGACTCCTACTCTTGGGCATGACAAGGGTGAGGTGGCGAGCTGGAGAATGATTTGGGTGTCGTGGTGCACATGTGCGAAGCCAACGAAGCGGCAACGATGGCGCGAGGCTTAGCGAGGTGGCAGGGACAACGTACGGGCATTGGGGCGTGCAACGGGGATTGGCGGGCTACAACCCAAAGAAAGGAACAGAGGGAGACGGCCCAAGAGGAGAAATGACAAGCTTGGATGGAAGGCCAACATGGGCCAAGGGAAAAGAAAGGAAAAGACCCAATAGGGGAAGGAATGAAAGAGAAAAGGAAGGGGATGGGCTGGATTGAGTCCAAGAGAAAAAAGAAAAGGTTTTAACTAATTTTCTTGAATTTTTAGGAGGGAGAAAGGACTTCTGAGACAAGAGAAAATGCATGCAACACAGAAGAAAACCACAAAAAAAACTCAAGCAACATACAAGGCGGCTCAGGAGCAAACTCCAAAGATTTGTGAAAAATTTTATGCAAATTTTGAAATTTTGGGGACATCACACACATATGAGACTAATAGCACTAATTGTAGTTTGTGTAGATCATTTGTTTGTACGGGATATGGGATCTACAAAGTTCAAAAACTCATCCAAAGGCTTAAAAACAATTGAGATGATGTCGTTGCAGAGAGAAGAGAAAATTAGCATTGATTAAAGATTTGAAGTTAGTGGGGATCAATTATATAGATATATAAGATAAGATTATTAGGCCTGCTTCTCTCCAAGCTTTTGTTCCTTCTCTTTGGGGTTGTTTAACTCGTTTGTTTGCACTATTGCTGTGTTGCAACTCCGTCCTATCGTTGAGTAGAAGGACTATTCTTTCCGTAGAACAAGATAATTACTTTAAATGGTGCTTAACGTAACAGTTAGATCCTCTTGAACTTTAAAAAAATCTAAAGAAACATTTTTATTATATCAAGTGATGCCGCATAATTTTGATATATTGTCTGCTCTGTTTAGAACAAACAATTTTTATAGGAATTCTAGAGTAGACGACATATTTTCTATAAAATTCTAGTGTTCCAACGAGCCTTTGCACTAGAATTTGCAACACTGAAACTTCAAGCTTCATTAATTTGATTTTAGTGTTAATGACAAATCTAATATTGAGACTAACTCTTTTGATAATTATAATATTAATTAATCTCAATTGTTAATTAATGATAAATCTTTTTATAAGACTAACATTATGTTTGAGCTTATCTTAATTAGTCTCTTTTGGATGAAAGGACGAAATTATCAAAGGTATGCATTCGATTACACATAGTATATATATTGTTGCATTCTTTGATGTCAAATATGTTATGATTTTATTGATAAATCTAAATATGAGACTAACATGTTTATTGAGTATACTTTTGATTGTCTCATGAAAAATAAAAATGGAAATCTACAAGGTATGTATCCAATGCAACTTTATTATTTCTAGATACATTCCTTGGATTCAAAGTAAAGGGTGAACTCCACCATTGTTTTAACCTTAAAATGTGCATTTTGTTTCTAACTCCATATATACATGTATGCATACCTTTAGGGGGAGTTCATGTTTTATCTTGAAGTTTCAATAGTATTGATCCCTTTCATATTGCCAAATAAATTAAAGATTATTACTTAGAAACAAATCCTGATTATATAAAAACTTGTGTAGTTATAGTGTACTCATGAAAGAATAGGATAAACTCTAAAGCAATCTTAAATTGAATATGTGCATATTGATTCAAAGTTCAATTATTTATATGCATACATTTAACGGAGTTTATTCTATGCGTGATGGTCTAAATAGTATTGATCCCTTTTCACCACTCCATATAATTTGGATCATTACTTAGAAACTATCAAAATGAGTATATGAAACTTGTGTAGTTAATATATATACATGATAATTTAAAGTCAATTTAAATTGTGTTCGGTTGTCATTCAATCATCAAAGAACCAATCATGTGTTAATGGTGTTCTTTGTTGGTTAAAGGACAAACGAAAAGTTCTTGAGTATACGAAACATTAGTTGTATTAATGTACTCAAGACAAATCAAATTATTTCAATCAATTGATTTGGGTTGTGATCAATCATCAAGGGATTAGATCAAAGGATCTTGGAGCACCCATTATGTGTTAATGGAGTGCTTTGATGATTGTAACAACCATGTTTGTTGGACTAACCTTTTCTATGAATTGTAAAAGTAGGTTAAGTCCAACGGTGATGAAGAGTTGGATGGCATCATGTGTTGATTGCCATTAAGTCAAGAATCAGGAAGATGGATGCCATTATGTGTTGATAGGAATCGATGAGAGATCCCGATTTGGAGAGAAGATGATGGTAATCATAAAAGCTCCAAGTGGTTGTGCAAGTCAAATGTATAACTAGCATAGGGCTAAGGATGTATTCCTAGCCTTTTACTGATCTCGGTGTTTGGATGGGAGACTGGGTTGCTAGTATAGGTTGCCATACTATTAAGAGGGGTCGAGCCTTATAGCTTGAGTCTCATCCCGTTTGCGCTAGCTCACACTCTCTTGATTTGGTTTTTGCATGGAGCAAATATTTGCGAATGTGTTTTGCAAATAGTTGTAACTCATGCTTGCAATTTTATTGATTGTTCTTTACATGGAAACTTGATTTGCAAATGTGTTTTGCAAATATGTTTTGCAAAATGTTGAAGTTCATGTAATTACTCTTTCTTAGCATGTGAATAGAATTTGCGAATGTGTTTTGCAAATTGCTAGAGATCATGTGTTGATTATCACATGGCAATGCTTGAGTTCATGCTTGATCTTTGTGTTTTTATTTGTATGGTTTTAATTTTTGCAAATGTGTTTTGCAAACAAGTTGATATTTATGCAATTTTTGGAGCATGTGACTAGAGTTTGCAAATGTATTTTGTAAATTGGTTTGATTATGTGTTGATCATCACATGGTTCAAAGTTGTGATCTTGATTGCTCTTGTTTGTAAGACTTATATTTGCAGATGTGTTTTGTAAAATATTGGTGTTCATGCATTTGATCTTGGAGCATGTGATTAGATTTTGCAAATGTGTTTTGCAAAATTATTTTGATCATGAGTTGATCATCACATGGCTTAAGATTTGATCTTATTGACTCTTGCTAGCTTGTAGTCACGCTCATGATCAAGTCTATGTGAGGGATTTAGAGAAAATCAGATTTTAGATTTGAGTGGCTACATTAGAGTTTTTTTTCTGCTCTTTGGAAATATCTATGGATGCTTAAATTTTGAAAAAGGGTGAAAATTGTAGTCCTCTTGATAAGCTTTCCGTAGAGTCAAAAATCACATAAATTGGATTTCGGGATAAAAAGTTATGACCGTTTTAGTTGTTAAAACTGCGATACCTACCGACTTTTACATGGTGGTAGTATCGATGATCGGTACTATCGATTTTTACATGACGGTAGTACCGCTTCAGAAGTCCGGTAGTTATTTTCTAGAGCCTTGTTTTTGAGTTTTTGGGGTAAAAAATATCGGTACTACCGGGATTTACACAACAGTGGTACTGGAGCACTGTAGCAATGGCTATTTTCAGTGCTTTTAATGCCTAGAACTATTCGTTACCGCTGAGGCTGGTACTACTGGAATTTACATGCGGTAGTACCAAAAATTGCATGTTTTTTTTTATTTTGTCCCCAAACGGCTAGTTTCTTTGATGGACTTTATAAGAGGTTGAATGAGGAGGGTTTTGTTGCTGCTCTAGCACCTATTTGAGGTATTCTTGTGAGAGCAAAATCTCAAAAGCTCATAGAGCCATATTTGAGTGATTTGAGAAGAAATTGATTTATAGTTTCTTACGTAGAATCTCTTTGGTGTTGATTTACATTCTCTTAAGCTAGTGTAAGCTTCTCCTCTACATTGTGCATGTGTTACACTTTGTGATCAAGGAGAGAAGCTTCAGTTGCATGTGTTGCATCTAGAGAAGGATTCAGCATTTTTGTGCATGTGTTGCACTTGGTGAGGATCAAGCAAGAGGCTTGACCTATTACTCTTGGAGTTTGTCGACATCTAGACGGCGTGGAGGCGTCGTGGTGCGGTGATCTTCTCCAGAAGGTTGTGAGAAGGCTCGGAGAGTTGTGAAGGTTGGAGCTCACCTACCCGGAGGGGGGAAAGATCTACCGCTAGTGGATTCGAGGTGCTTGGCTTAATTCGTGGAGCCGGTACAATTCGTTTGGGCTTACCTCAACATAGATTAGGGGAGACCGGCAAATCTCCGAACACCATGGTAAAAAGATTATGTGTCAATTATGGTTTACTTTCTATTGCTCATTTACATTCTTGCAATTTACATTTCTAGAATTAAATTGCTTGCTTGTCAACATAGAATTGTAAACCTTGATTTAGTCTTACATTGTTAGTGCACATAGTAAGCCTATAGGATTTAGGCCTTAATTGTCAAAACCGTTTGATTTACGCTTCCACATTATAAATTAGGTTTTGGCCAAAGAGCATTTAGAGATAAATTTTTAAAACCTCCTATTCACCCCCCTCTAATCGACATCCTAAATCTTACAAACACTTTATCTAACAATCCTCATATTATACCCGAGGGAGTTTTCGGTCGTGCACGCTAGCCACGTCAATTTCCGCCAATGTGCTCGCTTTGCGCAAGGCCATGTCGCCCACGCTATGTGCCCTTAGGGATGGCTTAAGTAATTTCTGCGCGTGGGCTGCGTAGCGCAGATGGCAGAGCGCCTGCGTTGCGGGCGTGAGATCCCGAGTTCGATTCCCGTCAAAAGCGTTTTTTTCTTGATTTTTTGCATCTACTTCACTGATTTAGTTGAGCTAGTAAATCATGTTGGAAAATTTTGAAACTTTTTTAGGAGGGTTCTGAGAGCATGCCAAACCTACCATAAAAATGTGATATCACGATCAAACTTTTGTGATTTTTAAAAAATCTAACAATACTACTAATGCATTTAAATTTCACCGTTCCATGTTTTAAGTTTTTGAAACTTTTTTAGAAAGGTCCTAAGAGCATGCCTAACCTACCATAAAAATTTTAGATCATGATTAAACTTGTACAATTTTTGAAAATTCTAAAAATGCTACTGATACGTTCAGATTTCGCTGTTTTTGGTTTTCTAAAGGTATCAAATTAATTTGATTTTTCAAACTTTTTTTGACGAGTCTTGAGAGCATGCCTAATCTACCATAAAAATTGCAGATCATGATCAAACTTGTGCGATTTTTAAAAATCTGACGATGGTACTAATGAATTTAAAGCAACTTCACTGATTTAATTGAGCTGACAAATCATGTTGGAAATTTTTGAACTTTTTTAGGAGTGTCCTAAGAGTATTCATAAGCTACTATAAAAATTTCAAATCATAATCAAACTTGTCAGATTTTAAAAATTCTAACAATGCTACTAATGCGTTAAATTTCGCTGTCTCATGTTAGAATTTTTTGAAACTTTTTTGAGGAGGGTCCTCATAGCATGCCTAAGCTATCATAAATTTTCAAATGATGATAAAAATTTTACAATTTTTAAAAATTCCGACAATGCTACTAATACGTTTAAATTTTGCTATTTTTGGTTTTCCAGAGGTATCAAATTAATTGGATTTTTCAAAGTTTTTTTGAAGGGTCCTGAGAGCATGCCTAAGATACCATAAAAATTTCAGGTCATGATCAAACTTTTTTTATTTTTAAAAAATTAGACAATGCTACTAATGCATTTAAAGCGATAAAAATTCTAACAATGCTACTAATGTGTTTAAATTTCGTTGTTTTTGGTTTTTCAGAGGCATACAATTAATTTGATTTGTCCAATTTTTTGAGAAGGGTCTTAAGCAAGGATTAAAAACTCGCTGAAATTTCGCGAGATCTCGCTTACCGAAGGTGGACGAGTTTTGAAATGACGACCGGAGTAAAAAAATCAAAAAAAAGTTAAATTACTACAGTAATCTCGCCATTTCTCGCTGAGATCTCAGGGTTTTGACCGGTTTTGACCTTTTTTTAACCAGATTTGACCAGAAATTGATCAATAACCCTTAAGAAAGTCATCTTCTATGAAAATTTGTTGAAAAACTGAATTTTTGAGACATTTTTTGAAAACAACAAAAACACTATCAGATTTTTATAAACTTTTACATGCCTTATCATGATGTGAAAAATTTATGGTACCATCCTAAGAAGTGTAGGATCATACATAATTTTTTTAAAATAATTTAAATTCATTTTTTATCATTAAAAAATGAAAACCAAATGAACATAATTGGGACAGTAACCTTGTCAGAATTTTATAAATTTTCTCGAGTGCGAACATGATCTAAAATTTTTATGAGTTCTTAAGAATTCATCAGTACCATTTTATAAAATTTTCAAAAAATTTCAAATTTTTTTGTTTGCTCAATCAAATCTATGCATGCATTGAACTTCATTTGTTATATTTCAAAAACCAAAAACTGAAAGAACAAAAATGGTACAATGCACTTGTAAGAATTTTATAAATTAACTAGTGTGTGATAATGATTCAAAAATTTTATGAGATCTTAATGATTTCGTTAGAAATCTTTTGAAAATTTTTCAAAAATTTGAAACCATTTTTTATTATTAAAGCAAATCTATGTATTGATCATCACACTTTTATCACGACGTAGCACTATCAAAAATTTTGGAACTTTTTGAAGATTTATCATCATATGAAAATTTTATAAAAATATTAACAATACATCAGGAACATCCACAAAAAATTTCAAAATTTTCTAACATGGTTTGTACCATTTTTCATTTGGTTGAAGTTTGCCGGTATGGCTTTTATCAGGACAGTAACACTGTCTAAATTTTTAAAAATTCATGATGCTTGATCATTATTTAAAAAGTTTATGGAAACATTAGTGATGCATCATAACCATGCACAAAAAAATTTGAAATATTTATAACATGGTTTGTTTCATTTTTCATTTTGTTCAAACTTGCCGGTGAGCGTTTTGTCAGGACAATAGCAATTTTTTAATTGTTAAAAATTACTTATATTTGATAATCATCTGAAATTTTTATGAGAATAGAACTGATGTGTCAGGAACCTCTAAAAAAAGATAATAAAATTTGACATCGTTTGAGCCATTTTTCGCTCGGTGCAATTTTGCCGAGATCTCGGCAAAATCGGCCGAAATTTCTGTTTTCTAGATAGGAAAAAAACGGATTTGAAAATCTATTTTTGTAGTTCGTCCGGAATTTGTCCGAAATTTCTAAATCTCGCCGAGATTTCGTTCTCCGGCCACGAACAATATTTAGATTGAAACGAGATTTCAATCCTTGGTCTTGAGAGCATGCCTAAGCTACCATAAAAATTTCGGATCATGATCAAATTTTTGCGTTTTTAAAAATTCTGATAATATTACTAATGCATTTAAAGCAACTTTATTGATTTAATTGAACTATTAAATCATGCTGGAAATACTTCGTATATTCCTGAACTTTTGAAATTGAGCTTTATTTTTAGCCTGCTCACACTTTTTTTACAAATCTAGCACCATTCGAATAAATTTGCAAAAGTGTTCTCTTCCCAGATCGTAGAAGGTGCGACAATTGAGGTGTGTCACCTGTCATGTCCAGGGAGCTCGGTACGTTTTCGTGCCCGCAGTAAGCTGGGCCCACCTCGCTGCCAAGCTCCCAATGCTCTATAGCTTCCTGAAAAAGCTATCGAGCTCTATAGGCATGTCACCTACAACGTCTTACACGGTAAGAGAGGAGGCTATTTTTGAAAATATATTCGAAAGAGGGTATATATATATACTACTCACGGGAGTAGTTACTCCTTATGTTGTATCTTATAACATAAGGGGTATTTCGCGAAACGAAGGGTATGTACGTGTAGTATATAGGACTATCTAGTAGGTATGTCATTTATATATATATATATATATATATATATATATATATATATATATATATATATATATATATATATATATATATATATATATATATATATATATATATATATTTTGGACATACTCCTTTCTATGTGTATATATGAAAGTATTTATATAATACACTAAAAACTATGAACTCCTTTCCAATTTTTTCATGTGGCTTATATTGGAGTTTCTTATAATTAGTGTATGATTATACCCAAAGTGATAAAAGAGTATTTCAAATTCGTTTAGGTGATGTTCCAAATATGGGAGTAACTACACCATATATATATATGACGGCGAAATGGGGCACCATGGAGCCAGAGCACCACAATTTTAAATGTGTGAATCCAAGCCAAATTCGGGTATATTTTTTTGAAATTTTCAGTTTTAGAATATATACCCATCTATAAAAATTCAAATGAAACACATACCTTTGAAAAAATATACTCAAATTCAAATATTTGAACGAATTTAGATTACATGCTTTGTTGATTTATATGTAAAATCAGCACATACCTACAATCAAACTATCATCAAAAAGAAAACTCTGGTTTGAATTTCAGTTTAAACTTATTTGAACTAGTTAATAAACTGGTTAAACTCAACCTCCTAAATTTTTTAAAAAGTTTCACACGCAAATTCATATATATATATATATATATATATGAATGGGCCACAAAAGCGAAGGCTTACGTACTTTTAGCTTCCCAGCCCCACATGTCGTACTTACAAACGCAAACTACCTCCCCGCCGTGGGCCCCACCTGTCATCCTCACCAGTGAATTGTCGGTAGTCTGTCTCATCCTCCCCTCGCTCGTCGTCGTTGTGTCCCTTCACAAACGCCGCCCTCGACTCTGCTCCAAAGAACCTTCTCCTCCCACGCAATTCCCGTCCCCCAAGATCCCACCCGCGCCACTCATAAGCTCCAAACCGCATCGCGGAAGCGCGCTTTGGTGTCGCTCGTATCTTGCCGCGGATCTGAATCTGACAGGCGGCGAATCAAGCGCTTCGTCGCGAATCTGAGAAGTGCAAGGAGCGGCGGCGGGGAGGATGGCGCGGGCGCGGAGTGGGGGATCCGGCAGAGGGGTGCGTCTGCCGCCGATGAATGCGCTGGAGATCCTGCAGGAGACGGTGCGCGTGCTGCGGGCGGACCCGCACGCGTTCACGTCCATCCTCTTCCTCCTGCTCTGCCCGGCGTCGGGGTGCCTCCTCCTGTCCGCCGCCGCGCTGGACGGAGCGGTCGTGCTGCCGCTCGCGCGACGGCTCCTCGTCGCCGCGGCGGCCTCGGGGCTCCCGCTCACACATTTCGTCAGGCAGCTCGCGCACCACCTCGCCGCCACCCTTGTCGCCGCTGTCGTGTCGTTCCCGGCGCTCGTCACGCTCCTCCTCGCCGCCCGCGCGGCCGTCGCATACGCCGTGGCGGCGGTATACGCGGGCAAGCCCCTCGCCGCCGCCGATCTCTCCCTCCTCGCGCGCCGCGCGTGGCCGCGTCTCGCCGCCACGTACGCGCTCGCGTGCGCCGCCGTCATCGCCTGTCTCGCCGCCTTCCTCGCCCTCCTCGTCACCACCTGCTCTACGCTCAAGTCCATGCTCTATCCGCCCGACATTGTCGTCTGCGCGGGCCTCGCCACTGTTCTTGCCTTCTCCGTGGCGTACGCGCACACCATCATAGTGTGCAACCTCGGCGGCGTCATTGCCGTTCTTGAGGACGTCGCCGGGGTCAATGCACTGCGCCGGTCGGTGCAGCTGATGCAGGGGCAAACCCATGTCGGCCTGCTCATGTTTCTTGGATCTACCATTGGGCTGGCCTTCGTCGAGGGGCTGTTTGAGCACAGGGTGAAGACGTTGAGCTATGGGGATGGCTCATCGCGGCTCTGGGAGGGGCCATTGCTTGTTCTCATGTACTCATTCGTGATGCTGATCGATTCGATGATGAGCGTGGTGTTCTACTTCACTTGTAGGTCATTGAGCTTGGAATTTTTGGATGAGGAAGGTGGCTCGGTTGAGGAGCTTGAGATGATGAGGGCTGGCATGTCAGATGCGGTCAGGTGATGAAGAATATAGATTTGTTTATCAAAGATGTATCTGTTCATATTCTCAGGGGAAATAAGTGAGGTGGGCAATGGCCGGTTTTGCGAAGATTGACCGGTGGTGATTGTGGCACCATGACTATACATTTCATGTGTATGATTGATTGATTGAGGTTCTTGGCGAAAGAAGCATTTTGCAGTTATTTGGGATCTTTCAAGCTCATGCAGTGGCGGATGCATAAGAGAACACAGAGGGGGATCTATGATGGGGTGTGTTCTTTGATCAGTCCCAGGTTTTGACAGTGGCTGGAGAGCTGGCAATGTGTGTAGCATTCTTTTGAAATGATGTAACTACTAACTAGTATATCAATTCAATTGTTGTGGAATTCTGTCATCTTGACGGCTTTTTGGTTATACTGAATGAAACATTTTGTATTACTGTGGGAATACTAATGACCGGCACTTGATTCTTGAAGTGTCACTTAATCCAAATTTATTTGTCAGTGCTTAAAGTTTGTGTTCTGAATGATATTTGTTGGCATTCACATAAGAGAGTACGGCTAAACCTGCCAAATACTGTGCTCAATTTGACTCATGCTTATTTTCTTGTGTTCTCTTACTGCAGAAGTCTGATATGTCTACATTTCAAATCACTGCTATGTTCCCCTACTCTCAGAAAATAAAAGTTCTTCTTACAATGGAGATATTTATAGGATGTACGGATAATTGTTTTCCTTTGCAACAGATATTGGAGTTTTGCATTGACAAATAATCTATTCTATTCATATGAAGCAAAGGAATCCTCGTTGTTTCTTGAGTATTCTTTTCATTGCTTAGTGTGTACTGGTAAAGACTTTCTCAGCTCTGAAGCTTAGAATTTTGCATATGAAGCATCTTCTCTTTTTTATCTTCTTTTAAGCAGGATGCTTTCTCGACTCTCGAGGCAGGACTTGAATTGATAACATGCTTTCTACTATATTACAGATGAATCCTCTTTCCTACCTTAGATCATGAACACAGTACATTGACTTCTATTTAGTACTGGCGATGCGTTATCCCCAAGATGGAACTTGTAGTATTCGATGAATCATACGTGTATTTAACTTTGCCAAGTGTTTAGCCGAGAACCAAAGAAGCAAGCTTCAGTTTTGTGTTTGTCACCTGTCAGTTGATACTTGGCACAGACAATTACACGGCATTTTTTTTTTGCTTTCAAAGGAAAAACAACACAAAATTAGCTACCCTACATTTTGCTTCAAATTGGCTGTAAAACATTTGAAAAATCCCTTGTTTTTGTATTTGTTTTCTTGTGCAAAGAAATTAATAAAATAGAAAAAAATAAAGCCTTGATTGTGCTATTTCAGTAAACTGAAGATAAAATAACAAATTTCTCACATGGAGCCTGGGACGGACCTGAGCCCCTGATATGGTGATCATATGGATAACTCAAACCTTTTCTGTTTTCCTTTTAAAGAACTTTTCTGGTATTTTCTTTGAGGGGAGATTCGGATATTTGCCACTCCAAAAAGAGTGACGTTTCTGAAATGCCACTCTTTGAAGTGGCATATATCTTTTTAAAAAAATCTTTGAGAAATCGGGTACTGAATCTTGACCAATTGCAACACCGACGACGTGTTCAGGTAGTAAGATGCGTAGATTTTTCACTAACCAAAGCAGAACTGAATCAGTTGATTGACCTATCATGTGCCGTCCTATAACACTACTAGATAATTGACCGCGGCATGCCACGCCACGACCGGCGCTCCACACGCGAGAAAATCGAGAAAACGTGCGATTGCCGCTTCCCATGCAAGAAAATCGAGGAAACATGCGAAACGTCTGAAAGGATACGAACGTAATAGCGTTTTTTTCGTATTTATTCGGCGAAAAAGGACCTGAACGGGTTTTTTTTCCCCGAAAAAGGACCTAAATGGAACGCTAAAAAAAATAAAAAAGGACCTAAACGTAGTATATAATTTTTTCCGTAAAAAGGACCTAACCGTGTTTTTTTTTCTGAAAAAGGACGTAAACGTATTTTGATTTTCCGAATAAGGGCCTGAGCGTAAGGCTTAAAAACGCAAAAATAGCATAAGCGTAATATATTTTTCTTTCAAAAAAAGGACCTAACCGTAATATTTTTTCAAAAAAAGACCTAAACGTAATTTTCTTTTCACAAAAAAGGACCTGAACGCAATTTTTTTCCCTGGCTCTGCTCGAACCGTGAGCCGAGAGCAGGCTCCCTCCCGCTCAAAACAACGTGGAGACTGGAACTCCACCAAATTTAATAGAGGGAGGATATGTTATTTAGTCTCAGATCTATTACATGGGACATGTTTGACTTGGTTGTGTACGTAAGGCTTAATCAAAGTGCTTAGGACAGTCATCAGATACTTAACAATGCGTTGCTAAATGTGTTTCAGATGATTGGATTTGCGCAGGCCATAGCATTTCTAGTCAAAGAGAATTACCTTCTGAATGCGTAGTTGCCTACTGTAGTACACATGCCATTGTTTTCTTCACACAGCACGTGGTAGGAGCTGACAAGTCAAGCCCACGAACCATTCACAAGTCACAACCACAAATAAAGCATTAATCTAAGAGTTCTCGGAGCTCTAGTTTTTTTTAAAAGCTATTTTTTAGTTTTTTAAGTTAAAAAATGGCTATAACTTTTTTTATAAGAAATCATTTAATTAATAACTAATTTTTCTCAGCAATAAGCTGTAAAAGCATATCCAATTCAATTTTTAACTTTTAGCTTTTGTTAGTTATATATTGCTTTTGGTTTAAAGCAACTTAAAAACTAAGCTGTTTAGGGAAGGAGGGCTTACTGACTTTTCAGAAGCTGAAACTGGTTTTAAGCCCGCCCAAGATATCGAGGGCTTGTTTAGGGAGCTACAATTTTTCTGAAAAACTAATTTTTTGTTTTTTAGACTGAAAAATGATTGTTGCTTTTTATAAGAGATTGTTTGATAAATAACTAATTTCTCTCAACAATAAACTGCAAAAATAGGACTAGCCCAACTTATATGTAGTTTTTAGCTTATGTCAAAAACCACTTAAAAACTAAAATAAAAGGAGAAGCTTACTAGTTTTTCAGAAACTAAAGCTAGCTTAAAACCCTCAAACAGGGTCAAGAAAGCACCCTCTGGTAAATCATTCATTGTCATCTAACAGCAAAAATTACAAGCACTCGAGCCCTCCGCGAATGAAACAATTTTTCTTCCCTACCTACCAATTCAGAAACTACCAAAAGCAACGATTTACGCAGTATCCAACGATCGCTGTGACAAGATTTGAAACTGCGGACCAGAAAGCGATGGCAGACAAGGCAGGATACTGGAATCTCCACCGATCATTTACAATCTTGATTCATCTCAAGGAAGCTGAACATGGATTTGGTCGGAAGTCAGGACAATCTGTTCTTCGGCACGAGGATGCCAGATGAGGATGCACTCTGATCAGAGTTGAGGATGATGCTTGCCCAGTTCGCAGAGCGGTGCACTATCCTTGATGGGATACGGTCACTATCTTCACCTCCTGATGCTTCATATCCGTCGCTAGTTGATCTTGACAGTTGAATCCCTTGCTGTGGAGTGCTTCCTGGGGCAGCGAGAACTGTCAGCTGCAAGTCTTCAGCTGCAGATGAGGAGACAGCTGAAACTCGGTATAAGTGCAGATCAGGCGAGTCCAAACTGCTATCTGGAGATGACCCACCAACATTAGCAGAGGATGCAGATCTACTTGGATGAAAAGCACTGCGTGCCTCAAGTTGCAATGGTGCTAAATTGGACAATGCTTCAGGGGCCATGTCACTGCCATTACTGTCAATAGCATCTGTAGATATCTTTGCAACAGGCTTAAGAGAGAGATCACTGTGTGGCCTTCCTCTTCTGTTTGTTCTCCTCTTGTTATCGGGGCCTGGATCAATCCTATTGCTCATGCCTCCGTAGCTATTATCTGTTTCATGGCCAAGTGAATACTCATCTTTTCTGATGGGCAATAAAACTTTGGAATTCTTCCGTGCCTCTGCAGCAACTCTAGATACTTCTTCTGCATTAAGACGAGCCAGTGCCCATGGACTAATTCTCACAGTCCCTGAGCCCTTCTTCCTCCTTACTTCATCTTCTTTTCTCTTGGTAGCAGGATTATGCGACGAGCCAGCCTCTGATGGAATAACATCGAACTGGAAGGAGGTTGAGTGGCTTCAGATCAGTTATGAGCTAATGGGCAAATGCCGAATGGGAAAAAGGTCAAACATATCTATCTTTTATAATCATGTATGCAAACTCATGATGAGGCCTAAGTATGCATTTGCTGTCATTTAGAAGTGCAAAATTATAATGGTTCGGGGAAGTTCATGAGGTCCAATATATACTAAAAATCTACATGACTATTTTAATAAGAATTGACTAACTTCGATTCACATGCGTAACTACTCAGGCTAGCAGTCTAAGATATGATGCACAGACAACTACCTTCACTTGCAAGCAACTCTAACCTTAATTATCCGTACCACGATTCATGAAGTTTGATGATGTAGGGTTCTCACCTGATCTTCAAGAAACAGTCTTGGAGGAGTGCACCATGAACCACGACGCAGTGCACCAAAGGAACTAGCACTGCTAAGCCCACCAGTATAGGAGCTTACGCGAGACATCTGTGGACTCTGCTGCCCACCAACCTCTTCTTGTTCTTGCTCTCTCAGGGCAATGATGTAGTCATATGTACTGATTCCCTGCATGAGGTTGGCAAGACAGTTCAATTTCACATCACCTTCAAAGGCAACAATGCAACCTTCACAAACTATCCACAGTATTCAGTGGAAAACCCAGTAGGCCAGTATTACATTCGTTATAACTGTGCCTTTTGCGCTTTATTTTTTAATCTCTTTTCTAAAATAAAGGCTAACAATGATACTATAAGAAAATTCGTGGTGATATAACAGTCGTTAGCTCAATATGTAAATGTATGCTATCAAGGATTTTTTTGCGGTACACCAACTTCGTGTTTGACAGTCCATTTACCTTTGATATAACGGCTAAAGCTTAACATGGTGATACATTACCTTGTAGGAAGTAATAAGACCATTAAATAGACACTTATACTATTAAAGGAAAGTACACGTTTGGGCTGAAGCACATTGTTCTAAATCAGAAGTGGACATTTTTTTTTGAACAGGTGAATTTCTTTGTCTGACATGTATGTACATGTATTACAAATTTACATTACTTTGAAACAAACAAATAAGTAAACAACATCACTTAAGAGTGTGTGCATTTTGTCTTCACCAATAGCTCTATGCTCCAATCTGAATTGAATAAAATATATTCCAAGTTCATATGCAATCATTCAATTTGGCTTTGAACCAAAGCCACATTCAAACTCAATTGCCTCTACTATGCAAATTCAATTTGACGTAGTTTAATGTCTATGGATGCGGATTTGGAAAAATTGTTCATGGTCCAATCTATCACCGTAGCATTAGGCAGGCTGGCTCTCTAGGCAATCAATTGCGTTTACTATTTTCCATTGGTTTGCATTAAGTTAAATAGATGGTTAATATTTATTTAACCAAAATCAATGGCTGTGATTTAACAATAGGTCTTACCACCAAGGAGGTCATAGGTGCACCATAAAAAAGCTCATGCTATCAATATTCACAATGCATATCAAGCATAGTGTCACAAATTTATATTTCCAACAAATATTTCAATGAGGTGGTCGGAAAATTTGAAATGCAAGTTACTTGGCAATAACATTAAGCATAGTAATGCATCAGCTAGTATAACAATGGTATTACATAAATTGGGATAGTGTCAAAACTTGCCTTCTTGATCAGAAGAATGTGGAAAAAGAGAAGTTGGGCAATTGGCAGTGAAGCAACCATGGCTAGGATGGTACAGGATGCCTGTGTGAACAAAGATCAACATTTTGAGCTCTAGTTCAAGAAAGATTGACTAAATGAGTAAACCAATTCAATAAGGTGTGAGGTAAAGCATATTTGAAAGTAGGATGATAGAACATACCACCACAATGACGAAAGGCACTACAGAGAAGCTGCTTCCTAGCTTTGACACAATTTGCATAGAGAATTCCTTACGGTCAACAAAGCAGAGCACTAGCACCAATACTCCAATGGCTGATTGTAGGATAAGCTGGCCCAAAGTGCACAAATCATGCAGACCTGTCAATGGTCAACTAGGATGAAAAGGACTAGGAATAATATGCTCTCTGCAATAATGATGACCAAATTCAAATGCATAGGATAAGACTGTTTCTAGGATGCAGTTCATGCTGGGAAAATGCTTAACATAATGACATTAAGATCGGAGTGATCTGCAGAATTTCTTGCAATAGTTCAATACAATCTATCAGAGCATGATAGGAGAACATGAGCTTACCAAGAAAAGAGCGGTCATCATTAGAATAAAAAACCTCCTATAGTTTCTTTTTCCAATACAATTGTTGAGCCACTGTTGAGATTGGGGAAATCAAGAGAGTTATTATATACTCGCTAATGGAAACAAGAAGAAAAATATTCAGGAGTATGTTACCCTGCAGTGATGATCAAAACCGTCAACACATTTGTCACAAACTCTGCAATGCTTACTATACTTCAGCACCTACAAGAAAAAATTGCAGACCATAAAATAATTGCCTGCAGAAAAACATACATCAACACCAACAAATGCAAGAAACATACCTCAACTTCACAGAGGCTGCAAAAAAACATTCCTTCCTCACTGGCTTGCTGCTCAGAGGACCATTCACGTGATTGGCAGCAGGAAAAAACAAAAGAGAGAGGGTAGAATATAAGGAGAAATGCAGAGAAAGTTGCACTGCATTGAGATGAGTTCTTGTTCTTGTGCTGAGTCATTGACTTCTCGCTAGCTACAACCTCATGCTCTTGCTTTTCTCCAGTTCCCTCTAGTTGTAACCCAATATCTGAAACACCTTGTCTGGATTCCTTTAGATGCTTGTGTTTGCCGCTTCCATACAATCTTAGGTACTTCTTTGATTTGAAGACCCCTGGATCTGCTGGGTCTGTTGCAGTACACGAGATGTACAGAAAGAAGACACATGGAACCTAAGGAGCCAAATTACACACTTTTATCATAGAGGTGTTAAGGAGATGGATACTTCCACCATAAGGTGTTAAGTAAATTCATAATAGGGTTTTGCTAAATAGCATTCTTTTTTCTACGAAAGGGTACAGCATCATGAAACAGTCGGATCACCATTTTGTCATAATAAATTGCCTTATCAATTATCATAGACTTGTATTCAGTTGTAGTAAAAAAAAACTGCAGTTGGGATAAAGTGTGCCAAAGAAATTTAGTTGTACAATGACCACCATGTGTTAAATCATGCTGTAGTGCCACTGTCATACAGTTTTGTGAACTCAATCGTCTGATGCTTTAAAGAAAACCAGATTTCATTCAGAAACATTATAATGTGTTGCATTTGTGAATTTTAATGCCATCCCATATCTATGGAGTTCACAACTTCACATCTGGAAAAGCAAATCATAATGCCCAGATTCTGACTGTAACTACACATGGTTAATCATGAAGCAGGGAAAAGTGTTTTGGCATGGTGATGCACGCCATGCTGTAATACATGTATAAAATGCTAAGAAATCTGCCAGAAGACCAAAAGGCACTCTCCACAACATTACCTACTCATTAAAGCATAAACACTACAATTTTCTTAAAAGCAAAGAAAGCTTCCAATGATGTTAGGTAGGACAATTTTGTTGCTGTCAGCTACAAAGAAGTTAAGAATAATACAGGATAATCCATTTGCAGGGGACAATATAGCCTGATTTGTGGAAATGCCTTTCTCAACTTGGCATCAATACAACAACAGGACAGCACCAAAGCAATACCATGGTATCAGAAGGATAGGACCAGTGAGAAAAGACCAATATTAGTGTAATAAGTACAACTTATGTCATGTCACTGTCCAGTAAACAGAGTTACAAAATCCTACCAAACATGTATAGATGATGCAAAACCCAAAGGCACTATTACTGAACTGGATTGACTTGAAAGAAGTACTAAAAGTCTAACATGTACAACTCCTGCTTGCCCTGATACTACATTTGTCACACCGCTGTTACATACACAAAATAGCCCTACGCAGGCTATGCTGTTCTTAACCTTGTGAGCAAAGCAAAACTCTACCAACCATGAAGGCTGAAGCAAAGCTGTCGAACAAACTAAACAACGACTTACAGGGTTAGGCATGTCACATGATAACACCAGAATTGGACAGATTAGACTCAAGTCTTAGTAGCTTGTATCACCTTCCAACAAACAAAAAGTGAAAAAATCTTACCACATATGCAAGAGTGCTAAATAGCCCATTTCAAGATAAGACCTACTTAATTTGGAACATTCCCAAGTTCCAGCAACCACTGACGGGCCCATCCATCAGGCAGTACCAAGATGGAGATCCAAAGGTGCCAAACCACAAGGCACTCATTCAACAGGGCAGCAAGAGGGAGGGAGGCAAGCAAGAACCTTACCAGAGGAGTGTAGAGCCCCATGGCTACATCCTGGAACACCTTTCTCCCAACAAAGGGCGCAAAGAACACGTAGAACGCAAAAGCCAGCGCCAGGAACACAGACACGGCCACCACCTGCAACAAACATCGAATTCTTCAGTAACCACAAACAATCCCACCCAGAAAAGAAAAAGACACAAGATTTCACCACCAAGAACGAACCTGGAGAGGGTGGTAGGGGAGCTGCCATCCGTGCCTCCTCATTGCAACCCCCAAGAATCAACAACAATCCAGAGGAAAGAAAGAAGAAACGCAGAAAGGAACGCTATATCCTTCTCGTATCAAAGGATGCGACCAATCAATGCAAGAAGAACCGACCGAACCTTCCAAGAATCGTCAACAACTCACGCACAACACAAGGGGCGCGTGGATTTGATCTTCCTGCGATCGCAGCCGCATCTGTGGGCTGCGAGAGGGCAAGGAAAAGGTGGTTCGGGAGGAGTAGGCCAAAGGAGGCCGGGGCATTAAATGCAGCGCTGCTCAGATTTACGGGGGAAAGCAAGCAAAGCAAACAACGAGCGAGGGAGAGGGGAGGGAGGAGTGGGTTTGGGCTGGCTGGCTTCGCTTGCTCGCGCACGTGAAGCTCTCTCCAAGGGGAGGACTGTGACTGTGCAGGAGCAGGACAGTTGTAGCCTTGTAGGGATGGATATCGAGGTTAACGAGTAATTATTAGCTTATTTCTTAACTAATACAGTTCGATGAAAATTATTTTATTTATTATTTAAATGATTATTTTAAATTCGAGCTAACCAATCAATATTGAGTCGAGCCTTATTAATCTTTTTCGCTCAAAATACTCATTTCAATTTTGAACATTTTTTTTATCCGAAGCGGTAGGGAAGACCCCTACAGCATATATATACATATATATACATATATACATATACATATATAAAGTAAAAGAGGACACATAAATTTATGAACAGAGCAAAACAAAGATTGAAAAGAAATTTTTTGAACATATTAACTATTGTAATTGAAGCAATTCTGATTCGAACTTTAATGAGATTTTTTGCCGAAAAAATTGATAATTTGCTCTTATTTACTGTCGGGGATCGGTGCCCTCGCCACTTGTAAGCATCCCCCGTGGCCTCGTAGCGGCTTCCCACGGACCCAGGGGCTCATCTCCGATTTAGGGGGCGCTTCCCCGATGATCGGGCTCGGGACCGACGAGCTCGAGCTCGGGCACCGCCGAGGGGCAGGCGCCCTCGACCTCGGCGCCTCGCCCTCAACCTCGACGCCCCCGCGGGCGCCAAGGGAAAGGACATCTGTAACATTTCTACTTTTATCTTGTGTAGAACTCTCCTCTGCATGGGAATCAACACCCTACCTATCCCTACGTGGGAACTAGGGTTCAACAGCTCCTGCCAAGATCTCATCAACTCCCGTCAGACTCTCAACGGCTAACGACGACTTCCGAGCCTCCGTCAAATCGCCACGAGCTCCTGACGTCGGCCTCGGGACCAAGCGGGCAGGTTCCCTGAGGGCTACAAAAGCAATAAGTCGCCCAAATCAAAAAGCACGAGCGAGAGATGAACAGAAGGAGGGACACCGCACGATACACAGCACCTACCAAGAAGAACGGCACGGCCCTTGCCCCTCTGGCTTGGCCCTGTCTTTGTACTCTCCCACAGAGCTGCTAATAGACCCTTCGCCTCAGGGCAAAACTGGAGTAGAGCTATTACCCGATCTTGGGGGCTCGAACCAGTATAAACCCCGAGTCCATTGTCTCTTCTTGGACGACTTCCCTGCGACGCTAGGCGCCCCCGAACGAGCGCGACCTCGGGTCCCGCTCCCGAGCTAACACCTCGTATCCCCCTTTCTTTCTTCTGAGGTCGACGGTCCCGATCGTCGACAGCTGGCGTCCACCGTGGGGCCCGAGTTTCGCTCATTCGGAGTTCACCGCTCCAGCGTCGCCAGCACCTTTGGCTCCAACGACGACATGTCACCATCAGCGAGGCCGGACTCGGACGCGGTTCCTGAGCGCAAGGGCTCCACCTCCATGTTCTCGCCTTCGCTGCCGCCGCGCGAGCGCCTGGCCTTCATGGCCGGCAGCCGCGAGGTGAGCGCAGGAGCAAGTGACGGTGACCCAGAAGCCCCGGAGGAGGCACGTCGGTTGGTCCGGGTTGCCATCAACCAGGCCATCACCTCCCTCCGACGGGAGGAGCGCGAGGGACTCCACACCTTGCTTGGGCATCACAGCCTTGCTCGTCAGGACGATCCCAACCGGGAACGTTTGCGGGCCATCGCCCGGGTCATGGCTGATCCTGCCCTGGCAAGGATGGCCCTCTTTCGCCGATCCCTTGTTGAGGAGCTCGGCAGGACGGTCGACGGGGTCACCCCCTCACAGCAAGAACGTTGACGACCGCCCGAACCTCACTCCCTAAGAAGCGACGGCAGTTCGTCGCGCGGCCACCGCCGTCCTCGCCGATCGACTCCGTACCCGCGGGCCAGGAGCTCGCCGTAACCGTCCCCACCTCACCGGGACGCAGGCCTGATGCGCGGGCATTCCCGCGATCGCCAGGGTGGTGACAGCGCTCCTTCAAGTAGCGACGCTTCCGGGGGTCTGTCTCCGGACATTCCGCCCAGGCGACAGAAGGCTCGCAATCATCGCCGCCCTGACGATGCCCTTCCTAACCATCGAGCCTGACGCGGGGTGCGCCGTTGGCTCGAATTTGATCACCTCGCTAACGGCAATTCCGACCGTAGCAGCGGCGACCATGCTGCCCCGACCTACGGTTGCCAAGTGTACTCGCCGATCTTGCCGGCGCTACCGCCGACTTCTTCCGCCCGCCGCGATGGAGCGGTTCGACGGGACCAAGAACCCCGACGAGTTCCTTTCGATCTATTCCACCGCGATCCTGGCAGCCGGCGGGGACGAGGCTGTAATGGCCAACTACCTCCTACCGTCCTGGATGGCGCCGCCGCGACTGCTCTTCAATCAGCCCCGGCGCCTTCGGCCATGGCGCCAAAGCGAACGCTCCGATCAAACTTCCAGAGTTGCTACGAGCGCCCTGGACGGGAAAGGGACATGGACCGCATCATCCAGGGCAAGGGCGAACCTCTCCGCGACTTCGTCTGCCGGTTCACCCGCGCAAGGAATTCAATCCCAAACGTCTCCAGCAAAGCCGTCATCAAGGCCTTCAAGTTCGGTGTCCGGGACAGGCGTCTCACGGAGGACCTGTAGATCACTACCGACCTCAGTGTCAACAGGCTGTTCCGAATGGCGGAGCGCTACGCGGACGCGGATGACGTCGTCCGCTGGAAGCGCGACTACGACCAGGGTAAGCTCAATTGCATTCCCGGCGAGCCCGGGCCATCTGCCGCCAAGGCTGCCGGCCTGGACCCGCGCGTTAAGAAGCAAGGGCAAGGTCGTCGTGATGGCGGTGGCCAGCTGCGCGTGGTCGCCGCGGCCGACACCGGGCGCGAGGTGATGGAGGTGCGGCAACCCAACCACGATGAACCTCGACCCTAGCGTGGTCAGCCGCGACGTCCAGTGCAGCGCCAACCCCAACCAGGGCATCATTGCGCCCTGCCGCAGCAGGGGCAGCGTCGGGCCGACCTGCAGCGGGGTGATGCCCGACCTCCCGCCAACGAGGCTGGGCCTGGATATGACCCAAAAAAAATTTGTCTGTTCCACCCGGCTGCCGGCCACGACCTGAGGGGTTGTAGGGCATGGCAGTTCAAACTGAACGCCTTCTACGATGGGCGTGGGGAGATGCCCGCGCTCCCAAAGGGGGGCGAGTTGCCCAACGAGGGCGTCGCCCATGAGGAGCCAGAGGGCCTAGACCTAGAGTTCCAGCAGGACGACCGTCGCGTTTATATGATCTTCAGCGGTTCGTCCGCATACCAATCCCGGCACGAGCTCAAAAGCGCCGCGCGCACTGTGTACCAAGCTTCGGTCGGCAAGCCTGTCGACCAGCCTTACAAATGGGCCGGTGTTCCGATCACCTTCTCCCAGGGCAACGCTCTCCCGGGGATATTCAAAGACCTTAAGACCACCTTGGTCGTCGCTCCGACCATAAGCAACACCGTGGTCGGGAGGGTTATGGTTGACGGAGGGAGTTCCCTCAACCTGCTCTTGGCTAGCACGCTGGACCGGATGCAGATTCCCCAGTCCAAGATCAGGAGCGTAGCGGTCCCCTTCTTCGGCATCATGCCAGGGAGCTCGACCACCCCGCTTGGGCAGGTGGTTCTGCCCGTCACCTTGGCGACTCAGCGAACTTCCGCACCGAGCTGGTCACCTTCGAGGTCGTAGATGGTGATCTCCCTTACAACGTCATCCTCGGGCGACCGGCTTTGGTTAAGTTCATGGTGGCAAGCCATTACGGCCACCGTTGCATGAAGCTCCATGGGCCCTAGGGTGTCATAACCGTCCGAGGTGACCTCAAAACGGCGCACTGCTGTGAAGAGAAGGCCCTCGAGCTCGTGGGCATACTCCCTCAGCGGGGCCCCGAGGCGGCACAGAAGGACGCCCGCCGAAAGGCGGCGATCCAGCCTGGCGGCCCGACCAAGGCCGTGCGGCTCGAGGAGGAAAACCCGGGCAAATGTGTCCACCTCGCCGCCCAGCTCGACCCAAAATAGGAGCTCGAGCTCATCACCTTCCTCCGCAGCAACAAAAGCATATTCGCGTGGGAACCGGCAGACATGCCTGGGTCCCGAGGGAGGTGATTGAGCACAAATTGCAAACGAGGCCTGGATGTAGGCCCATGCGCCAGAAGTTACGACGCTTCTCCCCCGAAAAGGTAGCGATAATCAGGGAGCATCTCGACAAGCTCCTGAAAGTCGGCTTCGTTCGTGAGGTCAACTACTCCGAATGGCTGGCCAACCCAGTGATCGTGCAGAAAAAGGGCGGGAAATGGAGGATGTGTGTCGACCACACGGGCTTGAATTCGGCGTGCCCGAAGGATAACTTCCCTCTTCCCCGCATCGACCAGATCGTGAACTCCACCACCAACGCCAAGATGATGAGTTTCCTCGACGCCTACTCCGGCTACCACCAGGTCAAGCTCGCGGCGGGCGACGAGGACAAGACGGTCTTCATCACACCGTTTGGAATATTCTGCTTCACCACTATGTCGTTCGGCCTCCGCAACGCCGGGGCGACGTTCCAGCGGCTGATGTCCCGGACCTATGACCCTCAGATTGGGCGGAATCTCGATGTCTACGTTAACCACATCATCGTCAAGAGCTCTTCTGAAGCCGACCATGTCAACGACCTCGCGGAGACCTTCGCCAACCTAAACAAGCATGGAGTCAAGCTCAACCCCGAGAAGTGCGTCTTCGCGCAACCCTGAAAGGTGCTCGTTACATGATCGGGGCTCGGCGTAGGTTCGAACCCATGAAAACATCTAGGCACCCAAAGATGTTTTGGTTTTGATAAATAATGACAACTTTGCTATATGATCTAATGCTTTTGCTGAGAATGTTGAAAGTAGGTCAATTCCAAGCTTAATGATCATGGAAATACCAAGGAAGGTTCAAATCAATCGGCAATATGTCAAGATCATGAAAAGGTAAATTTATAAGGCTCTTTTCTAGTCTTTTGACGATCTTAGAGTTTGGAAGAAAGATCGGTTTACTAAATTTAGGGCCATACTATTAAGAGGGATCTTGACGCTTATCTCGATGTCTTTTAGGGTTTAAAGGCTCAAAATGCATATTCAAATAGTTGCCAAATGATAAATAAGTTCCAATCTTGAAAATCCTTTAGAACAAATCAAATCTGAAGCTCGGTGCTACCGCTTTCATGACAAATGGTGCTATCGGATGCGCGTAGCACCGCTCAATAGGCGGTGTGAAAATTCCGAGAAGGGCTTTTTGGGCGTTTTGTAGCCGGTGCTACCGCCATGGTACGCTCATATATCGGACCATCGGTAGCACCGGATGTCAACATGGTGTGAAAATTCTAGAGAAGCACCTTTTCTGGGCACTTGGAGCCCGGTGCTACCGGACGTACGGTAGCACCGGCCCTAAGCCCGGTGCTATAATTCCGAGAGGTGTCTTTTGAAGAAAGAAAATGAAGTGGAGACCGGTGCTACCGCCCTAGTTAGCGGTAGCACTGCACTTCAGAACGGTCTCCGGCAAGTGCATTAAATGCACTCGTTCTAGCCGTTGAAGTGGAGCTCAGTGCTACTGGTCCTACATGGGCGGTAGCACCGGAAAAACAGAGTTTTGCAGATTTCGAGCTCCAACGGCTAGAAAGTTTGGTGGAGGCTATAAATACCCCTCATCTGCATTCTAGAGTATCTCTTGGTCCTCATTGATGATATTTGAGCTCTAGCAAGAGTTCTCCACTCTTGTGTGCATTCAATTTCCATTTGTGAGTGTGAGAAGCAAGATTGAGTGTTGCATTTAGTGTTTGAGCCTTTAGACACCGACATTCGACCTCAAGCTAGCATCAAGGTTTATTACTCTTGGAGGTTGCCGCCTCCTAGACGGCTTTGTGGCGATCGTGCGCGGTGAGCCTCTCAACGAAGATTGTGAGAAGCCCCAGCAAGTTGTGAAGGCCGGAGTTCGCCTACCCGGAGCGGGGAAGAACTACCTTAGTGATCGAGGAAGGCTCAAGCGAGTGGAGCCGGCTTGACGTGGTTCAAGTCACCTCAACGTGGAGTAGGGGAGACCGACAAGTCTCCGAGACCACGGGTTAGATTCCTTGTCTCCTATTTATTTGTGTTTGGTATTCTTGATTGTTGAGATTCCATTTCATTAATACCATACTCTTCATAGTCTTTGTGCTCACAAGTCTATTTGTTTCACTTGTATTGACATAGCATCTTAAGAAATTGCTAGAGACATTAGTGTGTTCCTCAAATTTGTATCTCAATTTCGTAGTGTCATTTGTATTTTCTAATTTGTGTTGAAAAATTTAGAAACCTCCTATTCACCCCCCAGTCGGTTATCCTTGATCCTACAACCCAGAAAAGATTGAGGCTATCGAGAGGATGACCGCCCCAGCATCTGCAAAGCAGGTTCAATGCCTCACCGGCTGCGTAGCCACCCTTAGCCAATTCATCTCAAGGCTCGGGGAGCGCGGACTGCCATTCTTCAAAGCCTTGCGCCAACATCACGGTTTTGAATGGACCCCGGAAACCCAGCGGTCCTTCGACGAGCTGAGATCATACCTCTCGAGCCGCCCGTTGCTCACGACCCCGCACCCGGGCGAGACGCTGCTGCTCTACATGGCGGCCGCAACACAGGCCGTCAGCGCTGTCCTAGTTGCCGAGCGAGATGGTCGGCAGCAACCGATCTACTACGTCAGCGAAGTGCTCCATGGGCCAAAGGAGTGCTACCCCCGGTCCAGAAGCTGCTCTATGCCCTCTTCATGGCCTTGCGCAAGCTCCGGCATTACTTTCAGGTGCACGCCGTGGTCGTCCCGAGTGGGTTTCCGCTCGGCGAGATCTTAAGGAACCTGGAGGCAGGAGGCCGCATCGCCAAATGGGCCATGGAGTTAGCCGAATTCGACATTCGGTTCGTGGCACACTCCGCCGTCAAGTCACAGGCGCTTGCCGACTTTATGGTCGAGCAGACGGCCGAGCATGCCCCCGAGCCCAAGGCCGAGGAAAAAGGTCCCTGGACCATGTTCTTCGACGGCTTGAGGTCGTTTAAGCGCTCGGGGGCTGGCGTCCTCATTATCACCCCTTAGGGAGATCATCTGAAGTACGTGATCCGCTTCGGCTTTCCCGCGACCAACAATGTCACGGAATACGAGGCCCTCTTGGCTGGCCTTCGGGCATGCAAATCGTTGGGCGTGCGCCGGCTGGTCGTGAGGGGAGATTCTCAACTCGTCGTCAACCAATACAACAAAGACTACCAATGCTCAGAGTCGTCAATGGAGAAGTACCTCGCCGAGGTACGCAAAATGGAGAAATGGTTCAAGAACCTTGAGATAGGTACGCCTCGTGAAGGATAACTCGCGCGCGATCTCTCGCCTAAGCTCGGGTCATCCGACGATGAGATTCCGTCGAATGTCATCCTCGAGACCCTGCCAGCCCCGACCGTTGATGGCCCAGAAGACCCGATGGCCTTCCTCGAGAGCGTTCCATCATGGATGGACCCGATCGTCAAGTTCCTCAGCCTTGGCGAGCTCCCGCTTGACCCGGCTGAGGGCAGCAGGCCCAAGCGTCGTGCGAGCTCGTACGGCCTCGTCGACGAACAATCGTATTTCAATGGGAGCCCTGGGCGTCCTCACCAAGTGCATCACCCGAGAGGAAGGTAAATACTTACTTAACGACATCCATTCGGGCCTCTGCGGCGCTCACTCTTCTTTCAGGACTATGGTCGGGAAAGAGTTCTGGATGGGCTTTATCGCCGACGGCGCCCAGATGCGCAGGACATCGCCCACGCCGCCGAGCCTACCGGTTCCATGCCCGGTCGCCAACCGCTTACGCCTCCGCACCATCCCCTCGCTGGTCGTTCTTGACCGGGCCTCGACATCTCGCCCCTTCTCGCAAGCGGTCGGGGAAGAAGTTCCTATTTGTCACCATCGACACCTTCACGAAATGGGTCGGCCGAGCCGGTTCACCATCACGGCTCGGGCCGCGGTGAGGTTTCTTCGCCATTTATAGTCTCAAGATATGGGTCCCTTGCGGATCATTACCGGCAATGGGACGCAGCTTCACCAAATGAGCCGTTCCAAGAATATCGCAAGACAGGGGAACCAAGGTCTCGCTACGCCTCGAGGCCACCCGCAGAGCAACGGGCGGCCGAGCGTGCAACGGCAAATCGTCCAAGGCGCCAAGAAGCGAAGTCTTTGACAAGCTCGAGCGCCGAGGTCGGGTCAGCGGACGAGCTTCCCACCGCCCTCTCGGTCCATCCGAACCACGCCGAGCCAGCAACAGGTCCACCCCTTCCGCTCGCCTTTGGTTCCGAGGCCGCCCTACCCTCCGAGGTCACGCTGGCTCCGCCAGGTCCACTCGGCCGACCGAGTCGACTCGAGCAAGAGCGGTCCTCGACCTTGCCTCAAGTGAGGAGGTAAGATGCCATGCTCACGCGATCGGCACATTACCTACAAACACTTCAGAGGCAAGCCTCCCGACGGTACAACCTGTAGGGCTCCTTGTTGGGGACTTGGTCCTAAAGCGGATTCAGACCGGTCCGGCGCTAACAAGTTATCCTCACTGGGAGGGCCCCTATCGCGTTGTCTCAACAGCCGGATGGGTGCTTACCTACCGCCATGCCCGACGATCGAGAGCTTGTGAACTCGTGGAACATTGATCGCCTTCAAAGTTCTATGTTTGAACTCGCCTCGCTTTCATGATGAAATACTTTACCTTATCATCTATGATTGCGCCATTTTATATCTCTTGTACCCGAGCAAGTGAGTATCCGGTCGTGATCCGAGGGTTCACCGAGGAAGTCGAGCCACCGTAGTCGATTCTCATCGTGTCACGGCTCCTCCGTAGCGGGTTCGCCCGCGGTCACGCCTGTGAATCCTCGACCTCGTGATACGATCCGCCCCTCTCCTTTTGCTCGAACAAAGTCATGGTCTCGAGGCACGCCTCGGGGGCTAAGTCCGCGAAAGCCGACTCGCCGCAGAGTAGTCGATCATTCCCCGCTAGCGTGGCCTATGCCCGAGATCGCCGCCGATGTTTATCTGCCGGGGGGCCACCGACCTTTTGTTTATCGCAAGCATGTTTTGTCTTTGTACGCATAATGCCCTTCTTGCTCTCTCGCATCCGAAAATCGCCATCTCAAGCGATCCGCACTGCGCACCACTTGGTCGGGCCCGCATAAGATTCTTTTCTACCGTGCTAAAGTCTCTCTTGCGTCCTGTGGACGCGACGCCGGTCGCGTTCTCAAGGTCCGCTTCAAGAATCGAGCCTACTAAAAGCAACCTTCATCATGCGGTAAGTTGATCGCTCCCTCGCTGAGCCCCGCCAAGGGTTCCACTGTAAGCGACCCGCGCCGGGACCCGCCTAATATCCTTACCGCAAAGTTCTCCTTCATTAAATACCAGCATTTATGTGCCCCGCACCGCGAACGATGTGAGCACAAGACGTGATCTTAGGGATCGCCTCCAGGGGGTCGCAGCACCACCGTAGTCGATTCTCATCGCACTCGACTTCCCTATGAGAGCTTGACCGAGATCACGTCGAGAACTCCCGGACCTCGGGGTGCCCTGGGGTTGCTTTTCTTAACATCTATATCTGTGAATATTTTCCTTTTTTGCACCCCGCATGCCTTGGCCTCGGGTCACGGTCTCTGGGTTTGCCTCGGGATGTCCTGGCCGCCAGAATCGATCTTTATCGGGTAAGCCGCCCATCCTCGACCACCAACTTGGAGGCCGTCCTCGGGCACCCCGAGCCCGATGATGATTCTCTGCCTCGGCGGACATGGACTCTAGATTCACCTCCGGGATGCTTTGGCCGCAAAGAAGACGATCTCAATCGCAGAAGCCGGCTATTCCCCGCCACAAAGCTTGAATCGAGACCGCCTCGGGAAGCCCCGACTGATGCATTCCCGAGTTTGGTTGCCTCGACCGACGCCCTAAATCTAGGCCACCCGATGCTCCTGCTCACTGTTAGCTAACACCGAGCCCAAGTACTCCTGTGCTCTGAGGTCACGAATTTCTAAAAATATCCTCCGGTTGCTCTATTCCCGCCGAGTGATTCTAATGGGAGGCCTCCCGCAGAGGAACCCCAACTCGCCTAACACCGAGCCCAAGTACTCCTGCACTGAGTTCATGGATTTCTAAAAATATCCTCCGGGTTGCTCTATTCCCGTCGAGTGATTCTAATGGGAGGCCTCCCGCAGAGGAGCCCCGAACTCGCCCATCTCGACCTAACACCGAGCCCAAGCACTCCTGTGCTCGGAGGTCACAGGTTTCTAAAAAGTATCCTCCGGGGTTGACCCATTCCCCCGTCAAGTGATTTTGATAATTATTTCCCCCGTCGAGTGATTTTTATAGAAAATTCCTCCGAGGATGTTCTAATCACAGGCTTGGTCATCTCGACCCAACGCCGCGGATAAGATTCGCCCCCGATCAAAGGTATACCCAACGACCTAACCTTGTCGCGGGTCTTCCTTTTCAGTCGAATGCTGGTCTGACCTCGGTCATAACGCTACCAGGCGCCGACCACCGCTAAGGCAGGGCAACAAAGCAAAGGCCAAAGTCTCGAGTAGGGTTTCTGGCTAAGTCTCGAGCAGGTATCTTTCAGCCTCGAGCAGGATTTCTGCCTAAGTCTCAAGCAAACGACATTCGACCTCAGACCGGATTTTTCTGACTAAGTCTCGAGCAGTCTCGAACAGAAAAGATGCTATTCACTCTCGAGCAAGACTCCCGGCCAAGTATTAAAAAGGTGCATACAATTGCAAACACAAAGGGAATTTCATTTCTTCTAAAACCAAAATTTACACAATTAACATTTACAAAGAGGTCGAGTGCCCTTGGTCCTTTCTTTTTCTTTCTACCGACTAACCTATCTACAGGTCAGCCATCTCCCGAGCAAGCTTCTCCTGCTCGAGTGTAGCGACTCTCGCCCTCAGGGCCAACGCCTCGGCCTTGGCGTTGGCAACCAGACTTCGCTCCTCCGGCCGAGCTAGGCGTTCTTCCCCGCCCGAGTCGCTCGCCCCAACTTTTCCTCAAGCTCGGCCATCTTCGCCTCGGTATCAGCTGAAGCCTTCGAAGGAGCAGCAGAGAGCACCACGACCTTTTTGCGGAGCGCTTCCGCCTCCGCACGGGTAGCCTCGATGATTTTCGCGGCCTTCGCGCGATCACCCGCGAGAGCATTCTCGGCCTTCTCACTAACATTCGCGAGGGTCTCGGCCGACTGCTTCTGCTCTGCTTCGACTGCCCTCGAAAGCTCGGCGGCATGCTCGGCCTTCAGCTGCCTGACCTCCTCCTCCGTCCGCGCTATGCTCTCCTCGAGGCCAAGGACGTACTCCTCGCGTCCCTCGACCAAGGAGCACAGCGCCCGGAAGCTAACGGCATGGGTACGCAGGGTCCCAAGCCCTCGGGCGACCCTGTCCAAGCCCTGAGATGCCGCGAGAAATGTCACAAACGGCCTCGCGGACATAAAGCGAACCAAAGAGAAGAAAGACGGGCTCGAAATCAACTAACCTCCTCGAGGTGCGCTTCGAGCCTCACGCGGGCGGAGCGCAGAGACGACCTGCTCCCCCCTGTGGCCCCTCCGGCGCCGGGTCGGCGACGCCGATAGGGGTATCACCCCGAGTCGCCTCATGCGAGGCGCGGAGCGGCACGGGTGGGGCTGAGCCTACCGGAGAAAACAGAGTTACTTAGTGGATCGAGGCCCAAAAGCAAAACAATAGCGAAGAGGGAGGTGACGCCATACCTGATGATCCGTCGTGCTCGTCGACGCTTGCAAGCACCGTCCCGACTCAATCGCATCGCTCGGTGGCGCCGACCATTGCCGCCTCGACGGTGTCGGCCTCACCTACGGCCCCATCCGGCAACACCGGCCGGGGCTCCATGGTCGGGCGCCTACCGGGCTTCCTCCACGGTGCCCCGACGGCCTCTCGTCACCGCCTACCGAAGTCGCCTCAGGACATCGCGACAGCCGAGGATGTCGCGCCGTGCCCGGGATCAGAGATAATCCTCGCCCTCTTCCTCATCCTCTGACTCGCCTCAACAACGCTTAAAATCTGTGATGAAAAAGACCCCTAAGACTCGCAAGGGGGGAGAAGACCTACGCTCCCAAGCTAAAAAGGAAAGGAAAGGGGAGACATGAAAAATACTTGCGTGACGAGCCTCCGCCTCCTGGGAGGTGGGGGCGTGGCACGAGGCGCCGCACCCACGGCAGCCTAGGGAGTGTCTTCCCGAAGGCCCCACGCCATGGGCGCGGACGCAGCTCGACGGCGCGATCGCGCCGCCCGCTCTTGCTACGAAAAGAAGGGAAAAGAAGATCAAGGAAAAGAAAAGACACATGGAAAACGACGAGGAACCAAGGTCGAGCCCAGGCGCCCCGGCCTCGGAGAAGCGACTTACCATCACGCGGTCACCCCACTCGATGTGGGCTTCGCGCGGCTCGGCCTAGGGCGCCCGGGCAGTCTCTTGGTAGTCTTCTTGCCTTTGCCCAGCCCGGGCAACGGCAACAGGCGTCTCACCGTTTCCAGCAGTTCCTGGCTTTCCTGCAAGATTTGACACGGTCAAAGAATACCCGGGCCCAAAGTAGGCCCGACAGAAGAATGAGAAGAAGATTACCTCGCTACATCGCCTCAAGATGTTCTAGGGGACGGGATCATCGAGGGTGTAAGAGTGGGCCACCTTCCCGAACACCTCTTGCATACGCGCCGCCACCCACGACTCCGTCAGGGCTGCATGAAGACGGAATGAGATGGGGGGCGATCGAAAAAAGAGCTCGCTCGAGCTCGGGAAAGGACGAGGTCGAAAGAAGCTTACATTTGGCGCTTTCGAGTAGGATCATCCTCTCTGATCTCAAGAACGGTGCACCTCTTCCGCAGAGGGACACCCGAGCCCAAGATAGTTCATGACCACGACCGCCGGCCGGCCGCGCGTCGCGCAGATATGGATGGTGGCGACGGCCTCTTGGTCGGCCGCCGAGTCTTCAGGTTCTGGGGTCTCACGCTTGCTGTCCACAACGATGCCGTTATACGTAAGCTCGCCCCCCTCGCCTTTCTTCAGATAAAACCACCTCTCCGTCCACGGCCCAAGGGAGTCCCGGGTCGGGACTTGAAGAAAGGTGCAGGGAAGCCCGGTCCGCAGCCGGAAATAAAGGCACCCGACGACAGGGTCCTTTGAAGTGCGGAACAAAGAATAAAAACGGGAAAAGAGAGAGGGGGTGAGAAGGATTCCAAGGAACCCCTCACAGAGATGCGAAAAGATAGAGAGGAGGAGAATGGATCTCAGCACCAGATTGACGAGCTCGATCTCGCATTGCGCAAGAACAACGGCCAAGAAGTCGCTCTCTGGGGTTCGCAGCCCGAAGAGCGTATACTGTTAAGTCCTCACGATCTCGTCCTCTCGAGGGTGCGGCTCGACCTCTCCGGCGCGAAAGTCGCCAAGTCATTGGATCCAGGAGTCCCAGCGACTCGAGCTCCCTCATCCTCTCGGTGGTCAAGGTGCTTATCCCGAACTTGGCCATGGCTCTCGGAAGAATCAAGACGGACCTGGGGGAAGAAAAGGCAACTAGAAGGGAGGCTAGGACACAACGCAAGGGTGAAGGACTTCAAAAGTATGCGGCTTCGAGCTTTTAAAGGAGCACAATCTCGACAGCTAGCGTCAGTTACTCCTCAAAAGGCGCGTCGAGATTTTTGGGCAGAGAACGTGAAGCGCCATGGTCGCGTCTCCTCGAATTCCCCCGGAGACCCGAGGCATTGCTTCCCGTGTCCGCCGCTCGTCGCGTCAGGACACGAGGCGTTATGCCCGCCGCTCGATCCCTCGCGGAACTGAGGCGCGAAAATCGACACCTCCTGCACACGATCTCCAATTTAATGCCGCAAAGGCGGAAGGGCATGTTCACAGCAACTAAGACAGAGGTCCCTGGAGGATTTCGGCGCGCAAGGTCGGCCTCGGGGGCTGCCGAGCTCGACCAAAAGGCCGACCCCTCCTCAAGAAATCATCACACTCAAGGGCGCCCGAGCCTGTGGCGCCCCTTGAGCCTCGGGCTAGCTGTCGGGATCGGTGCCTCGCCACGCAAGCATCCCCGTGGCCTCGTGGCGGCTTCCCACGGACCTGTGGGCTCATCTCCAACTTAGGGGCACTTCCCGATGATCGGGCTCGGATCGGCGAGCTCGGCACCGCCGGGGGCGCGCCGACCTCGCCGCCGCCGACCTCGACGCCTGTGGGCACTAAGGAAAAGACATCTGTAATATTTCTATTTTTATCTTGTGTAAAACTCTCCCCTGTGTGGGAATCAGCACTCTACCTACCCCTGCGTGGGAACTAGGGTTTAATAGCTCCTATCAAGATCTCAACAGCTCCCGTTAGACTCTCAACGGCTAGCGACAACTTCTGAGCCACCATCAAATCGCCACGAGCTCCTGACGTTCCCCGAGGGCTACAAAAGCAATAGGTCGCCCAAATCAAAAAGCACGAGCGAAAGACTAATGTATGAGGGACACCGCACGATACACAACACCTACCAAGAAGAACGGATGACCCCGCCTCCGCTCTGGCCCTGTCTTTGTACTCTCCCACGGAGCTGCTAATACACCCTTCGTCTCAGGGCAAAACTGGAGTAGAGCTATTACCCGACTTTGGGGGCTCGAACCAGTATAAACCCCGTGTCCATTGTCTCTTCTTGGACGACTTCCCTGCGACACTAGGCGCCCCCGAACGAGCGCGACCTCGGGTCCCGCTCCCGAGCTAACACCTCGCATCCTCCTTTCTTTCTTCTGCGGTCGATGCCTTGATCGTCGACATTTACTTGTGTCATTGATGATTTATCCCGTAATGTCTTATTGACATACGATCCTAAGACCACATATCACTAATAATATGAGACAAATCATCAAATCCCCTATTATTTTTTTGCCAGCGCTGCTACGCTGGACAAAAGTGCCTGCCTGCCTGTCACCTTGGGGCTCAATGCCACAGCCGTTTTTAATTTCTTGTCATCCATGCTCCTATGCATAGAGCTTGAGTTTTTGTAGTTTTTTTTTTGGCATGTACACGTTTATAGGAGGGGTAGAACATTTCGATTGTAGTCCTTATTATTGGTTCATTGTAAAGATCTACACGGGTGATACAGTAGGCCAACACCTTACGAGTTACAAGATTAAATTTCAGAAAAATCACCGTAGAGAAACTATAGAAATAACACCCGAGATAAACTGAAATGGACTTTGCAACGGCCGCCAGTCATTGACGCAAGGCGTCTACCATAAAAATGCTTTAAGATATATATGGTGTTAATACTTAAATTTGCTTACGTATGAAAGCGAGCATGCGATTAATTACGATGAATAAGCAACAAAAATGGCTAGTGTACCAATAACTCCATTGGAGTAATAGCTCTATCAATGCTGCACCATAAGAAGCAAATCTTCAAAACAAGATATGCAAGTGAAGACAAAACCATATAATCTCTTTTGTAACATGCAAATGTAGTTAAAAAGCAAATCTTCAACCTGAGATATGCAAGTGAAGACATAAAACATTTAATATCTTTTGTGACATGCAAAATGTACTAGTAAAGAAGGTAATTCTTCAAACCGAGGTATGCAAGTGAAGACATAAACCACTTAATCTCTTTTGTGACAAGCAAAATGTAGTAATTAAAGAAGGCAAATCTTCAAACCAACATATGCAAGTGAAGACATAAACCATTTAGAATTTGCTAATCTACGGGCGCTAGCTGGATTCTGATCCAGCGGATGCCTAAATCTGCCATCCATTCCGAGCAAAAAAGGAGGGACCCTAGCTGCTGGAGGGAGGATGCATATATATTCGGTGTCCACAACTTATCGTTCCCGTCTCCTCCGCTCATATCGCTCCTCTTCCTGACCTCTACCACTCAGCAGCACATGAGGAACCCCAGATCGCCGGCATCCCCACCTCTGGCGTCATCGACCTCCGTGCTCCTGGTCACTGCCCAACCAGAGCCAACTCCGCTATATTGTTGGTGCAGGTGGCAGCAATTGCCTCAATCGTTGACCCTACTTAGCAAGCACAGTTTCGAGCGAATGTTTTTCAGATATCCTCAACTGAAAGTTCTATTTTCGGTTGAAAGTTAGTAGGTTTTTCTAGCTGAATAGTTTGAAATTAGGGTTGAAAAGTTTTAAATATTCCGGCTACAGGTTCAAATTTATTACTTGAAAGTATCAGTTTTCTAGCTAAAATGTTCGTCGAAATCCCAGTTTTTTGCTGGCCGATTGCATAATGGTTGCATAGGCATCGAGGGGCAGCCGGCAATGTGGAGGGTAGGTGTCCGCTTTGAGTAGAAGGGCATATACAATAGTTTATCTCTTTAGATTGTCTCTAAGGATTCCAACTCATCTAGAGGTAATATTAGAGACAACATCTCTAGTAGTGCGTCTCTAAAATCATTTCTATAACTATTTAATAATTTTTTTATCATATTTTACTCTCACACTCTATCACTATTTACATTGGTTTGCGTGATCAAGTTGTCTGTTGCATAAAAAACAACACGTAATCTTTCCTCACCTCCTCTCTCCTCTACATAGGATTTTGCTAATATGGTATAGCTAAAAGACAGCTGAAGTGGTATTATTGGAGATGCCCTAAGTAGCAGGTAATTGTTGAGTATCAGTCCCCAACAATTTCTATTTTACATTTGTGTACCTTACAAAATGTAGTAAAGAATGCCATCAACCAAGTTAAATTAACATTTATTTCCAATTTCCCAGTTCACAGCACTCAATGTCTCAATGAAGATCAGCAAAACTACTCTTAGCTACTACGCCGGCAGTGTGTAAGCGTACTTGCTTTGTTGTGATGCCGAATTTCAAATTTAATACAGCGACATCCGTACACCATACTCTGTCAGCAGTTAGCTACCTCAATTGAAAAACTAAGCTGATATGATCTTATTGATGATGATTCCATCAACATTGTTTTAAATGATCTATACGCCCATGAGCCTTGACCCCGGAGATCTGATGTCTGTACTACTAAACTAAACGCGAGCTAATGCTTTCTTGGGCTAGAAAAATAAGGCGAGTTAGTACTGGGTTGGTGTGCTTGTTTGTCCTTTGCTGTTGTTGTCCTCCTTGCAGACACTATCGACCTCTCTTCCATGGGCTTTATAAAGATCTACAAATATATAAACAGATTGCATATTAGTGGGGAATGTATACGATCTAGGAGGATGCAAGTGTGATAACTCGTGCTACCTACTCTGGAAAAAAAATTTGATCCCCGGAAAAAGTCGACAAAATTGTGCATGTGCCATTATGAGTTTATGTTAACAGAACATTACCACCAGTTAGTCAGACTAACCTACCTTATCTACCCATTTCTTGGTAAAAAGAGGGTCACTGCTCGCGCCAAATTGAAATTTTGAAAGAAAGAAAAAGCAAAATGTCAAAATTGCATGATTAAGATCATCATAAGGAAAGAGGCAAAATAATAATCAACTTTGAAAAGCTGCGGTGACCATGCATATGGATCGCCTCATTTCACGTACTCATTTTGCCTGCCCTTTAGACAGGATTGAAATCGGTCTCATGATGCCGTCGCCATGAACAGTTGAATACTTACTTAAGCAAGGAATCACTCAACTCAAGCCATGATTGCTCATTCCATGCGACGAGGGAATTCGGTGTGCTTTGTGAATCGTGTCTCCTCGACCAACTTTGTGCGTACAAGTATTCATGCATGTGGATTGTGCAGTTGTGGACCATCTACTGCAAGAGCAGGAAATATAGGTACTTTGAATGAACGAATTGGTGTACAGCATTTGCTTGAAGGATTACATCAACCACGCAGAAATGCTGAAGACCCAATATAGTGAAAAAAAAATCATATATAGGAAACATGCACTGAGCTTAGCTAGCCATGCAAACGGTTATGGAGATAGCAAGAAGACGGTAATTGTGAAAAAAGGTGAGCTAATTATCATAGATACTATTGCAAAGGGCCCTTGTTTATCAATTGGGAATCTAGTGGCATGTGGCATTTATTAATATCAACCTACTCTTTTCAATCATTTTGGGCCAGGAGGAAGAAGAGATGTGAGGTGGGAAGCCCCTCACATATATTCTATCCACAAAGTACTAATCAATTGAAGCAAAATACTACACTTCTTTGTACAACCATACTCCCACTAGCACTAGGTAAGGCAATGAACTAACTGAAGGAGATGGATAGTACCATGTGCATGTGTTAACCTCTTGCGTGTGTCCTTTACTGCCCCTGGTATCTATCTATCTTTCTTTACATGTCTTTAGGGGTTGGCATTTGGCAAAGACAAGATACCCCTTGTGATCACTTATGAGAGTCAAGAGTGCTGTGACCAAGAGTTAAAAAAGTTGGCTTCTGACCTTTATGGCGAGCAAGTTCTTGGTTTACTTTACTTTGGATGATTCAACATTTGGATGGAGTTGAGCATGTGATTTGGACTTCGTTTGGCATAGCATAATGCACGGGACAGGGATGGCCTTGGGGTGATGCTACTACATGACAAGGAATTGGCTGCTTGTTTCGCCTAAAGCCAATGTCCTCTTATGACTTGTCAGTGCCTCAGTGGAGTGGAGATGAGCAAAGCATAGGGTTATGGACCCGTTATGACACTGCTGTTCATTTCTTGACGAGGGGCACTTAATTATATTTCTTGATTAATTTTTAAGCAAGTAATTCAATTAAGACATGAGCAATTCATTAACCTAATCGAATCACAAAATCCACAGCATTTTCTGTCTTTAAGCATTTCATCTACCGTGAAATGCACGATCACGGTGTTGGGGAGTGGAAAGGTGAGGGTGGTGGCCTTACCGGGAAACGGGTGCGGGTGTCGCCGAGGCGGCTGCGCATGCGGTCGAGGTCGAAGCCATCGCCGCCTCCAACCACGGCAGAGAGAGACCCCGGCTGCTGGTTCCCCGCGGTGGACGGAGAGGCCGGTGGAGGGAAAGAGGGAAACGGCGGTCACACGGTACGACCGCATTGCAGCCGCGACGGTCGCCGGAGGTCGTGCGGGCGCCGGTGACGGGGTTTGGTTTGGGTTTCGCGGGAGAAGCGGAGAGCGGAGCGGGCGCCGTCAATGGGTCAGTTGTAATTCCAGTTCGTACAGGGAGTTTTTCGGAAAAGAGGTAACACGACATGACCGGAAATTTCGCCGCGATCATAATTTGAGTCTCTTCCAGACGTCCGATCGGAATTAGGCGGCTCCGATGGAAGATTATATAGGGTGGCGTAGTAAAATTTACAGGAGGGCCCTCGCACTATCCTGTGTGAGCTTCATAATCCGGGTCCGGTTGCCAACACCGTTGGATCTAACATAGGCGGTTCGGATGGACGAGCGAGAACACGGTGACGTAGGAAGTTTCTAAAACCGCTTTCTTTACGCAACTCTTCAAAAAGAGGCCCTGTTCGGATCGCGAATCTTTTGCCCGATCCAACCGTTCGATAGAACTTGCACGGTCAAGATTTTGATGGGACGGGACTGGCAGTGATAGATGCATTTGGCGTTATGAACCCTCCAGTTAATCGGTATTACACTCGTCTTTTTCACAGTGCCGCACGGCGTCGCCGATACGCCGGTCTCCCGCGGCTAACACCATACTCGCCGGCGCCTCAATCGCACTCCTCCCACCACGACCTCCCCTGATTCTCTCTCGCATTAGCTACCACTGCCCTACCCTCTCGTCGCCACGTGGGCCTTCCTCACTGGTCTCGTCGCCACGTGCAGCATCGCTGAGCTCAGATAGCGCCACTGCTTGTATACACAATACACTCGTGGCCTTGTGCTATCCCGAAGCCTTTCACTCCTCTGATTCTGATTCGGACAACCAGATGCAGTCTTTATTGGATGCTCACCGCTGATTCAGACAGAGCCAGGGTTGGCTGGATTGAAGCGCATGATATGGCTGTTCATGTCGACGACTGTGTATGATCAGTTCACAGGCTCAACCACATCACAAGAAATTCTTACTTTTCAGAAAAATATGAAGTTTAGTGGCACAAGCTGTTCATTTTGTACCTGACGGTTTTGCACTCTGGGAAAATCTGAATGTTTGCTCTTGGTTTAGGAAGCGATATCTACCAAAAATATGCTGGCATTTTCAACTAACGAGCATTTTCTACCGACGAAGCAACCGGCAATCACATGAAAGAAGATACTGCAAGCAACGGCGTCTGCGGAGCGGCAGCTGCGACTGCGAATCACCGGTGGCCGCCGGCGAAGTGAGTGGACTATGGTCAGTGGAGCGAAACCGTGCATTCGGCCACCGTTTGTAGGGGAGCTGCGGCGGCGCGCGAGGTCGTTGGCGATCTCTCGTGGAATGGAGCGAGTAACGACACGGCGAGGCAGAGTTGCCCGCCGGGTAGGTTGATGGTTGTTTTTACTTTGGGCATTAATGGCGATTTAGCGAGAAGTACACCTCATAGTCGTTTAGCGAGAACAAATGGTTAAGCGACCATTTTATATATAGACAATAGTGCTGCTAAAAGGAAATTCGGTACAAGTAGGCATCAACCTCAAGAGCTGGGGTCATTATCTGGCCAACACCGAACTTTTAGGCTTCGCAGTTAGCAGAAAGGACGACTCATGGTCAGGTTATCAGGTACACAGAATATCTCATTGCGTAACAAAGTTTCATCCAACTTTTCTCCGCTTAAGAAAAGTCTTCCGTCTTGATATCGCTCATGTAAAACCAAGGAAAACTCTTCCCATTTATACACAGGAATTAGGGAAGCAAAAACAGCACCGCCGCCAGCGAGGGTAAGGCTCACAACGTAATCATACAAACGATCATGGAAAATATGATACATTGACTACAAAAATACATGACTGCACTACACGCGTGTTTACATCTGATATTTACCCCAGGCACACATTCTTTGCTCCCACATTGTTTCCCTACCCTTAGCCTATTCCTATTTGTACAATTTTCCACCTTCGTACCCGGTTATGCTTTTTCTAAGCCATGGCTGTACTTGGCCACCGGTGTTAGAAAGAATGGAAAAGAAACATAAAACGGCTAAAAAAAAGAATTAAGTTAGGTTCACCGTTAGCTCTTTAAAACAGTCAGAAGTAGGCACTGGACACCTGCTGGCCAAAGGAGAAAAAATAGTCGGCTATTTCCAGCGAGACCTGCTAACAAGAAATTAGTAAGTCGGACTTATGTTCAACAGATTGCTTTAGAGGTCGAGATCTGTTATGTGCAATACCATAGAGGTAGTCCTGCACAGTTGCATCGGTGCAGTCGCGCTATTACCACTGACGAGTGCATCCATTCGCACAACTTTTCTTGCCCCCAAAAACAGTGTAAAACTTTGGTCTCTCCAATGCATCGAGCAGGGCGTGCATTAACCCCGCGGGTAGATCAGAAGCACAACATCAGAGTTGGTCATCTGAGATCATCCAACATCTTTTCCTCGTCTACTTGTAGCCCTTGTTTTCTCTAACGTTTGTTTTGCTTGTCGGCTTAGATTTGATGGTTTTGAGTCCTATGAGCAGATTTAAAAAAAGCATAAATATAAGAAACTCATGACGTTGACTAAAGCTGCAAAACATATAAGCCCTAGTATCGATACATTTTTACTAGCCAACTGTGTGTTTTTAGACTTCTCTGCCTCTGCCTCTTTTTCAGCCTTTTTCTTATCAAGCTCAGCTTGCTTGAGATTCTCCTCGTGTGCTTTTCGAAACATTGTTACAAATGTTAAGAGGGTAGACATAACTGTAAGATGATCACCACAGAGTAAAGGTGAGATATGATAACAAGCAAATACACAGAATATGTTAATACTAAAATGCATGGATCAGATATGCTTTAACATGTTAATACTAAAATGCATGGATCAGATATGCTTTAACCAGCTGCATCCAAAAGAAAATAATTCATATCCTACGATGTATTAGAGCGTGTTCAAGCACTATATACAGATGAGTTTAAACTTTAAACATTCCATAAGAGATCTATCTTGACTGGTATTTGAAGAAATAAAACGACTGCACAACCCCAGCAACATGTCTTGCTCATCATAATTAATCAATAAAACTGATCTGCTTACCTTGTTCAAAAGGGCAACGAACAGGGTCCTCACCAAAATATTTAATCAGTGCATCAGCCTTTTTTCCCTGGCAAAAAAATACAACAAAAATTTAAAGATTGAAGGAGTGCAGGATAAATAACATATATGCCTTTATATAACAGAACAACCGAAGCATACCACTTCAGAAAACAATGAAGACAAGGACTGCACATCCGCTCCAGCATTGTCAGTGAACTCTTTCAGTTTCTACACGATGCATGTAATACCAGTTTAGAACAAATGAGATTCACACGCCCTCTACAACTTTACATGAACGAAAAGTAACTTTCTGGTATTTAAATCGGATACTAATTCAGCATATAAGATGGATTAAAAAATCAGCATATCAGCAATGGAAATTCATGCAGACATACAGATGGTGAATATAGTTAATATTTAGAGGACCTTCAGGATAACTGGATATCAACACCCTGTTAATATATGAGGTGTGCTGTGTGCATGTATGGCTGGATAATTTATCTATAATACAGAAACAAAAGTATTTACATAGCCAGTCACCAACAGGAGAGCCTGCACTATTGTATGTATATCTTTTCTATTCTGATATGGACTTATCCTGTTAAAAGAAATGCAAGACTAGCTGACTGTTTAAGCAGTCCATCTAAGGGGCAGGCATCAAACAAGCAGATGGAACAAAAAAAGACAAAAAAATTATAATAGTTTATCCAGAGAACTTAAACTAGGCATGGGTAGCATTCTCATAAAAAATTCTCCAAAAGAGGGTTCTCAATTCAGTCCAAATGCCAGGTTGTATTTACCACTTATCTCACTAGCTAAATTACATGTGAACAATTCAAAAACTAATCGAAATCAAAATGAGGCAGTGCTTTGACCTCACAAAAATTTTCTGATACTGGACCATCACTTTCTGAAGCTTTATACTGAGCTGAACCTTTTCCAGCCCTTTACTAACTGCTTGCATTTCTTCTGCCAACATTTTTAGTTGTATCTGTTGAAAAGCATCAATTAGAAGAAAGCATGTACATCTCACTAATCTCAGGGGTACAAAATACTACATAACTGATAGAATATCACGAGAAAACCCAAACCTTTGATGTAGCCACTAAACTAACAAGATCCACATAGAAGTTCAAAAGCTGTGGTGATTTTGCAGCAAGTACCTGCTATTAAGAATTTGAGGTTAGCATGTATATATAAGATAGATACCAATGTGGCAATGTGCAAATCATTTAACTCAGATTATAGTTAATCACACTCAGGACTATGACATACACTATGGTCAAATACTCAAATTGTAGGTTGTTTTGGAATACAGAAATAACATATCGTGCATAATTAATTAAGTTGGTGTTTACTATCATGCACAGTTGATTAAAATCAGTAATAACGCATTAAATAACCTGAAGGCGTATAGAGGCTACTATAATATGTTACTGGTTTAGTATTTCAAGGAAGAGTGCAGTAGTCAAAGTTGTTCAACTTCTGACACTTTTCAACTATTAGATGAACCTAAACCGATTACTGACAAAGTAACGCAAACGCAATTTTTGTGCATTACAATTATTGATTAGACAACGGAGCTTATTATCGAGTATTCCATATTTAGCTTTGCTTATATCTAGAATTCTGATGACCTAGAAACCTTATTTCTCCAATCTCCATATCCACTCTGCAGCAAAGATGTCGCAGAAAGCAGAAACTACTCAGAATGTTTGCTGGTTGCTACTTGCTAGCCCAGGTACCTGCCATGTATTATTTTGTTGGGTACAGCACAATATGCAAAACTTCAATTCCACCACCAAATCAAATTTGACACTTTCATCGTCCCGACCGAATAAATAATCCGCAGACCATACACAAGTAACCTATTGTTGAAAGGGCAGTAACACGTATCAGAAGTTCAGAACTCAACAGTACAGGAAAGGTGAAAGGCATACCTTGCAGAGGTAGTGCATTAATGTCATCTTATTATTTGTTGCCCGGGTATCTGTAAGTTTTAGAAGACTGTCCAACCGGAAGCCAACTGCAGCACCTGTAAGCAAATCTATAGATGTGAACCTGCCCAATAACACTATACTATTACTATATATCCATAGAAAATCGAAAGCATGATCTGCACTGGTGTCAAGATACAGCAAAAAGAATTAACAACAGAAACTACCAAACTATTTGAACTTCAACCAAATGGAACACTATCATCAGTAGCAGAGCCAGGCAACCTGAAATGCTACCTAGCTAACACAGGATTAATAGAATACCCAAGTTTACCATCCACAAACAAGAATGAAGTGCCTAAAGTGGTTCTTCCTAGGTTGTAGAAACAATTTGTTCCCAATATAGTGCTACGAGACTGTTCTCAAGGGTAATCCACTGATGTTAGAAATGGAGATATATCACAAGAAAACTTCAATCAGATATGCTATGTCAATCTTTTCATTTCTGCCTAACAAGAACCCACACCCACTATATCCTAGACCAAGTAGAAATAAATGTACTGCACTTCATAGTACACTGAATACAACTTGATGGATCAACTATCTACGGTCTACTCACTCAATCTATAAATCCTTTTTAACGCTTACATGTAAAGCATCGCGATTTGCTAAGACTTGACCATAGTTATCACGGCGATAAGGCGAGGCAAGGCACCTGACCACCTTCACACCTTTTAAGTGTTCGAGGCATGCGGTGAGGCGACGCCATACTCACATCCCAGCCCCCGACGTGTGGGGCCTTTCTGCGATCAATTCAGAGCTCATGAGGTTCAAATTAGAAGAATCCAATACATCTAAGGATTAATATGTAATATCTGTAAACCTAGAGGGCCGCATCGCAAAAGTTCCAAATCCCCCTACTTAACCCTATCGCCACCCTGTTCTTCATGGAGCCTATCCAGATCTCTTCCCCCTCCTCTCTAACTTCGGTGCCAGCGAGGTTGGGCCAGCTCGCTGGCGGCCACCACCTCCTACCCCATCGCCACCGTGCCCCCTCTTGGAACTTCCTTCTCTGCTCTCCTTCCATTGAGCGGAGAAAAGAGAGGGGGATCTGGCGACGAGTGACCGGCGGAGAGAAGAGAGAGAGAAGCCAGCGGGGAGGACATACCTGGATGGTTGATCTAGCGGCTCAAGCAGAGGAGGAGGCGTGACGCGGTGGCTCCCACGTCGGATCAGATGGGCACAAGGAGGCGATGGGTGGCACTAGGTTTTCTAGTGTGACTAGCGCCGACCTATGCTCCTCTCGATCTTCACTGTGCTCGCCAGCGGCTGGCCTCGATATGTCTATCCCTAATCCTCGACCCTCGCCACCCAACCTATGGCATCCGCCTCAAGTCTCCACGACACCACCTTAGCGGCACCATGGACTTGACACATTCCATTAAGCTTGTAGTGGAATGTTGTCCAGTAGTGAAATACCATGTGCTTATAGAACATCTGTACAATCATTTTATGAAAGACAGATAATGTTGTACTCAGTCTCTGTCTCACTGATACAATCTGCTCCCTATTCATGCTTACTTGCATAATGATTTGCCCGAACACTTGATGGAATTCCATGAAGTTTGAATTAGAATATAATCCACTTTTAAAATACAATATGCATAATGAATCTCTGATCTTTGTGCAAAAGACAAATCAGCAATACAAGAGCCAGTACCAGTACTGACAGAAGAAAGGCTATGATGACGTAACATGCCTGTATACCAAAGTGGGCATGTCTAGTGGAGACCACCCACTAGGTGCTATCATGATAACCGTTTTGATTTGGACATCATATCAAGTCAAAAACATTGTGAAAGTACTAGGTAGTTCTAAATAGTATCTGTCAGCTTATAAATTTCAAGGCAAATCTCAATTCATGATGAGAGTAAAAAAAGTTAAATATCTTACAGAACATATATAAAAGGAACAAAAGAACTATTTACAGCAAATTTCACATTTTAGTTTCTTTTAGCTTTGGCTGAGTTTGTATACACTGAAGACGATCTTTGCGAAATTGATTTGCTCCCCTAATTAAGAGAGTTGACCTCACAGAACATAGTAGATGGTTTGCACTAGATATCTCTACTGAGTGTTCTTCGCATCTACAAAACAATTAACATGCAGTATGAAAGCTTGTACTCCTCCCATCTTTTTATAAATGGTGCTTTAGAACCGTGTGGTCAAATGTTTCAATTTTGAGTTTAGGACTACCAAAATATATAAAAGTATCAAGATCAGGCACATGAATATTATATCATTGGATTTGTCACTGAATACACTTGTGTAATATTATAAATTTACTTATTTATGCAAACATATAGAAATTAATGGTCAAAGTGTTGCCCTGGAGATCGCAAAAGGTCAATAACGTCACTCGTTGTCTTGGATATTAATATTCATTGGAAATGTGGAGAGAGGACTGTAACAGTACTGTCACACTGTTCATCACCAGCCCATCACAGCATAGTTGGGGATAGCCCAAATTTGCCATGCACTTCTCACTTCAGGAAAAATCAGCACTATGGTCATTTTTAACCATAAAAACAGGCCTGCTCAAATTTGCTATGCATTTCTCATTTTTTGGTGAAAGCAATGCTATAGTCATTTCTATCCAAAAACCTGGGAGGATACTTTTCCTTCATCCCATTCATTTCAATCTCCTAGGCATGACTTCAGTAATCAGCAACAAGGCCTTCATGAAACAGATCACCGCTATTCATTTCACAGGTCCCACATAGAATTTTCTGTCTAATCCATTTCCAAACTAAACTGCCCATTTTGGAGGAGTATATCAACATATTGATTTTTGATGAAAAACAACGGTGATAAAGAAATAAACTTCATGGCTTGGCCTGCTCTTACTAGCTTAAGAAAATCTATATACAAAAATTTGTCCACAGTGCAATTCTCTTTGCATCATCTTTGCACTACATCCTGCATTAAAACATGCTAATTTGTACTCTAAAGGAAGTTCAAAAATATGTAGAAGTTAAATAGGATAGAATGCTGTGGAATAAGTTATATAAAACAGGCTTATAAAAATCTTATTCATATAGAGGAAGGACAGTTCTTGTTACCTCTAGCAGTCCCCTGGTTCAACGTATTTCCAAGGAGGAGGATTTTCTTCATTATTTCTTTCAACTTGAGAGAACATCGGATCTGATAAAGTAGATTTCACTTTGTAGACAATAAGCAAATATAAATTGCAAATCACTATGTCAATTCTCAACATACCTCATTACATGATGAGTCTATGGTTTTCAAACTTTTCCTAAGATCTGCAACTTGTGAACTAAACTGGATCTTGAAGGAGAACACTCGCAGTTTTGACTCCATTCGTGGCACTTTCATCAATTCTAGGAAGAACTGCACCAGGAAAACAATTGTTTAATGCATACAGATCTACTCAAACAGGCAGGCATAAATGTAGTGTTACTTGTGTATTGACTCCCAAGACTATAGTATGCAAATTTGGTCTAATGCTCATATCTAAAAGGCTCACATACATATCGAACCTGGCTATTTTAATGGCCCGATATAATGGTGATCAAACAAATGAATAGTAGGTAGTCTTGTGGGTGTTTGAAATTTTACTCATGTTGTTGTTCTTTGAAGTAAAATTATGGCAATCACCAATTAAGACAAACAAAATATGCCGTTGTTGTGTTTTCACTTTTCAAGAAGTATTTAGCGATTAAAATTTAGAAAATACAATAGCAGTAAACATTCTGATTCTGGTATTCTAGTATTACAAAAGAATTTAGAGATAATCATAGATAGTCATTACCTGTTCACATTTTCCCAGATTTTCCTTGTCTCCGTGTAATTCTGACAAAAAGAAGAAGAAGAAGGCAACACTGTTTAAAACAAGGTCACAGAGGAGGCAAAGCAACATTGTACTAATGTGCACCTTAAGAAGTTCCATTTCTTCTTTCGTAGGACAAAACTTTATGAGATTCTCCACTTGATCAACATCCAAGGTAGATTGATCCAGTGCCAGAGCCGCGCTCTGAAAAAAAATTCAGTCATTAAGACTGTCAAATCATATCATGGCATAAATACCATTATCTTTGTTTGTATTGCTCAAATTTTTACCACCAACTCTGGCAGTGGCATCTTCACTTTTGTCAGCATGATCTCTGTGTTGTTTGCCCTCCTCAACTCAATCTATTCACATAAATTATCAGATTAGATGAAACATGGCCATTTACAACGAGATCAAAGAAAGATGGGGGAAACTAGTACTTCCTCAAAACTTTGCACTCTAATATCTGATTATTCTAAAAGGGTTAAGATTACAACTTACCTAACTAAAGGGTAGCAATCATATGAGGTCAAAGAAAGACAAAAGGGAAACAGCTAGTACTTTGCACTAGAATATCTAGTTACTTTACAGAATAAAGAGTTAAAATTACAAGGCATCTAATTCAATGGCAGCAATCATGTTGCATCTTCGCTTTGTCTACTAATATTAACAACAAGCAAATGCTGCAACTAAAATCACCATTCCAAATCAAAGTAGACCGCTCACATGGTTTATGCTACAAGCAATTAAATCTATGCCACAAGACAGTTCACATAGTTTTGTGTAATTGCAAAGGTCACTCAGGGGATCATGGAAAAGCATTTGCCAATCTGCCATACTTTTAATATCTTTCAAAAGTTGTGTCTGACCTCAGTCACTAATACAAAGTGAAAAGGAAAATAATGTTAGCACTTACAAGGTGAACCTTTTCCGGCTTTGATCCAAGAGATTTTCTACGATCAGATTTGGAGCTGCCATCTGACTTTGGAACGGCTGCTGGAAACAGGCTCTCCAGTTCTGATAAATCAAACTCCGAAACACTGCAGAGAACAGCTTCACAACATTAAGAAGTCTAAAATAATTAAAAAGCATCACTAATATTTAGGTTATCATCATGGCATAGTGCTGTACAAGATTTTTAACAATTGCTTTGTCAAAATTTGATGCTACAATAAATCTACAAATCCTGGATTCAACCTTACAACAATCACACCATTGAAAATGACACACATATATCAATAATCATAATCAAAATGGCAGAAGAATTGTAATCAAAAGAACAGAAAATTTACCTCTGCGAATCATCATTTCGCTGCAATTCTTCCCAGAGACTACCTTGCAAAGCCCTTGTCACTTTGACCCAATGCAACGGCTTTAATGTTGATTTGCGTGCGCTGCAGCCCCAAAACCTGATCCTGAGAACGACAGCCCCACGCCTCTACCTAAGGAGTTTGATAATAAACTACTAGGATTGCCTGCTGGTGGTGGGGGCACGCCTGGTGCTCTAGGAGGAGCTGGTGCACGCCCACCTGGAGGGGGAGGTGGAGGATGGCCACCAAGCCTTCCTCCAGGGGCAGGTGGTGGTGGAGGTGCTCTCCCACCAACTCCAGGTGGAGGTGGGGGAGGTGGTGCTCCTGGACGTGGACCTGGAGGAGGTGGGGGAGGTGGCGCTCTTGAATGTGGACTTGCAGGAGGTGGGGGAGGTGGAGCACTTGGACGAGCACCTAGAGGAGGTGGGGGACCTGGAGGTGGAGGGCCAGGACGTGCACCAGGGGGTGGAGATGGGGGAGGCAGTGCTCCTAGATGTGTGCCTGAAGGTGGGGATGGGGGAGGTGGTGCACCAGAACGTATCATTGGTATTGGCGGCGGTGGAGGAGCACTAGAACATGTTGTTGGAGGTGGTGGTGGCGGAGGTGGTGGTGGAGCACCAGAACGTGTCGTTGGCATCGGGGGTGGCAGTGGGGCATTAGAACATGAGATTGGTGGCGGTGGTGGAGGCAGAGGTGGAGAGTTGGCGCTACCATTTAACCTTGGAGGAGGTGGTGGAGGTGGAGGTGGAGCATTTCCACCAACACCTAACCTTGGGTGTGGAGGTGGGGGAGGAGGGGGAGGGGCAAAGGTTCGTGTTTGTGCTACAAAAGACACAGGTGGAGCGGGAGGTTGAGGTATGTTTGACAAGCCTGTCGAAGATGGAGGAGGTGGTGGCGGTGGAGGTGGTGGGTGCTTGGTAGCTGACCCCCTGTGCATAGATAGAGAAATTGAAGAACCATAGGATGGAGGCGGTGGCGGTGGAGCTGGAGTAGTAGCTGTAGCTTGGATTCTTGACAGAGCTTGTGCACCTGATAACAAGGGTCGTTGTGGAGGGGATGCATCTTTCACAACATTGACTCTGTTGTCTGTATACATAGAACGAATAGCTAGCGCAGCTGGAGAACTGTCATATCTAGATGGAGGATGAGATGGCCTATCCACAGAGGTAGTCTCAGATTCCTTCTTGGGTGAGATCCATCTGTGTATTGTTTTTGGTTTGGCTGGCTCTGATTGTTCTTCCAGTTGTTCGTTATGCCCAAGCTTTGTTTCCAATAAGACTGGCTCAGGTGCATTACCTACTGGTATCTTCTCTAATACTGAGGACACAGCTTTATCAGGTGTTTGCCTTTGGGCATCGCTTATCCTTGAGCTCTTAGCCCTAGCTTCTATTTTACTTTGAGGAAGAGCTATGCCAATATCCCGTCTGCCATCAGCGGTTTTCATTTCTGCTGCTATTTCAGTGGCTGGTAACACAACAATACTACCCTGCAGACTAGTTTCCTTTGTAGGTATGGTATCTCCAAGGCCAGACTTCAATTTACCTTGCTCCAATCTTCTGTCAGCTGTATCAGCAGGATTGACCATTTCAACCTTGTGATTATAGTTATCTTGTGAGTCCATATTCTCAATTGCAGCTCTATCTATTTTACAACAAACACTCTCTTCATTGACAACATTTTTTACTTCCTGCATTAGGTTGCCATTATCAACTATAGTTTTCTCTTCATAGATCACTATCTCATTGTCCATGGTTACTGTGTTTTCAGTAATAATCTTGATGTCACCATTTTGCAGTCCATTTCGCATAGTTCTCAAGTGGGTATCCTCAGTACTAGCCAATGTTCCAGGATTACTGAAAGCAGTATAGTCCAAATCAGCGTATTTCGATATATTTGTGGACTCATCTGCCTGGCACTGAACCCCATCAATGCAACTAGGATCTATTGTGGTAACTAAAGTTTGCGCAATTACACCTTTCGTGTCCTCCTGACAGATGTATCCAAACTTGTGGCCCTCTGAATCTACAGAAGCAGCAACCACCTGTATGTCCTGCTCCTGCACAGCATTGCTCTCTTGGTCACTTATGTTGCTTAATTTAGACTTCTCAAGAACCTTACATGCCTGCTGGAAACCTCCTGGATTTTCCAAACTTGGGGCAGGCGCACTTGGCCCTTTGTCATTCATGCTACCTGAATTCTGGGAGATAACAATCTTCACATCCTCATCAGTCTGATGTTTCTCTAGGCTGCTCTTTTCTTCACTTGTCACCCCACCATCCAATTCTGCATTGCCATCATCTAATGAAATTCTACCACAATTGACTGAGCTTCTGGATCTCTTCTAGCATCATGCCAATCCTCCTCTGCTTCATAAAACTCCTCCCCGTATCTACGGAAGCAACATCAGTCTCATCACCATCATCACCTACCTCTTCTGCTGCAGCAGCAGGCTTGAAAGCATCAGGGTCCGAAACAGTACCTGGTTCAGAAATGAGGCTTTATTTTAGATTCTACTGTGCACAGGAGACAGATGGGAATAAATAGAAGAAAGGCATAGGAGCAGGTAAATTTACTACCTCTGCTCGGAAGTCCCTCGAACTGATTATTCACATTCCATGCAGCATCAATATCATCACGATTCAGTCCAAGGATGTTTGATTGAATGAATGCAGTGTTGAACATGACTCAAACATTGTTTCTCATGCTCTAAGTTATCACCAATATGGATGCACTCAAGAACCACATCTCCCTGAACACGGCAAAAGGCACTAATTTTTACCGAACTTCTGCCTGCATTGCAACCATCGGTCAGAGTAGAATTTGGATAATGGTAAATATCTCCGCAACTTAGGAGTAATCATTACCTGCCCATAACGCTGCAGATGTTTCTTGGTCTTTGGCAGCTCGAAAAGGACCTTTGCACTCTTGTTACCAGGACTTGAGTCTTGCCCATGCACACGCAAATATGGCCTACAACCCCCATCGGAATCAAACCTAGGAACAACATGGAGAACTACTGAATCGAATATTAGGGGTCGGCTAATAGGAGGCCATTCTGAACCACTTCCTTGTCTTGTTATATAGTGCAAATATCTCATATGTGAAGGCTGAGGATTCAACGGAAAGAATTGCTGTATAAAGTCTCTGCGAGCCTGCTTGTAAACCATCTCTAGTGTCTTCTGTTCACCGGTGTATGTTTTCCGATATAGAAGCAGTCCAGCCAACATGAATGCAAGCACTGGCCACCCCCCTCTTTCACAGTGCATCAAAAGCATGTTGTGCTGCCCTTCCACTGATAACCAATTTTCACATGATTTCAAGAAATGATGGATCATCTCAAGCTGAAGCAGTGGATATCCTTCGTATTGTTGTGGGTAGTCCATGACTGTCATGTCATACTCAGACAATATATCTGAAATCCGGCCCTCTTGTCCCCAGACCAGAAATTGGAGACCATGAATGATGCATCCGGAAAGTAGTCCTGCAGCTGTGCAACAATACCACTCAAGTAATCCCTGTATTCGTCCTCTTCCATGGCATCGGTCGAGAAGCAGCAATCGAACACTGAAAATGCAAGTTCATAGAAATTAGCCAAAATTCATAACCAGGCTAGTACAAAAAAAAATGCATCTAGCACTAGCAGGCTAGCAGCAGCCTAATTCCCACACAGCAAATGTCCTAAAATTCATATTTCCGATCAATTCAAGTATTTGATTCGCGTGATTTCAATCGATAAGTACGCCATTATAACTAACTAAGGTAGAGGCAAGCAACAATTGACGCTGAGGGCATAATGCAGGCAGGAACTAAGTGTTGCCGATTTAAGCCAAATGCAGTTAAATCCAAAGCTTCCTAAAGTGCAAACCTCCAACAACAACACCAAATTCATGGAAGGAAACAGATAAAGCCGAATTAAAGTCGAATGCAGCTAAATCTAAGGCTTCATACACACCTCCAAAGCCAGAACCACACCAAATGCATGACCCAAAACCCAACTCAAAATTTACTAAATCTAGCTGCCTATGCTTCCAAATGCGCTGAATTCCAGTTTAAATTAACCCCCAGAAAGCAACACTTTCCCAAAATCCAAACCCCAAACCGCACCAAAGTCAAAAATTCTCCTCGGTACAAGAGACTCCCTGCAAATCTCGCACCCCACCGGGCCAGCTCCAACCAGAGACGAGGGCATTATACCATAGACGCGCTCGGAGATCTCGAGCAGCCGATCCGGCGTCTTCTTCAGGAAGAACTTGCGGAAGAGCGCCATCCTTCTCCTCCGCCTCTCCGGCGCCCGCCGCGGCCGACGAGCTGCTGTGTCGCCTCACGCGGCCACCGATCGGCTCCGATCGGGGCGCCAAAGGCATGGGGGGCGCCCGCAGCCGGCGGCGAGCTGGGGGAGGGTGCGCCGCCGCGCGCCCCGGGGGATCTCGGGATCGGCAACGCCTACGGTTCCGCGGCGCGCGCGGGCAACCGGCAGCGAGGCGCGGTGGTGAGCGTGGGTGGTGGGAGGCGGTCGAGGCACCGTGGGATTGGGACTTCTTCTTCTACCTCTTCTCCTCGCGTTGTTTAAACTCTTCTATAATTTTTTTTCCCTTCCCTGCTGCCATTCCTTTCTCTTTCGCTACTGCTTCCCGAGTTTTTACTGCTACGAGTCACTCTCAGGGGTTTTTTCTACTCCTTTTTCCACTTTGTTTAATTCGCTTGTTCTTTTTTATTTTGACTGCTGCGGTGAATATTTCCGGGGAACCGTGACAGCGGTGAAGGCCGCGTGCTCGGCGACACTCGTGCGTCCACTTCGTGTCACTTCCCTTGGGGCCCACCACATGTGGGGTCAGGATGTCAGTGGAACGAGTACTGAAGTTGGCGTGCGGGGCGAGGAGAGTATTGGACCTCGGAGGCTGTGTCCGTACGGGCGTCTTCGGATTTTCTTTCCCTTTTTTTTTCACTTGCTGGCGACGGACCTCATCTGAGTGTTTAGCTGATTCTTTACTGCGACTCCCCTAAGTTCGCGGGAAATGAGCAGAGAGAATAGAAGAACGTTGGTGTGGTGAGATGTTGGACAAGGTTACTATTTTTGGGAGGATCATGTGGTGTTGGTCAATTTTTTACTACTGCCATTTGTACTGTGAGGGAATCTAAGCTCAGTGTATGTTTGTCCATGGCTGTAATCAGCTCAGAGGAATTTGTTAGGATGTTAACGGTTACATTTTCAGATGGGGGAGATGATAGTAACAGCTGTCTCCAGGATCAATTTGGATTTCGGTTGCTTCTGTTCTTAATTATTATGCATTCGTAAAAGAACAGGAGCAGTAGCATTTTGTTACACGGTGACATGTTCTACTAAGATGAAGGAATGGTTTTCTCCTTGGACTATATTTCAAGATTTCTGGGGATTTTATAAGCTAGTAAGCTACTAAAAGGAAAACACAAATCATATATTCGTGAGGAAGAAGCGATTAAGCATGCCAATAATTTGGGCATATGAGGCGTACTGAGGTGCATTTTCATTAATAAAATAAAACTTTTGATGTTTGAAAAGGCATTGCAGTATAACACTACTATAATTAAGATGTGGCCACCAACAGCCAACAATATTAGAACAAGAACCAGTGACCCTAATATCGTCGCCTCCCTTTTGAACTCATGTGTATCAACAAACTGTTAAAGAACAGTGAAAAGTGACGTTGTTCCCTAATCCGCTCATAGATAACATTAACGTTTGGTTTCAAAAAAATGGATACTCCATAATATTAACATGCGTATTAGTATCTTACATTATGGATTATGTTAGATACATAGGAGGTTAGCTAGGTAGTAAAAATGGTAATATTTGAATCGTGTTAAACTAGCACCAACTGCTCAAAGTGGTGCACGTGCACCCCATCAGTGAATAATGAATGGTTCATCACTTGCATGAAGGATTTTTCAGATCGAAGGGCGCAACTAAAAGGAACGGTTAATAGCTTCCCACAATGCATTTGCAAAGTACTTTTATCTGTGCTTCCCAATAATTAAATGGGCCCAGAAACAAAATTACCAACAATCGAAGGGGACCAGCCCACAGAGATCTGCCCTACCAAAACCGAACGGCATGGATCACCCACAACGCAAAACGGACGGTTCTCCTGGCCTAGCCGCATAGAGGAAGCCATGCGGAGAGCAAGGGGACAAGGGGTAGTGGATGGCCGGGAGGACACGTGGAGGCGACGGGAAAAGGACCGAACGCCGGACGTGGGGAAAAAAGCGGACGGGAGGTGACTCAAAACGGAAAAAGTGGGCGCGGTTAATTTTACCACGCGGCGGGCGTCACTCACCGCGCGGCGACGTGGGTAGGCGGGCGGGCAGAAGACGGCGACAGCCAAAGCTTGACGGGAGCTTGGGGACGGCAACGGCCGATCCAACGTCTTGGATGCGTCCGGGATGGCGACGCGTTTGTAGGTGTAGTGTTTGTGTCTTTGAAACGCCACGGGGCTGTGGATAGCTAGTAGCTAGTGTGTCGAGGTTGATCGGATGGGATTGGGATCTGAGATATTTCTCCTTTTCGCGTTTCCCAAATGCTGCGAAAACGAATGTGAGTGCAAAGATGAATTTGAGTTGTCCTTTAAAAATGAATGGGTTTTAGGGTGGTTTGGATCTCCTAGATTATGACGACTAGCTCCTGTAGAAATCGGCGAAGAAATGAGCGAGTTCAAGAATGAAATTGAGTTATCTTAATAAAGACATGGATCTTCATGTTGAAGGTAATTTCTTTCGAATTATCGGATTGAGAAGATGATATGTTATATTTGATTACCATTTTAAGTATTTTCAATTATCATTTTAATTTTTCAAGAATTGCAAGTTACGAGAAGGAAATTGCTACATTTAAAATGGAGCCTATAGCCTCTTTGCGCATATATGAGTGCGATTTAGTAGAAAAAACGCGCCTACACTCTACGATTCTAGACATGTACCACGGATGCACTAGCGCATGTGTGCAATGACGTGTACGCAATACCAGTGCTGGCGACTACGTTTCCGAGGACAATAGATTGCATGAACAGGGATCTCCATCATGGGCGAGCTCTGCTGTGTGGCATCCCTGCCGCAGCCCATCATCATGACTCACGGAGAACATATTTAGTGCCATGGAGAGGACCTTTGTTCTACCATGGTCCAACTCCATCTCGTCCATCAAACTGAAATGTAGGATAGGATCGAACATGGCCACCAACCACGCCCATTTTGCGTAACAAACCCCAACAAGATTATTAGAAGGAAATGTCCATCTCCTTCCCCGATCCCCACCTCGCCCTTGTATTTCGTGGCATCCATTTCAAATTGGATCTAGGTTAAGGAATTACCAATGATCTGCTTCTCGATAGAGTTTCTCGCCTAAGTCGCTCCACAGAAGAAGATGTTCCAAGCAGCAGCCTAGCTCCATACAAACAAGGGCAAGATCTACTCACAAGCCACAAGCAACACACACCAAAACTCTAGGAGCCGCAATGACGGCCGCTTACATTTCCACTATTGTGGATTGAAGTCATGGTCACCAACAAGACCACTAGGAGGTAGCGAAAGGCCTCCTTCCTACAATTTGTTTGTTTGCCCTATTTGCTCTAGTTTTTTGAATTTGCAGCTTGTTCAACATGTTCTTGTACTTTGATGTTCCAATTTGTTTTGCTGGATTTATGTGACATTCTTTCTTAGTACTAGATTTATTTGCCTCTATGCACCCATTTTGTATGATGATTGAACAAATCGGGCGACCTCATATTTGCCATCATCTCTTCTTTTGAATCTGATCATGGCCTCACAACCACACCTACTAAGCTTCACATTCCTTGTATGCTTCTTGACTTGAGCAATCACATCTACTTCCACACCACAAAGATCATCGCTACTTTTGTGTCAGGTCGACTTTCAATCGAGAACCCAATGTTGTGAGCATAAGCTTTGTAGAACTCCAAACTTGAACCATTCATTTACCTTAGAAAGACACATAAGTGTTTCTAAATTTCATATGTAGCTACCAGACATGTTTCCAGATAGAACAATGCAACATAAGTGATCCAATGCATGAGAACTTTTCAACGCATAAATTGTCTACTGCGATGACACTATAAATCAATAACACCCTACACGAACAAGTGGACTTTACCTACTGCAGCTACATTTAGGATAGCTGTTCAAAATTATCCTGTTACATGACTCCAAATTCCAACATGTAGAACCAATACTAATTTGGCGCATGTTGAGAACATTGGCACGAGTTGGGACGCCAATTCCAACATATGTTGGATTCAAATTGCAAGAAGAAGTTAGTAGAAGGAAGGAGTAAGGAATTACAAGTACACATCACTTGAACAAATTGGAAGAGCATATCAATCGGGAACAAATTGCAAAACATGCCATCGAAAATAATTCGTAACAAATTGCAACAATAAGTCAACAGGAGGAATCGAGAAACCTCACCCTTGGTGCTTGTCTCCTTGGCGCGACATCGCACCCTCAAGCTCCAAATCACTACCGCTCCGCCTAGATGCAAGACAAATGATGGCGCAGCTACTAGATGGATAATTGATACATATTCCTGCTGCAAGAATGCCGCCGCATTGCAGCCTTCCAAACATGTGGTGTCCTACGAGGAAACCCTAGCTCGTGTTTGAACTTTAAGACAGGGAAGAGAGGGACAGGATTCGGGGGCAATGAGGTGGACTGGTTGGCACTAATCTGAAATGTTCCAAGGTTTCTTTTGAAAATGTACCGAAAGTGTTGGCTACAATCGATCGTATCTAGGATGGCAATGGTGCGCGGTGGACACGGGTAGCGCCACCCATACTTATGTCCGCCACCAAAATCTCCCCATAGGCATACCCACGAAGGGTGGCGCGAAGAACCTCACTCATACTGTCGCTGTGGTATACCTATGTGCTCACCGCCACTTCATGCAATCAATATCTCGTCATAAAGACAATAAACATAATAAAATACAAGGAGTAGTTCAACAAAGGTTGGTTACTACTTTCCGAGTTGGCATATGAGAAACATGTAATATAGCTCATAGAAATGAGAGCTCAACACAAATTACAAGCAACAATTGGGATTTAGGATAGGAATGGAAGAAAAATGAACTTGGTGGCAAGAAATCGTGAGTGAGAGGAGTAGACCATGGGATGCCTCTAGGATTTCTCAAGCATGGCTCACTTGTCGCTGCTTATTGTCGAGTAATCAGTAGAACTGCATGGGTGAATCTCCCCATTCTCGCACTGCTGCTCGTCGGGCAAAGATTTACCCCGTGAACATACCCGAGGGCAATAAAGGAGGAACATAACCATCCCTATTAGGTTTTTACCCACGAGTTCACGGTGTAATAGGCAAAATTGCCATCCCTAATCGTATCCACCATTTCGATCTTATGGTAAGACATGCTCGACCATGGTAGGTCAAAAGACCTCCGTAGCTCTAAATATGCACTCGACTCACGGCGCTTTTCTAGCTGTCCAACATGTTTTTTTGCAAATCTAACTCTTTTCGAATAAATTTATAAAACATCCACCTCTTCGACCATGAAAGATGTGTCATTTATCAAGCCCTGCACTACAAGAAGGCATTGAAGGTTCCCATTAAATAAGTTAATTAATTGATCAATTAATTAACCATTTAATTAATCACTTTACTTAATTAACACTCTTAATTAATCATCTTGCCTAGCCTCATCGAGCTAGGAATGCTCGCAAGCATCGCGCCAATCTCCGATGCGTGATACCGGGCCACCATGCTTGTCATGGTATGGGAGCGTGACACATGATATGTGTTGATCCTCGCTTTTTACAAATGTGAATAGGATGGTAATGGGCCCCATTCCTTGTTCCCTGCCAGGGAATTCCCCTATTAGGGGGTAGGGATGGGGTAGTTGCCCCACGGGATTCCTAATGAGGAAATTTTGTCCCCATCTGGGGAAGCAGGTGTGGGGGCGTTCTATCACTCTCTATCTCTGTTACCCGCATAGGCCCTGGTATGTCTATGACAGATGAGTCTATACTCTATAGTATATATAATATAAGTCATTGACTCATTGTAGATAATTTTTCTTGATATTATTTGTACAAATTAATTAATTCATGACTGCATCATCAATTTATAAATCATCTTGTTGTTTCATTTTTTTATTTTATATCATATTATCAGGTGTGGCTTCCCACGGAGACCCGATAGCTTGACGGGATCGGGGAAGAGGGCAAAGTAGCCCACGATTCCTAGGTGGCCAGGGAACGGGGGATTTCCCTCTTCTCGGGATGGGGACGTTCCACCTCCCGTTGACATCCTAGTTCAGAACTAGACTAGTTTTACAAATTGTTCAAGACCCTGATTTGAAAAAAAGAGTGTGTAAGAGCAACTCCAAAAGGCTCGCTATATTTGGTGATTCTCTCTATATTTTGCCAAGTCATAGCCAAAATCAATCTCCAATAGAGTCATCATCGCCCTCCCCAATTTAGCGAGCGAAGAGAGACTCGCTATATTTGGCGATCCTCTCCGCCGCTATCCGGGCGCTGGCGCAACCACTCCTTCCATTCGCGTGACCGCAAGGACTGCCCTCCCCTCCTCTTCTCGCCACACGCACACCAACAATCGCGGCGGGTGCGACCTCCGCCGCCTCTCTCGGTGGGAGGGCTTCATAAGGGGAATCGCGACAAAGAAGAACAAATACCACCACCATCACCTCCACTTGCTCTCCCTCCCGATCCCGCCCCAAGCTCCACCCCACTTCTCCATTTCTCCTCCTCGAGAAGTCTAGCTCTACGCCAATGACTCAATGGTCAACAACATGAAATGATCTCTTCTCCCCATCACGCTAAGAGCAAGCTTGTTTATTGTTGGAACTAGGTTCTTGATCCAATCTTTGCGAATCGGATATCTTACCACCACAAGATTCGCCCTTCTTGGCGCCTCCCGCGTCACCTCTTCAAACCGGAGGGGTTCTTGGGAATTGCGTTGTCGCGGCCTCTGCCAGCTGCTCGCGTCGCGCCCCTAGTCGAGCCGACGACCTCCCATCCACCTAAATTAGCCGCACTTTAGCAAGGAAGGTAAGGCAACTCCCCTCCGCAGATCTATATGCGAATGTCGATCTCATCAATCAGGAATGGATTGCTGCTTGAATCTTCACCACTATCCCCACTAGCCAGCTGAGATGCGATTGCGAGTTGATCATGTAAGGGAACCAGCTGAGATGCGACCACCATTCAACCACCATTATAAACTTAAGTACAGTTGTAGATACTATTCTTTGCTATGTTAATTAGTTACTGAAAGATATGATGAATTCTAATTTATGTAAGCTAAATCGAAATAGTCCAAATTAAGTAATTCTTGTTTTGTGTTTTTTGTCCACTGTAATGCATATAGATGGATAAAGATTCGAAGAAAGTCAGTGAAATGCATGCTTGGACAATTAATCGAATAGAGGAAATCACATGTGATATTAAGAATATAGTGAACGATATTTTTTTCTCCTTGCTCATGCTTAAGCGTGATTGAACTGAACTGACTCCTACTTGAGATCGAACAAATTGCTCGCCTCCTTGACGAACTTGCAATACAATCAAAAGACTTAGTGCGAACAGATGGCGTTGATCCTCCTGAAGAAGAAGACACTTTATTGAGCATAGACGAGCATTTGCGCCCATACAGCCACGAGACCGATGATTCCGATAAACGTGATGACCATCACTTTAGAGAGGATGAAAGTATCGACTCAGAGTGACTAGTGTTAGTCTAGTCTTTGTATTATGTACATTAAGACTTATGAAAACTTTATGTATTTCTATGTTGTTATGCAAATTTGGTTAATAAAATTTTGATGTCCACAGAAGATACAATATGGATGGCTTCTACGCTAGTCTGTTGAGTGAGGAGGGAAGTGACATACCTTGGGATGAAAGCCCAATTGGGGAGCAATATTCTCCAATTGACCATTCTAGTCCCCAACCGAGAGCTCACAAATAAAAGATCAAAAAAATTCTCAAAGAGATAAGATAATATGTTGGTGTCAGCATGGCTCAATGTTAGTTTGGACACAATGCAAGGGGCCCAACAAAAATATAGCCGTTAGAATTTACCCGTTCAAAAATAACTGCTATAATGTGCCCGTATAATAAATTTCAATATTTTAAATTCCCGATTTAAATGTAGCCGTCAATTTACCTGCTCAAAATAACCATTACAATGTGGCTATTATAATAAATTTCAATTTTTAAATTCTCGCATTCAAATATAGCCGCTTGAATTTACTCGGTTAAAAACAATCATATCATTATGACGGTTATAGAATATGATTAGAATATAGGAGAGAGAAATGGAGAGTGTGATATACAGAGTGTTGTTGGAGAGGAGGAGATATGGAGAGATATATTTTGAAGAGCTCTCCAAATGTGACTTTAGAGAGTGGATTTTGGAGAGCCCTTTTGGAGTTGCTCTAACTCGCCAAAAATGAAAGATTCATCACGACCCACGCCATAGCAAAAGTATGGAAACATCAAGACACGCCCCCATCTTGTCACATAATCACCTCCCATCACATCGCATCCCATAAAAGCAAGTGGCACGCTCATCATTGTGCAATCAATCCAATTTCTCCTAATCATTCGCGAATTAACCAAAGAAAAGATTAAACTTGTCTCCACGAGACTTTCTCGTCTCGAACTAAATGAGCTTAGTCTCTTTACACTTTAATTAATCTCTGCATAACTTCGGTTTGTACTACTAACACTCTTGCTTCCTCGTCACTCCTACTACTCTACTTGCCATGTTTCAACTAACGGTTAATGGTGGCAAGAGCCAATAAAGGGTTAATTATTGGCTCATTAGCACCTAGGAGTGCAAAACTCGCTGTATCGTAAACCATTAATGCCCCTTTTTAATTGCTCCTGACTTGTGAGAAAGGTGAACAATGAGCATGAATAATCTAATGCATGGATCTCCTCAAACCCTTATTTCTTTATGTATCCAATAGGGTCTTCGAGTTCTCTACCATAGGGGTGTACTGCTCACCATGAATGAGTCACGATTAAGAGTAGTATGCTGGCCCATGTGAGCAACGATCAATCAAATAGGGCACCTCATGAGCCATGAGGTTAGTGTTACCGGGCGTCGGCTCATACCATGTTGTATTGTTGTGTACTATAAGGATACGACTGTATGTTGACAAATTAGTCTAACAAAGGAGTACTGCACGCATATGGATGCTTATAAAACGAACATATGCATAGTTTGGTGACATGGTGTACAAGCAACCGTGATAGCCTGCCAACGAAATAGTGGCAACGATTTACAGGGTCACAGGGGAGCCCCACATTGCCTTTCTAGAAGTGTCAGAGACAGCGATTATTGCTGCTGACCCACCTGTTAGTCACTATTCCTACACTCCTACCTCCTGCTAATCACATATAGAATGGATTGACTACAATCATACCATCTCGAACAATTTTTATTATTTAATATTATTTAATTTACTTTTATTAATAACCTTCTTCTCAACTTATGTTCAAATCTGACTCTTTTGATCATACCAACATTCGTGACGTGGCAAACAACACTGTCACATTGTAACAACCCTGATTTCGACTAGGTTTAGTCACGCTACTGGCTATAAAATTCTTTTTTCGCCTAGGCTTAGCCACGCTGCTGGCTAGGTCACATGTCTAGGGAGCAGTGTTGATCGAGCTACAATACTGGCGAAAACTCTATTATACTAAGTCGATGGTTTTTCTTGCATTTCATTGTAGCCGCTCATTATCCACATATTTTTGTCTCACAAAACAGAATGAAATATTCTCAAATTATTATAAGCTAAATGGCTTACAAGTTCTCAAGTTTTACCAAAATACCATGGAGTGATTTTACCATTTTAACCCCAAAACGTTAGGTGTCCCACTTAGGTGGCATATGCATGTCATGAGGTGATAAGGAGAGAGAGTTTACCATCATTTTCTAAAGTAAAATATTTCAATGGCTACTTGGTAATTTATCATGTGAATCCATCTTTCTTGCAAACCCTAGTGGCATGGCCGCATAGGTGGGGATCACCAAGGCAGTAGAAGGCAAGGAACAAGAAAGAGGAGATGGGTAAAAACTCAAGCATTCATCATATAGTCATCATCCAATTAGTTCTTCCCTATAGACCTCATCCTTCTCTACTCCTTTTTATGCAAGTATTCAATAGATGTTGCAGATTTAGAGGAGCCAAGGAAGAGTTGACTGGGAACACAAGGGAACCAAGAAACCTCAAAGCTTCATATTTTGAATTTTTGGCCAGATTAAGGTAGGGATATCTTAGTATATCGTCATGATGTTCTTGATGCATATTCATGCATTTAAATGTTGTATGATGAATGTGTTCTTGAAATACTTAATCTATATATATGTTGCCATGGAAACTAGTATGCATAGGTTATATGTGTGTCTTGCTCTCAGATTCTTAATCATCATTGAGCTAGATGAAGGTCCTTATGTAGTTCATGTTCCTATACAGAGTTGTCTTAGTTCTTTAGCAAAAATCTGATCATTTCAACCTGAAAATGATTAGCATGTGTAGGTCTTTATTCTCAGTTTCTTACTACGGTACTTTATGTCTAACTATTGTATATAAGAACATAGACATACTAGAATATATGACAAATAGGTAGTAAGGCTCAGTTTATTATTTTTATACATTATTACTATGCTAGTTAACATAATCCATACTACTTATTGCTCATTTAAATCAAGTCTTATGGTATGAAATTAAGGACATCATTGTGATAGTGTGAGTTATTGCCAAGAATCATGTATAGATGTGTTTTAAGTAAATTTGAACATTAATAGTATGAATAGGAGTATCACTACTATATGTTCAGATTAATAACCAAGCAAAGACCATGTTTAATCCTTGAGACCTTCAAGCCAAATCATACTAGACCATTTCTAAATTGTGTGGCTAGTATCATTATATGACTTTTTCTCGTCATTCGATGTTTGTAGAGTTGATTAGTATAGCCACCTATTCAATTAAACTCTATCTCCTAATATGAAAATGGTGCAGTTAGCATGTTAATCAGGATAAACAACCAAGAACCCAAAATCTGCAATATCTCAAACTTACATAGAATCCATACTATAAGTACTAGAAAATAGTAGTTACACAATGGCTAACTCTTATTCAAGTTCAAGCAAAATACTAGCATGCATAGGATTTATGTTCATGGCTATTGTTCTTCCAATTGAAAGGCCATATGGATCATATTCTTTAAGTACCATGCATGGTCATGATGTCGTTAGAGACATGATTAAGTGATATACATGGATCACATGGTTGATTGACTGCACTAAGGATAATGTCATGCTAGTGTGACTCTTGATGAAATAAACAGGCAACACTGAGGACAACATATACCATTGATCATAGGTCTCGACGCATCAACTCCTGATGCTGGACAACAATGCGACAAGTGATTAGGTTTTCATTCTTCCACTACTATGTTAATGTAAAGTACATCACACTAGCTCTAAGTTTATCAAGGAAAACCAGACAAAATTGTTATCAAGGACATCATGTAAGTAGTGTAATTAAAGGTGCTAACTACTTAGCAAGATTATCTAAAAGTAACTGATAACAAATAGAATCGAAAATTAACTAATGCGAAAAATAACCCATATAACATATACCTGACTAATAGGTGTTCAATATGATCAAAGATCATGACTTGCCTTACAACTTGTACTCGGTGTTCACTCCATATGCTTCAGGATCGCCACCTCCAGTTCTAGTAGCTCCGGTGACTCCTTCTCCGTAATGTAGCATACACACATGAGGAAAAACAAATAATCCTACCGTAGCATCTACAAAATTGCAATTAAAGACAGCAAAAGAACAATAATGCCGATATCCTATCAAGAGAGAAAACTAATGAAGAATTGGCTTCAAAAGCTTGTAATTGGGAAGGGTGGTGAAAAGTAGCATTTGATGCATGTACAATAGTCTAAGGCAAGTCTCATCAGAGAGAACCGATGCTAAACCTCTAAGAACCGATCTAGAATCTAGTGAATCAAGGCTAAAATAATCTAAAACAACATTAAATCGGAAAACTGCTTGGTTCAAGTCCGCTCTGCCTAGTTCGATTTGGACTAAAGTGGTTTGGGTCAAGATAGCAAAGATAGCCAATTCATTCACGAGTGCACAATACCAACTCTAGATGTGCATCCTCCTCCACGAGACAGAGACAAAAGGGAGCTTGGTGGTGAATCCATTTTTTGGTGGTGCTCAAGGACGAGGAGGTTGGTGGTGGTCGGAACGAGTGGAGAAAGGGTTGCAGTTGCAAAAAAAAAGGGCACATCGGCGATGAAATCCGCAATATATTGACTAGCTAAGGAGAGCATGAGCATGGCATGGGTATAGGAAAGCTCTAGGCGACAGTTTGGTCAAGGGCGCTGCGAGGAAGGCTACTATTGGTAGTGGTCATAGCGAGCCGGCTAGCACTTGGTGGTAGCGGTCTATGGTGGAGGGGACTGAAAAAGATGGTAGGGCTCGGCTTCGCCATGGTGAGACACACCTTGTGATGCGAAAGGCCTAGCGAGAGGATGACGGAGGCGGCGGATCAACGGTGGCGGTGATGTGGTTAGCAGTTGGACAAGCAACGACGGTGACTCTAGTGATTTCCTAATGTTGTGTTCGACACGCACAAGCATGAGGTGGCATGCAATGATGGACAACATGACGTGGTGTACATATAAGGTGATGACGGTGATGCTTGAGCTATGAGAGGTGAGGTGATGGTGCATGACCAATAAGGTGGCACCGATTGAGTGAGGTGAGCGGCTACGGCTTACTACGCGGCATGCGAACGGGGACGCAGTGGGATGGGCTAACTTGGCGTGCTAGCTCAATTCGCTTGGCCTAGCTGGAGTAGGATGTGGCCTCGTAAAAGAAAGGGATGAAGATGGCCGTGGGTCAAGTTAGAACCACCAAGAAAGAAGGGAAAGTTTTGAGGAGTTTGGAGGATTTTAAATTTAAATTGGGGATTTTGATTGAGATGAGGCTCTCGATAAGAGGAAAGTAGACAAAAGCCACCAAAACTAAAGAAAACACGACGAGCAACTCGAACACACTTATAAATTTTTTCACACAAATTTGGAATTTTGGGTCATCACATGCTTAACCACGCTGGATTGACTGTGTGGTGTGTATTTATCATGTCACGAAAAAGGGTTTGATTTGGAAATAAAATTAAAGATAGGTTATTCCTAAAATATCTTTTAAAAGAATTATCTAATAAAGAAATCTCTCATCTCCCGTAGATTAGAGAAACAAGAAGTAGAAATGATAGCTTGCATCAATGGTGGACCCTAGAACGAAATAGAGGGCTCATAGGTTAAGTTAGTGGTTGACGAAGAACTAGCACTAACCCCGTAAGTTGATCCTAAAATTCTATGAATTGCGTCAAAGAAATACAAAGATCAACAAAACAATTGTTGGCAAGTCCTTGCAATCTTGCGCACCTTTAGATCCCGCATGTACGTCTTCTCTTGAGCCGATGCCATGATGTTTTTCTATATTCAAGTAGCTAGCCTTACAAATGTGATATAGATGTTAATTATGTCAATATGTATTTCATTAGACAACTTAAGGATGTGATACTTAAGAATTTGAGGATAGCTAACAAAGAAAGCACACGCTAGCATACTTTAATATTAAATTACAACAAAATAGCATCAACCAAAACAAAAATCACATTAATTGATAATACAACGAGTAAATAATGATACAACATGAAAACTGGTGGTCCGCCGCAAGCGAGACCCACCCACCTTAGCCCACCTTGGGTCCGCTCGCTATGATCAAATAAATCGAGGAAGTAAGGAGCCCGCTCACCGCATTTCCATGCAGACGGAGCAGAGCAGTGCGGATCGCAGGCGTGTCCCGCCGCCACACGCCTTAGGCCATCACATTCACACCGCCCATATGCGTATGCACGCCGCGGCGCGATGGCTGCTGCGTGGGTGCAAGAGGGGAGGGAGCGCGGCCCAGCCTTTTTCGAGCTCCCGTTATGCTAGGCACTGCCACCGGTTGAGCCACGAGGGAGCAGCGCGCCAGGCAGACGCGCAGACCGGACATCGCGAGCCGGCACATGCCGATGCCGACCGGCATCCTCCGCTTTTCTCGCTGCTTGGCGACAACCGAATATTAGCCTACTATGGTCCGGAGCTCTCGGTCCTTAGCTTTTGTAGTCTGCTCAGAACATTTTTATATATAAATATGGTTTTTCTAAATAGATTTACAAAAACGGCACACTCTCTAATCGTGAAAGGTGCCGCGTTCGAGGAACTTGATAGCTTTTTGGGCAGCTACCGAGCACGAAAAAGTCGATAGAGCTGCTACCAAGCATCGAGAGCTAGCGCACGAGCTCCTTCCAAGGTGAGGGAGTGTGGTAGCGAGGTGGGCCTGGCACTACTGCCGTGATCAGAGAACTACTGAGCTTCCTTAACACTTGTAATCTGACACGCCTTCTACGGTTGAAGAGTGAACTATTTTACAAATTTATTTAGAAAAAGAACAGATTTAAAAGAAAAAGGTTATGGCCAGGCTGAAAAAGCAAAGGCTTCTGGAGCTCCTGCCCGGCCACTGGAGACACATACATGTACGTACTTGCTCAGGATCAACGCCATTATTATTTTTCTCATTGCGATGTAGGACGTTCTTTTTTTATTGGTTAGGACATGGGGAGGTGATACCGAATCGGCCTCCTTTACTAGTCCCTTGATCGATTGGTTTACTTAGTAAAGCGTCGGTTTTGTTAGGTTTGTTTAGTTCTGATAGAAGGTGCCCAGTTCATCTGTCTAGTTGCGACTGCGAGGACAGCAAGTTCGCAGACACTGACAGTCGCTCCCCACCTAAAAGCGCCCATCCCTTCCTGTTTCTCTACGGCGGCCGGTATGCATGCATGGCCCGTACTCGTGTCGTACGCCAGACGGCCACACCCACCACTCCGGAGTCCAGACACCAGCCACGGCCGGCAGCCCGGCACCCCGTTGCTAATTCACTTCACTACCCACCAAGACAACCTGGGCCTTATGGACTGCCAGCCGGTCAGGCCGACGCCACACCTCCCGGCGGCACACGATGACCCATCCCTCGTCCGCGGCGGCCGATCACTCGGTGCTGCGCTCCCGCCCGGACCGCGTCATCAACTTGAGGCAATCGCGTCGCGCGCCTGCCGCCCATCCGCACCATGTCACCAGCCTAGGCTGCCATCCGCGCCTTCATGGATGGGCCTCGAGGGCAAGCAGGAGACCACCACGGCCTGTGTTCCCGTTGGCTCGGACGCGCGCACCACAACTTTTCGATACGCCATCACGGCGGCGCTGCACCCGCTGCATGCTTCCTTCCAGCGTGGTATGGCAATGCTGGTGCTGCTGTTCCCAGGCGAGACAACCACCGTTGCATACTGAACCGACAGGCTCAGCTTCAGGCTCGCAACATCAGACGGATTTAATGCTGGAAGTTTTATTCATTAGCTAGACTGGTTTGATCGGAAGAGCGAGAGATACAGGAGAGCAACAAAGAGGATAATACGACTTCGATTTTACTTTCTATAGAGGCTTTACAAGAGTCGCACCATAGCGAGGTTCCTTAACAGTGTTTATCTGTTCAGCTACACATTAAGGTAAGCTGGTTCATGTCAGTCACCACCATGGACGTTGCACCAACGTCCAAGTTCCAGCAGGTTCTCTTCAAAGTTCAGGTTTGCAGTACCAGGAAGCTAAACTCGACAAGAAATACAGCGACATAATGCATTGCTTTCTTCGTATAATTCATTAATCCGAGCGGTTCGATCATCACTAGCGAGAGAAACATTAGACCAGTAAGAGAATAATAAGTCCTCGATTTTACTTTTTACAGAGGCTGGCTTTACAAGAATCATCGCACGCACCATGGTGCGGTGGTTATTGGTTCAACTACACAAATGGCTGCTTGGTCCAACTCAACGATTGCTCGAATCAACCACACTCGTCAGCTGTTATTCCTAGTCGCAATAAGGGTAGAGAACAATAAAGGATATGGCATAAGCGTCGTCTTCGGGGAATCTATAATAACGCCAATTAAGTTGTTTTTATCTAGTAGAAGCACAGTTTCTTGATTTTGCTGTGAGCTGGGAATCGTAATGTTTCCAGATTTCCAGTAGGGTCTTCAAATCAACAATGTTATCGTCAAAAGCAGTGAAGGCCAACATGCCACTTCCCGATTCTGACAGTAGACTCATCTGACATGTCTCTTTCGCGATGTACCTTCTGTGCCGCTCCTCCAATGAAAAAAAAATTATCAAGATTTTCCTCTCACTTTTCTTGCTTTCGTCCTGTTACCATATAAACAGGCAATCACCAGATGTAATTCATACTAGATAATCAGAGCAAGAAACAGAAGCAATAGGGTATCTCAGTTTTTCATCCTTGGAACTAGTATCTTTCCTCCAATTTATGCATCTAATTATAATGTTGGGAGTCTACATGATAGAACTACAAACACTGGTCATATGAACATAAAAGCATTTCAAAACTTCACATTTGCATGAATTCCTGAGAGATCAAATTCTCGAACTATTTCCCTCACATAGCTAGAGTATTCCATACCAGCTAGTGATCGTTATGCCAGCAAGAATAGCACCTGAGGTATCTGTTATCACAGCCATTTTGGATATGCATTGCTATCTTGCAAAGATAAATGACTTTGTATTAAATAGAGTAGACTCCTGTAACTTGTTAGTATAATTTATTGATATTCCAATAAATGCCAAATCCACACAGACTATATTTCCAAGAAAGAGCATGAAAAAAGATTAAAGCAAAGAAAGAAAATGTAGTATATTTTCTCAGGTTTGCCGAAATCATGCATAAATGCAAAAAAAAAGTATCTATTGGATTCTGAAACAAAATTACCTATCCTGAACCACGATTTTCGAACTACTTGCCGGATGTGGCGCTCATGCTTCTCTAACAGTTCATCAATCTTGTGTGACTGAGACAATAAGGGCCTGAATATTCAACCTCTCTCCTTGATCATGGTCACCCTGAAGTTTCAAACAGCACATTATTTACTACTTTGTTAATATGAAAGAAGCAGAAACTATCAAATAAATGAATACCTCACCTTGATGCTATTTTTTGATGAGAGAGTATCACCAAGGTATATTGCATTCGAAAAATTCTGAGAGTGGTAAGTGTCACAAGAATCAAATGAATCTGGGCGTTCTAACTGTGACCACTTCTTCAGAACTGCGCGCTTTGCAACATCATGAGGCTCTCGGACTTTGGAGTTGACACGTGCTATGTGTATATCTCTGTTAGGTTGTTCCTTCAAGCCAATGTTCTCTTTAGCTTGCAACTTATTGTCCTGATCTACCTCAGCAGTAAATTGGCCTCTTGAATTAGATCGGTTCCGTGATCTACCAAAAGTGCGATCCTCTTGTTTTTTGGCCCATGCAAAGCCACTAGATGAAGAAACAACCAAGGGTCCAGAGAAAGGGATTTCCTCCAGTGAATCATTCTTAACATGTCGAGCCCTTTCTTCAACTTGGGCCACTGACGCTGGTTGTATGTCTGCAAATAGCCTAGCATCACCACTTAACTTTGTATGATCCTGTATTACACCATCCTTTGTCCCATTTGGTTTAGTTTTGGACTCCTAAAGCAAGATAGGAAAGCAGAAGAGATTTTATGAAATGATATCTTATTATCATCAACTTAAAAATCTTCAAACCACTGGCCAAATTGGTCTGCTGTTAACATTTAGTGAAGGCATCCAGTCATAGAAAAAACGAATACCTCTGTGTTATCGGTTTGCTTATTGACTACACTTTGTTCTCTTGCTGCTCTGCTGAGCCTTGATGACTTCCTTGATACTTCTAGTCCACGCCCTCTGCTGGCCTTTCTTCTGGAAAAAAACAGAAAAATAAGGCTGTTATTGACTGTGGCAGTGTTCAAACAAAACCACACTTTTTGTTCAACTTCCAGTTATCACTTCGTACTGATAACAACTTAATCTGGTAACAACTTAATATATAGTAGTATTGGGAGGCTCCTCTCCAAATATGGTGATTTTCAACTTTTGAAACATATATCCTTTAGAAGCAATAAGAACTAGTACTTGAATTAAGATATTCTAATTTTCTAACTTCTTTTACTGTAAAAAATGATTCCACATTTAACAGACCCCACCTGTGTGAATCTTCTCGTAACTTTGCATCCATCTCCTTGTTGGGTGGATATTTAGGCAAGCTTGAAGGTTCACATGCATAAGGTTTTGTCTTGAAAACTGTTTCGTACACAAAACAAAAATAAATCAGGCATTTTTGGAGCAATTTGATTCAACGTCCTACTCTTACAAAATTTAAAATAGGGACAAACAAAATAAATTTTGCAACAAGGATTCTAGAAATGACAATGCTTCATTAAAAAGTTGTCTGTAGAAATATAAGGCATTGCCCCCCCAAAAAAAAGAACGAAGGAAAGAAGAACTGCAGCATGAGAAGGAAATCAGTTGGAAAAGAATGGTGATGGACAAATATCCGATCGGCCCCCTACAGCATTGGTTGTCTGTTGCCAGGCCTGTGCAACTACACTCCTTGTGAATTGTTGGTAAGGCCATCATGGACTTATTGGCCATATGCTAATACCATGTACAAAGACGGAAGAGGCAAGCTAAATGCAATTCACACTGACAACAATTGTCAGCATTCGCACAAGAATATTTGGCATCTGAGATTACAATCAAATTGACCTAGTTTGAAAAAAATCTGTTAAACACTTACAGTACTACTTCCTAACTATATGGGTGAATGGATTATATTCCATGATGATGCATAGCAAAAAAAAAGGGCAGGATAGAATTTTAGTAGTAAATTTCAATGATCCAACAACTGCAATTCTAAATTTCATATATACTAGTTTTTTAATCCTTCATCATCTAACATATAATAGGAACATAGGATATTACATGATGCAATCTTACCTCAGATGTAAGAGCACCTGATGCAGTACCACGCTTGTAGGGTTCCACCGACAGAAGAGTTTCTAGTAAACTCAATGCATTTTCTGGTACCTCTCTAAAAACATCTCTAAGTGCACTTGGATAAGGATAATGCGGTTTGAATATTGTCGCATGAGGCAACTTTGACTTCTTCCAATACTCATCAGCAGGGGAGCCACAAAGCTTAAAAATCTTATGCAATTGTTCCACCTGAATAATGAAAGAGATATGGCAACATATTGACATACAGCATGCAATTCCTTAAGAATTTATAACTCTCGGCAAGCTAAAATGGGGAAGTTGAAACATATAATGTGGGAATAACTAGGTTACAGAGGGTTGCATAACTATAGCATAAAAATGATGCGCTAACAGTGCAAAAACATTGACATAACCACAATTATTCAGAAAGTTTATTTTACAGCATTTAGTAATGCCAGTAGTATGACAATATCCATATCAATTTTCCTCCTATCGTCCCACCAACATTTTGACCAAAATTTAGTCAAAAGGTGTCCAATACACAATACTACATTGGTACCTTAGTATTTACTATCTACTATTGGTCAATTCATACATAAAGGTATAGGAGAACACGGAACCTCAGATCTCAATCTACCCTTACAACATAGCACATCTCTTTAAACTTTCTATGAACTTTGGACTCTAGGTGACCTTTTCCAGTTATATACTAAGGAAGATATAATAAACACTAGTAGTTGCACAACTAAATTAACTACCTCAGTTCTTCCCTGCAGGATAGGTTTCCACGGAACATCTCAGCAAATACACACCCAACGCTCCACAAATCAACAGCTGCATCATAGTGAGTTGAACCTAGTAGCAGTTCAGGTGGTCGGTACCACAGTGTAACAACACGGCTGGTCAGAGGAAGGTTTTTGCTGGGATCAAAGCAATTAGCAAGACCAAAATCAGCTACTTTTAGAACCCCTTCATTATTCACAAGGAGATTAGCACCCTTGACATCACGATGAACAACACGACGTGAATGGCAATGCTCCAGTCCTGACAGTAACTGGTTCATGTAGCACTTGACCTGCATTAGGTGACAATCAGAGAAAAAGTTGGGTCAGCACAATGCAAAGTCAAAGTTGTACTGAAGGAAACAAATACACATTAGTCGATATGAACATACCTGTGCTTCACTGAACTTGATGTCAGGGGAGGAAGAAAGTCCAGCAAGATCGTGCTCCATGTATTCAAATACTAGGTAAAGGCTGCACGATAACCGGGAAGTAATCAAGCCTTCCAGTTTCATGACATTTGGATGGTCAAGCCTTCTTAATATTTGTATCTCCCTTGCCATGAATCTAACACTCTCTGGCTCAAAATTGTCGAATCGCACCTTCTTCAGTGCGACAATCTTTCCAGTATGAAGATCCCGTGCCCTAAACACAGTGCTATATGTGCCTTGCCCAACCTACACATACAGTGCAACAAAGAAACAGTCAGAGCCTAAGAGGCACACAGCAAACATACAGCTAAAGAAACTGCATGTGTATAACTTGAGAGAAAATATGCGCAGGTTCACAAGGTGTGCATCACAAAAGGCACATCAGAAAAGTGAACATGTATTCCACAGCTTCATTACCCTTGTTGCAGACATAGTACTAGCATAACAGTGATACTGCTTTGTTTCCCACTTACTTATCTCCATGATAATGATCACATAGAAGAAATGGTATAAAGAGGTCAAATTTCCTACCAGCTAAGCACATCAATATAGAGACAAGTAAAACATGTGATGCCACATAGAAGGAGAACTAAATCTCCCATGCCTCCACCCTTTATTTCCTTCATTCTCACAAACAGATGCCTATTACTAGTTTATTCTTCATGTCATAATCCTTCACCCAACAAACTACTACTAACTAACACATAGTGTAAGATTCTATTAAGATACCTACCAATTCAGACAAATAACAAGTCCAACAACCATCTTCCTTCTAAAAATCCACATGCATGAAAAAGTTTCGCAATGGAAAATGACCCACGAGCTATTGAATTGAATCAACCAGGAAACCTCAAGCGAAAGCTCCACAGTACCTTCTCCAGCTTCTCAAAGGAGTCGGCCTTGAGCGGATCCACCCCTGGATGGCCTCCCCGGCGACGGCGTTGAGCCACGGCGGCCACCCGGCCGCCACCTGCTCCCCTCCAGGCTTTTCCGGAGGCTCCGCAGCCGGAAGCTCCGGGACGCGGCCGCCACGGCTACGACGGCAGCCTTCCCCGGTTCCTCCACCTCCTCCTTCTTCTCCGACCTCCTCGCCGCCGCCGCCGCCGAGCAGCGCAGGAGGAGACGGAGACCGCCGCCGGCGCAGGCTCCGGCAGGCGCGGCTGGCTCCTCTCCCGGAGCGCGCCGGACGAGTCGACCGCCGGAGTCACCGAGACGGTGTTCTGGACGCGACGCAGCCCATCGCGGCGGTGCGCTGCACTACCACCAAGCAAAACCAACCATACGCCGAGCTCGCGGGCGGATCAAGAACGCCGCCGTCCGCGCCAAGGCGTGAATCTTTAATTGCTCCAGCCTCCGCTCTGAAACCCTTCACTCCCGCATTGGACTGAACCGGAGGCGGTACAGAGAATCAAGAGAAATCTAACCTCCCTTCGACGAAAGGCGTCGTCACGGGCCAAACACAGCACAAGTCAAGCAAGAGCAAGTCGGGACTCGGGATTGACCTGAGACTAATAAATGGCGCGATTTAGACGCGAGCCAGCAGAAACGAAAAAAAGACGAGACCTTGACGCCGCCACCACCTCCGCTATCGCCAGATCAAGACAGAGATATTTCCAGCCGCGGAACCGTGATCGATCGCAAGGGGGGTTTTGGACGGCACGAGACAACCGTTACAGCAACGAAAAAGGCCACGACCTTTTCGCGAATCCAGCTAGTGACGGACCAAGAAACCGTCAGAATTGGGCGACTAGACCCAAATTTGAGCAAGAAGCAGCACAAACAGCCAGAAACCGCGCAACCGCGGCTCGCCGGAGCAGATCAAGAGAAGCCACCAAATTTGGCCGGGGAAACGGCAAGAACACTACACCAGGACAGGCGCAGGTGGGGAGGGAGCTCGATCAGGGGAGCGGACGCGGAGAGGTGGGGCGGATTCGCAGGTGCGAACCGGGCTTTAAATGGTCCACGCGATTGCGAGCGATGTCACTATGCGGGAGGAGTGATGAGATTTTCGCGCACTCTTTTTTCTCTCTTCCTTCGGCCGTCGTCGCTCTGCTTTGCCTTTGCTCTGCCCCCGGCGCGGCACCCTGCTGTTCTTGTAGCGAGATTAGCGGGGGGAGGCCCCACGGGACAGCAGCTTTCAATTTCGGGCAACTTTGCGGTTTGCACCTTGGGTTTACGGCGGTATTCGGTTTATACGGCGGCCGTACGCGCCGGCGTAATGCCGTGAGTAGCTTCGTGCGTTGCGTTTGGTGAGAGGTGCGTGACTGACTGTGACTGGTCCCTGGTTGGGTACTGATTTTCTTCAGCTTCTAAAAATGCTAATGGATTTCAGCAAATTCCTTCCTTAAATTGTTCTTTTTGTGTATCGTGATTTGCTTGTCCTTGTCTCCTTGATCCTTCTCTCCGTCCACAGGGTATGTACCTACTACTTGCCTAATAGGTTGTAATATTTAATAAAGATGCTGCCTATTTTTCGTCTAACCAAAAAAACGTAAATCACAGTCATTTTCTTTTCCATCGAATGATAATCCAACCACCAATATTTCTTCCTCAACTCATATATAAACCTATCACTCCCCCCTCTCACCCCCACTCCTAACCGATGCCATCACTCCCTCCCCGTTCATCGCCTCACCGGTGTCGGCGAGGTCTACCCGCGAACTTCTTCCCCATCGCCAATATGGCCCTTCTCCCTCCTCTCTAGCAAGATCCTCCGTGCGCCTCCTCCTTCCTCGTCCTCAGCAGCTACAGCCACTGATATGCCACCACTTCCTAAACACTTGGTTTTCGCCCCCCGACCTCCACCGCCCACTGTCCTTCTTTGACACGTGCCTGACAACGCCTCCTTCCTCTAAAGCTCGGGCTTTGGTGAGTTCTAACTCGTCACCTCGGTGAAGATGATGCGGCGCTGCCAGAGAAGAAGATGACGACCCCCAGAGCATGAATCTCCACACATAATCCAAATAGGAAAATCGATCGAGATTTTAAGAATTTTCAGTTGCATGAGAATTAACAATCCCATTTAATAAAGACATTATCGAGGGTTTTTTCTAGTCAGAGACCGACCTTATGTCTTAAGAGGGCGCGAGGGTAAATTTCTCTAGACATGACCGGTTCACTCCATACGGCAACAGCAATACATAGAATGTACTAAAACTACAAGTTCTCTAGTAATATTTCACTGATGACAAGTCGCACGTACTTTAGTTCTCTTTCACTGTACTAGTACTACTGCTGGTTTACATTACCGTATTCTTTTTCTACTTTTCCCTCGGAACTTGATATAATTTCTTTCTTTTACCCCGACGCGGGACGAGAAGTCAGGAGACTGAGGAGTGGGGTGAAGAGGAATGTAGGCTCCACCTGCTCGGTCCGACCGAGTCGATTCGCCTCTCGTGCCCGTTTAGGCGCGTCTGGTCCATGTGAAAGGGATGCGAGATCGGCGAGCCACCCCTCGTGCCAGACCTGATCCGTGTAAACAACAGTCAATTAGTCAAACTCGGCGTACTTGCGCGAAAGAGTATTGACGATTCGGTCCACGAATAATTATTTGGCAGCGAAATTTCGCACCGGGCTTGTCCGCATGTATTTTCTGTACTCTGCGTTGACTCCAGATTCATCATTTTTTTTTGTTGTATTCTACAACCTACGTAAAGTAAGATTATGTGGAATATAAGAACCGGATACTCACGACAAGCCCAAAAGGGAGGTCCGAAGATACTCCCACGTCAGCCCCGCCCCATGCGCAAGAGAACATATTCTAAAGGAAGTTGAACTTATATTTAGATATGATAGATACGGTTGTAATCCAAGTCGTTAATAGGGTAGATAAAGATGTAAACTCTATCTTATTAACTAACTAGAATTTTGTAACCGATCAGAATCTTCAAACCGATCAGGACTCTGTAAGCCGCCTCACCCCCACTATATAAGGGAGAGGGCGGGCAACAACAGAGGGATCCGATGATCCAAGCCTAGAGCAATCAAGGCATAGAGCATAGCACACCTCATATCGCTCAGAGCACATAGCGCTTTGAGTAACCCCGGATCCAAGAGATCCATATAATCCCAGCACACAGGATTAGGGTATTATCTCCTCCGCGAGAACCTAAATCTGTATAAACTCCTTGTCTTGTGCGACCTTCGAGTTTGAGATCGAGCGCCTACCCCATAAATTCATTGCCGACTACAAAAATCGACAGATTATAGTATATAATAGCTCTTTTTTTTTTCTTCTGGAGAGGGACATATTGCTCCTAGACCTAAATATTGCCAGTTTGGTCTAATATTTAGGATCTGTTTGGAATAAAGGGGTTGTTTTCTTTTTCTTTTCAAAATTATTGCAGTTGAGAACAAAGTATTCCGATGGATTTGGTAGAGACTAGGCTCAATTAAAGAATTTTTACTCAAGGTGGGCTTGTAGGGGCAACGACACAGACGTTAAAAAAATTTATAGGACTGTAACGACTTTGAAAAATTATGATTTTTTTGTGGAGGTTTTTGACATATCAATGATATTTTCATAAAAATTTCAGAAGATTATCACATATGAGGAATTTTTAAAAATTCCTCATTACTACCGGGTGGGGGCAATGACACCACGGACGGTTAAAAAATTTATAGGACTGGAACGACTTTGAAAAAATATGATTTTTTTTGTGAATGTTTTTGACACATCATTAATATTTTCATAAAAATTTCGGGAGATTAGCACATATGAGGAATTTTTAAAAATTCAAACATTACCATCGAGTGGGGGCAACAACGCCGCGAATGGTAAAAAACAATTTATATGACTAGAATAACCTTGAAAAATTATGAAATTTGTTGTGGAGGTTTTGACATATCAATGATATTTTCATAAAAATTTTAGAAGATTATCACATATGAGGAATTTTAAAAATTCAAACATTACCACCAAAGGGGGCAACGATGCATGGACGGTAAAAACAATTTATAGGATGGAACAACCTTAAAAATTGTGAAATTTTTGTCAAGGTTTTGACATATCAATGATATGTCAAAAAATGTCAAGATTATCACATATGAGGAATTTTTAAAATTCAAACATTACCACCGAGCGGGTACAACGACGTCATGACAGAAAAACGACCTTGAAAATTATGGAGAATCGCCTTTTATCGTGCCAATGTGACAAAGCAAAAGATCGCATGTTATGAGGATTATCATTCTTAATCCAAAGACGAATGGGTCAAGGCATACATCAATTACACATTATATTATTTGTTCAATACTACGTAAATTTTGTTTCACCAAACTAAATTTTAATTTCAAGCGGAGGGTGTGCGCTGCAAATGGAATTTCAAAAAAATTCCCTTTGTTTCTTGGTATAATCACGGCAAGTCAAAAAAATCTAGGATAATCGAATCATCGAATTTTTAAAATTCTTCATATTTAATAATTATCTCAAATTTTTATAAGAACATCATTGATGTGTCGAAATCTCCACACAAAGTTTCAAAAATTTCTACGTCATTTGAGTCCTAGATTTATTTTTCTTCTTCCCATAATTTTACGCACTACTTAATGTTACTAGTACCGTCATATTTTTTATCGCTAAAACGTACTAACTTCTTTACTAATAACAGTGGTGTTATTGTACTATTTCTTTGATACTACAGAAATTTCGTTTCAGTAATACTACAAATCTATTCATGTCATACAAATACTACACTGAATATTAAACTATTTATTCCACGATTGTACTAATTGTCCAACATATTTTACGCCTAACAAAAAATTACTCATGACAGCAACTGTCCGGGCCTCTCATTGGCCGTGCGACACGTAAATTTCTTTCCGTAAACGAATAAAACTTTTCGCCGTGCGTCAATCGCACACGCGCTCGACCCCCTCTCCCTGCGCTTTTCTTCTTTTTTCCCTGCCTGGCCTGACTTTTCTGCTCTCCTGTGCCCACGGCTCTACCTCGCTCGCCCCTGTAATGTTTTTTGTTCGGTTTAAACTTATCGGTCGGTGTTTCATCAAGACAGTGGTAATATTTGAATTTTTAAAAATTCCTTATATGTTATAATCTCCTGAAATTTTTATGAAAATATTAATGATGTGTGAAAAACCTCCACAAAAAATTTCACAATTTTTGAAGGTCGTTCCAATCCTATAAATTTTTACCGTTCATCAAGGCCGTTGCTCTACCCGTAGTAATGTTTGAATTTTAAATATTCTTGGTATGTTATAATCTTCTGAATTTTTATTAAAATATCATTTATGTGTCAAAACCTCCACAAAAATTTCATAATTTTTCAAGGTCATTTTTATCATTCATGTGTCGCTGTTTCCACCCTGGTAATGTTTGAATTTTTAAAATTTCTCATATGTGATAATCTTCTGACATTTTAATGGAAATATCATTGATATGTCAAAACCTCCACAACAAATTTCACAATTTTTCAAGGTTGTTCCAATCCTATAAATTGTTTTTACCGTTCATTGTGTCGTTGCCCCATCCGTGGTAATGTTTGAATTTTAAAACTTCCTCATATGTGATAATCTCCTGAAATTTTTATAGAAATATTACTGATGTGTCAAAGACCTCCACAAAAATTTCACAAATTTTCAAGGTCGTTCCATCAGATAAAGTGTTTTTAACCGTCTCATGGTCATTGCTGCCCCCACCCGTGGTAATGTTTGATTTTTAAAATTCCTCATATTTGATAATCTTCTGAAATTTTTATGAAAATATCATTGATGTGTCAAAATCTCTACAAAAATTTCACAATTTTTAAGGTCGCTCCAATCCTATAAAACAATTTTAACATCCGCATCATCGCCCTTTACCCGCCCCACCCACCCCGAAGTTCCAACGTCGGCTGGAACTCGCGGAAATCTGGCGGTTCCAGTTCACTGACGGTATGGCACGATTAAAAAATAAAAATAAAATTCCGTGGATCCGGTCCGCTAGAATTCCAATAAAAATATATATATATATATATATTCCGTTGATCCGGTCCGCTGGAATTCCAATAAAAAAATAAAAAAAATCCCGTGGACGTGACCGCTGGATCACACCGATCGGCGGCTAATCACGCAGAAAAAAATTCATCGGGTTAGAACAGTAAAAATTCTCAATTAAAGGCTGTCCACGTTGTTGAAAAAGACAAAAAAGAAAAGGCTCAATGGCTAGCTTGTCAGGTCTAGCCGTGACATCCTGGTCATGCTTGCGTGTTTCAGGAAGGATAATCAACTTGGTGCAAAAATACACGGGTTTTAGGGGCCTTATTTGTATTTTTCCTTCAGTAAAATATCGGTGAGTCCTTTCGGCAAAGAGTTTTCCTTCAACAAAAAAGTTGTCTTTTCTAAGGAAATGCCAATGTCTTGGTACTTTTGTTTGACCTTAACCATGCATAAGGATCTTGCCATTCACTACACTGATCTTTCATCCTCTTCCCGTGACCGTCCACTGTAGACTGAGGCAAACACGAGTGGAAGAAGTCTGGAACACACCATGCCTAACAGCACTGTTCTTCAGTCTTCTGCCCTGTTATTTCTGCATAACATCTTAGCATCTTAGCAGACAGACAATGGCGTTTTAACCTACTATTGTGTGTTCCCAACTGCCCTGTCCAAACCATGAATAATGAATCTGACATGACATTGCATTGCATCTGGAACTGTCCCAGTATTGATATCTCTTATCTATATTTGGTCAACACAAAAGATTTGGGAAACAATCTGATTGGAGTAGGGTTTTGTCAACTAATGAAGATTAGGTTGGAGACTACCACTTGACACCCTCAAAAGGCCAAAACCCCTACTTGTTCTTAATCAATAGTAGATGCTATGTTGTGACTTTCCTTCTATTAACACAAGGATATACATAGCTCTCTTGTGTATTTTCTCGAATAAAAACATTTCAGGTTAGTCTCTCCATGACGCTTATCTGTTCGAGAAAAAATGTCAGGTTAGTTTCTCCATGACGCTTATCTGTTAGCATCATTTCTATGAGAGAACGCAAACTTGCAAACGTAGCCATTAGCCATTGATAATTATAGTTTGGTGTGACAAAGTTTGCTGCATATTGGCAGTATTATCTTTAATGTCTAAATTTCAAACAGGAGAAGTCAAATTAGGTCACATAGGCAGGCATTTGCATTGTCTTTTTTGTCCCATTCTAGGTGTAGGAGTTTATTTATTGTTAGTGTAGCTATGTACAGTATCCAGAGAGTCGAGCAGGCATTAGAGGATGAGCAACCTTGCAGGAATTTTCTAACTAAGTTGGTTTTGGCCGGTCTAATAGTCTGTCCTTCCAGACTACACTATCTTCGGTTTTCGCCTATCATTAGACATGCCAAAAGGATAACAGGAACGATTAATATGGTCTGATTAAGGTCCTGTTCAGGACGGCTTCTGTTTAAAAGAAAAGTGGATTGTTTACCGAACGAAAGAATTCTGAATATCTTCTCCCACAATCAAAAGCAGATTTGTACATAAAATCAGAGACCCCTTTGGGACAGATTATGGAAAAACTGATTCTGGATTCTAGGAGAATCGGATGGGTGATAGCTTCTGATTTTGTGTACAAATTCTGCTTCTGATTGTGGGAGTCGAATCGCCACCCGATTCTCCGTAATCCGTAATCGCTCCATAATCTGTCTCAAAGAGGGTCAGAAACTGTCACCCATCAGTTTCTTGGAGAATCAGAATCGGTCGGGATCTAGAACCCTGCTCCTAATTCTTGGAGAATCAGAATCTGTCCAAATAGAATCAGCCGGGATCTAGAACGCTGGTCCTAATAATGCTTTCATATTCGCATGTAAGTACGTCTACTTTATAATAAAAATACAATGGTCCTTTTTTAAAGAGTTGATATTAGTATTAGTACTAATAAAATGAGTCTAGAATCTCACGTTGGATGAGTCGCTGATACATGAACGAAAGAAAAGCAATTTACCAATAAGTGAACCAACAAGTGATCTGAACATGCCTTCGAACGCTTCTCGGCATTTTCTCCTGCACTACATGCCATTTCAGACCAATCTCTTTGTGATACTACCGTACTTTATACAGTGATTTCTCCTTGGACGGATACTTGTTAATTTTGATTAAGGCATGATTACATAAGATATTTATTTTTTTAATAAAAGATCCTAACATTAGGTTCTCGGAATGCTAGTTTTCAAAGGGAAATCTAGGGTGACGGAGGCCAAGGTTTTAAATTTCGGTTTCGATCACATGTCATAGGCGTATTGAAATCCGAAATTTCGTGAGATTTAGAATTTCGTCGAATTTTGAATGAAATTCAAAAGGAAAATTTGAACCGTAAATTTGAAAACGAAATTTCTGAAATTTCGACCAAATTCATCGGAATTTTAGCGAATTTCAACTCGTGTGGAATGGTCTCTCAAGGCTGGGAGAAAATGGAACCATCATGCTATGGTAAGTTCACATGGCATCAGATGAAGGTACTGGTCTCCAAAAGTTCACATGGCATCAGATGAAGGTCATGGGCTTGAATCTCCAACTCAACATATATTTTTGACGTGTGAAATGAAAAATTCTGGTTGCCAGACTTCGAACCTGAGTCACTCATGGGAGCTAAGTAGTCTAACCACTTAGACTCAAACGGTTTTGTGAATTAGTAAACTCTTATGCATAACTTGTATATGTTAAATTTTCACATATACTTCACTCCAAATCTAGTCCAAAAAAAACTAAATCCGGTCTAATATATGATAATATCGGCAACCGAAAATGTCGATGAATTTTTTTAAAATGCTGTAGCATTTGAATTTTTTTTCCATTTTTTATTCTACTGAGAATTTCCCGAAATTTCTCTAGGATTTTAAACTTTTTGTAATGCGCGCACTGTTGTATTCTGTTTTTTAGACCTTGAGGGATGCAGCTAAGGGTGGCAGCGAAGGTTTGAAACGGATGTGACGGAGTCAGTGCGCAGGCAGCAGGTCCGTGTTTTCGACGGGGGTTGACTCCGTGCACGCGCAACGCGACACACTTGGGCAGACTCCCTCGTCCTCACGCCACGAGCCGCACAAGAAAGCTAAGCCACTTGTCCTCATCCTGATGGGCCAATTGCCATGGTTACTCTCTCTCTAGTTCACTGTTTTTACACGCCAGACATAACCCATCACACCTTCCTCCTCCCATACAAGTTTAGAAATTAATCTGAGGTTTACATCATTTGGAGTGTTAAAGTAGGATCCGAATTCGTTTCAATTTCGTTTTCTATTTTAATCGTAGTTCTACTTTTATATGAAGTCATTTATGTTCCATTATAAATATGTATATGTAGTCTATAGAATAGAATAAAACAAGGAAAAATCAAGCAAGACAAGAGAAGATAAAATATAGCCTTGTTGTAAATATTTTCTCTTATAGTGATATTTGCCTTTATATATCTATAGTTTTTCCTGAACGGGTTTTTCGCTAAAATGCATGTCTTTCGTTCCTTTGATCCCATATTTTTATCAGACGCTTTATAACAAGTGATATCAAACGTCGGATTTGAAACCTTAGCGCAGCCTCGGGAGGAGGCTAATTCTTGGTGACGAATTGTCGAGACAATTAAGGGCGACACTCACGGCGGTACTCTGCAAGCACCGTCCGACATTGATGACGACTAGGCTATTTGCGCCCGCCACGCCATTGTTAAATCAAGTGAAAAAGCGTGGGCGATCTTGATATTGACGCAGAGATCTAAGCATAGTCCATCACGGTCGAACAAGGATCAAAATCTCGCCAGATCTCGAATTTCGGAGGTGAACGGTTTTGAAAAAGTCGATCGGAGTAACAAAATTTGAAATGCTATAGTCACTCAATAATTTCAGCATGGTTTCGCTATTTTTCGCCAAAATTTTGTGTTTTTGTCCCGGATTTTCAAATTTGAGGGCCGGATTTGACCTTGTTTGGGTCAATAACCCTTAATAATTTTGGATTTTTATAAAATTGTACAAGCTTTATCTTACTATGAAAATTTATGATACCATCTTAAGAAGTCTAGGATCATATAGAAAAATATTCAAAATATTTTATCTTTATTTGTTATCATTAAAAATTAAAAAACAGAATGAATATAACAGAGTCGCTAACATTGTCAGAATTTTATAAATTTTATCAAGTGTGATCATGGTCCAAAATTTTTAGGAGAGTTAATCACTACCTCATAACCCTTATATAAAAGTTTTAAAAAATTTAAACTTGTTTTAGTTGCTCAATTAAATCTATGAAAGTAATACATGTAGCAATCGTAGGCGCTTATCAACTTAGTAGCACCATTATAATTTTTGAAATTTTTAAAGATTGATAATCATATAAAAATTTTATTAGAATATTAGTTATGCATCAGGACCATCCAAAAAATTCAAAATTTTCTAACGTGGTTTAAACCATTTTTCATTCATTTGAAATTTATCGGTCAACTTTCAAGAGCACTTTCTCAATTTTTAAAATTTATTAAGCTTGACCATCATCTTAAAATTTTATGGAAATAATATGGATGTGCCATGACCATCCATATTTTTTTGAAAGTTTCTATCATGGTTTGCACCATTTTTCATTCGGTTGAAATTTCATGATCACCTTTTTATCGATAGTAGCACTATCGTAATTTTTAAAAACTCCTCGGCTTGATCATCTTCTAAAGTTTTTATGGAATATTATTAATGTGTTAGGATCATCCACAAAAAATTCAATTTTTTGATGCATTTTGACTAATTTTCGCTCGGTTAAAAATCATCAGATCTTGGCAAATCTCGATGAGATCTCGTAAATCTTGGTAAAAAAATGGATTTGAATTTTGCTTTTGAATTTCGTTCGATTTCATCCGAAATAACTAGATTTCATCGAAAGTTTGGATTTCGAGGGTGATGAGATGTAAACCGAAAACAAAATTTAAGACCTGGGTTAGAAGAGAGCAGTATAGCCTCGTCTATTTTCATCTGTCCATGGCAATGTTTTTCGGTGGAAATCAACAAGTCCCGTGAAGGCTGAAGCAGTATTTGTTCAGCTGCAACAGAATCTGGGGTGCAACATGTAGCAACATCAATCATTGTTTTTGGCTGCATCGGCAAGCACACCTGAAGAAGCATCAACGTCGTCTCGAAGCCTAGCAGCCAAGCAGCATCGATAAGGAGGCAAATGTGCAAAAGAAATATATTCAGCTTCAATTATGATTTTAACTCGCCTCAACTCGTTCCATGACTCGATTCCATGATGAGTGTTGGCTCACACTTTACTCTTGCGATCGCTCCAGCACGGGCCACCAACATCATCGTCTGCGCCACCCGACGCCATTTTATGCCATCTCTGTCGATAATTTTTGTAACGGTTGATCGTCGATTACTTCCTTTGGAGTTGGATTTTATTGTGATTCGACCATTTCGTCTATTATTGATGGCATCCATACGTGATTACTCATTGGTGGTTTTTTCGATGATCCATCGTCCACTACATGTTACCGTGGCAAGATCCGCACATATAAAGTCTAAGGTGGAATTATAGCTTTTCAACACAGTTAATTAATTTTTTGCTACACTTGATGGAAGAAACTTTAAGAAAAACAACAATAAATAAATAAATATTGATTGAGGGGATAACTAAATTTGGTGTTTAATCACCGTTTGGATATGTTGCAATTTTCGGATCGCTTGCGCGATCATTATGAAGGCTTTGGCAACATGAATTCTCAAGGATTTGATGACACTCTGGTGGTAGCTAGCATCATATTCTTAGGAGTTTAACTGTTTAAAAGTAAAGATTTTGCTTTAATATAAGTTTGAGATGAATGATTAAAGTGCATGAAGAAGTTTGCTTTCTACGTGGATACTACAATGTTGTTTAGTTATCATAACTTGATATGAGGTGTCTATAATGTAATTTATACTTCATTGATGACACGAGAGTTTATTTCATCCTCGATACTTTATAGAAACAGCTTTTGTGAATACTCATACTGTGGTACCCTAACGGCCCAGATGGCAAGCGCAGCCGCTCAAGCTCCGGCCCGACTGACAAGCCATCTCCGGCCCAGCCCGACCTAACAAGCCGCCCCGGGCCCAACTCCGACCAAGGACCAAGGGCAAAAGACGCCGTCTCCGACCGAGCGGGGCGAGCAATCCCGACCAAGTGGACGCCGACTTGTCACGGTCGGGCTCTCCCGAGCCCCGACCAAGCTAAGGCAACCTACACCAAGGGCCATGTCGGCCTCCGCCGACTATTGGCCACGTGCTCTACGGACAGATCGCTCGAAGTGACCGTGCGGGCGGTGGCCCTTCCCAAGGCAAAGACATGGGTTGCCTAAGTCAAAACTCCATCCAATCGCCCGACCACATCGAAGTATGGGGACGACTCTCTCCCGAGGCAGCGCTGGGCTACGCTCGCAACATCAAGACTCTAACAGGTTCCCAGAGGGCGTGTCGCCGCTTCCTAAGAAACGACAACCGCTTCTCGCCGGAAGCCTACCAAACCCAAAGTGGACGAGGCCGACGACGACCAATCGCCAAGACGCAGACGGACTAGGGCTCCTAGTCTAAGTTTCTCCTTCCTTCCTTCTCCCACTCGATGTAACCCGCCACTCCCGCCTATATAAAGGGGGCAGGGTCCTCTGAGAGAAGGACACACACGAGCACATGAGGACACGAGGACACGGCGCACATACACGCACACGCACGTAAATAGATCCTCCTCTCGCTAAGTCTTTACTAATGGGCGTGAACGCTCTTGTGTTCAAGTCCTCGCCCTCACTTGTAACGTGGTGCAAACGATCGCATCCAAGGCAATACAACACTACCACACGAATCGGAGTAGGGACATTCGCCCGAACCAAGATACATCTTGGGCTTTCGAGTCTAACCATTCGGGGAGAAGGAACGCGCCCCTTCCGACTTACAAATTTACTTGCTGGTGCTCAAACGCCGACAAGTTTCAACCATGTTATGGAATTTAATTACCTTTGAAATCAGTAGTTTGAAGTATGTGATAGTTACACGCAAATTGCTCTCTAATGGGCATTGTTTGCCAAATTTGTGTTCTAGGTGGAGCATATCAAATATCTATGATATGAGTTCTTCGCTATCTATCAAGCGCCACATCTGATGTTTTGGCTTATACTATTAAATAATTAAGCTTTGTTTAAGAGTGTTAGTTCCATAGACTTAGACTTTGTTGGGATTATAAATTATTAAAGACCCAAGATTGATTCGTTTGCTTTGTTGATGGTTGTGTGTGTGAACCTGCTAGTGATTTGCTCAATATTGCTACGCGAGGAGAATTTGGATAACACTATTCTAGTCTTTCTTGTTCATATTATTCGGTTAGACTTTCAAGGCATAAGGTCTATCGACAAAGACTTATTTTGAGGAGATTTTAATATTTTAGATACAAGAGCGAATTTGTCTCAAAATGAAAATTGTTAAAGTATGATCCGAATTCGTTTCGATTTTGTTTACTATTCTAATTCAGAGTTCTACTGATATACAAAGTCATTTATGTTCCACTATATATATAGTCCATTGAATAGAGTAAGGAAAATAAAAAGACAAGCAAGACCAGAGAAGAAAAAATTTAGACTCATTGTAAACATCTCATATTATGATATTTGCCTTTGTGCACCCGTAGTTTTCTCGAAAGAGTTTTCTATATAAAGTTTATGTCTTACGTTCCTTTGATTTTTTCTTTTGCCGTGTGTTTTGTAACGGAGTGTGAGTACGCGTTGTTCCACTTAACGCGCACACGTGTATCTGCTTTTAATTGGTGAGCACCGACGTCAAACCTAGAATTCGAATACGTGTGGATAGCGTGCACGATGCTAACACATACCAAGTTACCAACTGAGTCATACAGCAAGCAAGATCATATGATCGGTCTAGTAGTAGGCACTCGGCTTGAAATAGGATAACAGATACTGGGAACTGCAACTTCAACCACGAGATCAATATCGAACGGGATGGATCAAGGCCTGTTGTCGATTGGTTACCATGTTCATCGTACCTCGTAGTCGTACTACCATTGAGGCATTGACTCTACCAATGTGGCAATATTGCAAGGATTGTTCGAGTACAATATTGGTTCTAGAACCTTTGAGTCATTTGTAAACCTAGAGGAGCTATATTTGAGTTCCTCCTAATCTTGAGTTGGGTACAACCTCCTGTCTGGTAACAGCGACGGTGGTACGGCAGTTTAACCTGCTGGTACCATAATTAATTTTTCTGTTAATCCAACTACCGTGCCATAATTGACAAGTTCCGTATAAACCAAATGCAGAACAGCAAGCTAGCTTTGGTAGCTTGTAATGCGACAAGACAATCCGTATTATCACTCTCCCTCCCTCTCTTAACTCTCGTATCTAGGGATGGCAACGGGAAAATTTCCGCAGGGAGCGCCCTCCTATCCCCGATCCCCGATAAGCAAAATTTTCTCGTCCCCGTCCTCGTTCCCGTACACGGGGCTTAATTCTCCCTCGTCCCCGATCCCCGACGGGTTTGCGGGGCCCCGACGGGGACTAATCCCCGAAAATGCTATATAAAATATCATATGCTACATGAATGAATTACTAGAGTAATAGTGCATGTGTGATTAAAGTGTGTGTGAATCACTAAAGTAATTCATATTTAGCATATTTATTAATAATAACCTCACATATATATATATTTTTTTAGAATGATCATTTACTTCCACCTATTAGTGATAACACGGGGACGGGGACGGGGATCGGGGAACGGTGGAACGTCCTCGTCCCCGCGATCCTCGACGGGGGCAATATTTTCTCCGATAAACCCCATCATGAGAGATTTTCCCGTCTCTCGTCCCTTAATAGAGGAATTCCCCACGGAGAAAGCGGGGATCGGGGCTATTGCCATCCTTACCGTATCTCTCGCTGCAAAATTTGCTTAGAGAACACTCGTTTGGTTCTTCTGATAACTTTGATAATTACGGACGCAGCGCAGGCTGTTGGGTCACCCCAGCATGCGTGCTGAATTGGCTGGCTGTTACAACTTGCAAGTTGCAACTGTAGTTTCTACATTGAAACGGTACGCGTAGCGCCAGGTGACCCTTAGCTCCATACCTCTCTAAGAATATATATAGATATAAATAATAGCCGTTACAGTAGTAGTCCGTATCCTACCTCTGTTAAAGTCGGTGGAATCCTGGCCACCACAGCTTGAGCCGGCTCGGCTCATTTGCTCGAGTCGAGCTGTAAAAATAATTACGTTTGGGTCCTTTTTCGAGAAAAAATTATGTTTAGGTCATTTTTCCAAAAAATACGATTAGGTCTTTTTTGAAAAAGAATATATATTACGTTTAGGTCCTTTATGCGTTTTTAGGCATTGCGCTTGGATCCTTTTTCGGGATTATTTTTTGTTTAGGTCCTTTTTCGGGGGAAAAAATATGTTCAGGTCCTTTTTATGGAAAAAAAAATCTACATTACATTTATGTCCTTTTGCATTTTTTGGCATTATGTTCGAGCCCTTTTTCAGAAAAACAAAATTCTGTTTAGGTCCTTTTCCGAAGAAGAAAAAAGTTTAGGTCATTTTTTCGTTTTTTGTTTTTCCCGAGATGGACCTTCCGTTCCAGCGAAATCGCAGATTGTATCTTTTCAACCGCTTCGCTGTTTACTCGATTTGCTCACGTAAAGCGGCGATCGCATATTTTCTCGATTTGCTCGCGTGGGAGGCGGTGGTCAAGCGTGTACACGCGTTCAATTATCTAGTAATTTTACACTTAGGGTCTAGTTGGAATGCATGTATTTCACTCGTAACAATAACTAGATAGTATAGCGCTCGTCGTCAAATGTAAATTCTAGTCCTAATTTTTTGAAAAGGTAGAAGGATCTAAATATAATTCTAAATCTTTCAGATTTAAAGAACCGACAGAGCGTGTTGAATTTGCGGGATCACGTTTTTTTGCAAAATAACTAGACCCGTGTTGAATTTGCAGATCATATTTTTTTGCAAAATAATCGTACCTCTAAACCCTCGGGTTTAACAAGCCAACGTCAGTGTTGAATTTGCGGGCCTACGCTTTTTTTGCAAAATAATCTGGCCTAAATGTAACCCTAAATCTTAGGTTTAAAGAACTGACGACTCGTGTTGAATTCGCAGAACCACGAGATGTTTTTTCAAAATGATCTGCTTTTTTTGAAAAAGGTAGAAGGACCTAAATATAATTCTAAATTTTTAGGTTTGAAGAACCTACCCGCGTGTTGAATTTACGGGACCACATTTTTTTGCAAAATAACCGCACTGTGTTGAATTTGTAGGATCTTTTTTTTGCAAAATAACCGGACCTCTAAATCTTTCGGGTTTAAACTACCGATGTCCGTGTTGAATTTGCGGGCCTGAGTTTTTTTTGCAAAATAACCGGCCTAAATGTAACCCTAAATTTTTCGAGTTTAAGAACCGACGCCCGCGTGAAATCGCATAACAACGGGTCCTTTTGCAAAAAAATCGTGGATCTAAATGTAATTCTAAATCTTTCGAGTTTAAAGAACCAGCGCGTGTCGGGATTACAGCGAACCACGGGTTATTATTACAAAATAACCGGACCTAAAACATAATTTCAAATCTTTCGTCGAAAGAAGCCAGGTACCATGTCGAATTTGCGAACCACGGGTCTTTTTGCAAAATAAGCGGTGGAAGGACACATTTCATGATTTCAAAATCTTTCGGTTGAAAGAACCGCTGACCTCCTCGCGATGTCGAATTGTCATGGTCCTTTTGCAAAATAACCGGTGGAAGGACACATTCGCGGTTTTAAATTTTTGGAGAGTTTTTCGCAGAAAACGTACCTTGTAGCCTAGGAGCTCTCCAAATCTTCCGTGCTTAATAGATACTAGAAATTTAATGCGCACGTACCACGCCGCATGAGCGTCGTGTCACGCTAGAAAATCGACAAAGCTGATCGATGCTCCACACAATAGTAAATCGAGAAAATGTGCGAAAATGATATAAAAATAAGAATGTGTTTTTCACAAAAGGGCTTAAGCGTAATGCTAGAGAAGCGTAAAAAGCACATAAATGCAATGCATATTTTTTAAAAAGGCATTTTTTATTAAAAAAGGACTCGAACGTAATTTCAATTTTCCTAAAAAGGACCCGTGCGCTACTCCTAAAGACGCTAAAAGGGCATGGACGTAATATACAATCTTTTTTGGAAAAAGGACCCAATCGTAATTTTTTCCGAAAAGGACATATCCGTAATTTTTTAGAAAATGACCGAATGTAAAAAATTTGGTCGGCTCTTACTCGTGCCAGCGAAATGGCCGCCCCGTCCCTACTCAGCACGAAGGAAGGATTACGCAATCTATATGATAGGTATGACTAGGTAGAGTTGCGCGCGATGCTACGTCCTTGAAAAATCTGTCGAACAGATGTCCGTGTGTAATTTGTAGAAGAATATTTTTTACAAAATAACTGGACCTAAACACAATTCCAAATCTTCTGGTCGAAAGAGAACCACAAGACGTAGCTTCAATTTGCGAACTATGGGTTTTTTGAAAAATAACCGATGAAAGGACTTGTTCGCGATTTTGAAATCTTCCAGTCGAAAGAACCGGTGTCCGAGTCGAGTTTGCAGTATTCGGGGTCCTTTTCGTAAAATAAACGATGGAAGGACTTGTTCGCGATTTCAAAATTCACATAGTCCTTTTGCAAAAAAGCGGTGGAGGGACCTTTCGCGATGACATTTTTTCGATGGGTTTTCTCACAAATCCCGTGGACGTGGGCAGCCTCCTGCGTGAGAATTCTTCCACGATAATAGTATTATTATATATTATTATTCTAGGAACAGCCAAAAGTCCAATATTCTAAATAGTATTCCTTCCATCCAAGCTCATAGAGTGTATTTTAAAATAATTTTGTCTATAAATATGGAACATATTTCATATCTAATACAAAAATTAGTGTAATGTTCCCTTAAAAGCCCTAATAAATATTCATATTTAATTGATATTCTCTCGCATGCATGTATTTATATATATATAAAAATAATCGGTGATATTCAAGGCACCTCCTTCATTTTAAAGATAAGAAAATCCACAATAATACTTAAATTATAAAATTTCTCATTAATTGAAAAAGAGTGAAGGATCTCCACCACTTATTTTGATAGAGCCATATTGTAACTGGCAGATTAGCCATATATAACAAATACAATTGTATTTCAATCTGGAAGTAGAGTTGTATATCAAAGAAAGGATCTTTACCACTTATTTTAGTTGAGCCAGATTACAACGGTGTAGATTAATTATATATAAATAAAGTTATATAACAAGTACAATTGTATTTCAATCATTAGAAGTAGAGTTGTATATCAAAGACAATTGTATCGTGAATATCTAGACGCCGTAGTTGCTGCGGTAAGTCCGCTAGTTTAATATAGTGCTTACATGTAGTAATTAGGAGTAATCTAGTCATTTTAAATATCCCCTTAGTCTACATGTCAAAAAATACATCCTATAAACTTGGAAAGAGTGAGTAGTGTCTAGCATTAGTAATTATGAGTAGTGCTTTACGCATAAATTTTCTTCTAATACAAGTTGTACAAATCTTGAACTAAACGTAGTGGTAAATAATCAAGATCTATTTTTTATTCATGTTTTAATATTTAGTGATACGTAACTAGGCGAGGATTAACTCTTAAAACTTCTATATCTATGTAACTAACCGGTAACTTTTCACGTTCAGATCTGTACGAGCTTTAGATGGCAACCCGGAGTTGGTGGCGATGGGGCCGAGCAGGGAGGAAGCTTTTGAGGAGGCAGCTTCTGGTGGAGTCGAGCTGCGAAGCAACTCACTGGCGCCTTGCATGCAATGCTTAATGCTCAGTTCCAGCTCGATCGCTTGGTCCTCATCTACCTCCTTTGGCCTCTCTCCATCATGAGCCATGGAGCTAGTTACGTACCCTTCACTTGCTTTGATTCGGGCCCCCGATTTACGTCCTGATTAATTGTTACATAGGGTAGATTAGTTGCAATGTCATTGATTGCACAAATCGTGTAGCAGGGAGATGCCCACACCTTTTATTTTGTCTCGGGACGCCGAGAGCTTTTATCAGTCATTCGTGCCGGATACCCACGCCTCCGAGCCTACTAATCTCGCTATTTAATTTCCTCCCGCTGTACCATTGTACGCAGGTCTCAGAAAATTTACTAGTTAATGTCAAAACTGCAAGAAAATGCTTCTTTTGGGAATACGAGGGAGTATTCCTGACATTTTTTTTAACGATATAAGTTTTTTTTAAACTAATTGGTATATACAAATCAATAGTTCTACGCTTGCCGTTGAAAGCTACTCCATCGTATTTAAGAGCTCCTTTGCACTGTACTCCTAGTTACCTGATAGAATACTGCCAAATACCGTAAAAGTTCACCCTACTGAAAACCTCGCAAGTAACATTCACTGATGACCTTTTACTCGATCTTGAAAGAAACTAGTCGTGGCAACGCCACGCCACGTCAGACTGAAATTTCGTCATACGCTACTTCTTAGTCGTAAATTTGGGAAATTCGGTCGCACACGTTGTGGCGCTAAAATTTGGTCCGACGGATATTTACGAAAAGAATTGCGTATTTTCGTTTTCTTTTTTAAAAAATACGTGCTAGAAACCATTGGCTGAATATGCGGATTGCTAGGAGTGTTGGTGAATCTGTGATTTTTAAGAGAAAAACGCGAGGGACCTAAATGTTTTTTTTGCGTAATTCGGTTTTCTTGTTTTTTTAAAAGGTCAGCTACCAGCGAATCATGGTCGCTATAAACCGTTGGTGAATCTGTTTTTGTTTTTTGGGAGAAACAAATGTATTTTTTTGCGCATTCCGCTTTTTGTTTTTTAAAAGGGTCGCTCGAATCTTGTTGGCTAAGTCGGATCGCTATAAATCGCTTGGTGAATTTGTGTTTTTTGTTTTTGAAGAAAACGTGGAAGGACCTAAACGTAATTTCGCTTTCTCTTTAGGTCCAGTACTAAAAACCGCTTCTTGGGACATAAACATAATTTCGCTTTTTCGGTCCATCTTGGTAAACACCGATAGGAGGACCTAAACGTAAACCGTGGAGGGATCTAAACGTAATTTCGATTTTTTAGTTCTTTCCGCTAAAAACTGATCACAGGACTTAAATATAATTTTGAATTTTTCGAAGGTACTTTTCGCAGACAATGATAACATAGCGCGGCTGAAGTTCTCCATTTCTCTTCCTATAATGTACAGTATACATTAGTGCCAGATAGAATTTTCTGCTCACAGTACGTACTTCAAAATGGACCAGTACTGCCTACTATACTGATCATGATGTCTACGATCTAGCGTAGCTCACTGCACTCGTCGCTCATCATTGTATGCCGTTAGCCCGTTACAACCTCAGTCATGACAGCAGCATCCGTATCCCGGTCGTCAACTACCGGTTGATCCCTAAAGTGGATTCATTTTGCAACTCCATGTGTTTGCTACTACGTACATTGCCGAGGTGGGCACCGCCGGCTATTTTAGGTCGCCCGAGGCACGCCCGCTCCAAAGATGACCCCGGCGGCCGACGACATCGTTTAAAAGGACCGAGCCGGTCTGCACGGTTTGTCCGGCCATGCCGGCCCGCTAATCGAGCACGATGGGCGCCCGCCCGCAGACGACAAGACATGGCCGTGCTTTCCGGCCGGACGCGCCCGAACGAGCTCATTCGTCGCCGAGAGCGACGGCTGACGCCGCCTGCGGTAACACGCAGCAGGCTCCGGCAACGGCGCAAGACGTGGTCGAACCCGCGATAATGTCCGAGCTTCTCACCTCCCATGCCGCATCGCGCCCGCCTCGACAATTGAGTAGAGAGGAGCTCGAGTGCCTCGACCCCGCCTTGGGAGAGAGAGAGGGAGGCGCTGCAGCGGTAGCGGTGAGGAGAGACAGAGCGGGAAGACAAGGCGGAGGAGGTGGAACCGCAGAGGGACTGAGGAGGCGGGCCGGGAGGGCCGCTCGAGGGAAAAGGGAGAGAGTATCGAGGAGCCAAGGACAATACATGTGATAGTGTAATGTACTCAGCATACGAATATGCATGTATTGCCATTTAGAATGCACTAATCGATTGTTTATTTTTGACTATATATATGTTCGATAACGTGCAATCGATCGATGTCTTCCATAATCTCCTACATCAATGCCAACTAGGCTATACATTCATTGCATACCGTAGCACTATATACGCACACTACTACAAGCAACTTCGTCCTTTCTCTCATCGCAATAGTGTAAATGGAAATTTGAGCTTTGAACGATCAGCAAGGTGCACGAACCGCAAAGTGGATTCATTTTGCAACTCCATGTGTTTGCTACTACCGACATTGCCATCAGAGGCCAACGAGATAACGTGATCGAAGAATGCGAAATAATAAGTACGTGAAAATTCATGGCTTCACGATGCACCCATGGGATCCTTTCTCGCCGACCGTCATGGTAGCCTTATCACGTGTTATCTATCGTGCTTCTATACCGCGACAAGATAACAACAATATGCGCAACACGGAGCCCACTAGCTTACTAAGCTCCCATTGCTCGCCTACCGAGCTACACTTGCTCAGCATCATGTCCATCGTTACACTTACTTAATTAGTCACTTAATTAATTACTTATAAATTAAACACTCAGTTAATTTCAGTTGTACTAGCCTTATGAGGAATGCTTGCTCCGTTGAATCGGCAAAAAAATTATTAGTGCGGCAATGAATTGCTTCGGAGGAAGGCACGCTCGGTAGGACTTGTCGAGCTCTAATACGTGCTACCGAGTTTAGAGTACATGATAAATTGTACGAGTTGTTAACCGTTACTTTCGTAATGAGAAAAAGAGCTAGGTTTTTAATTTCGTTTATGCAACAGGACCGATCTAAGTCAAAGCTACTAAACTGACTCAGTTCAGTGCTGCCAAAAAGCCTCTCCGATCCAGGACAAGGCAATCGTTTATTCAGCTCGTGTGTCATCAAGCTTTAGAATCTCGTACAGAAAGGCTGCGTCTGCATGCATGCTAGGTATTATTACGTTTCAAAACTCGACTTTTTTTCATAAGCAAAACGACAGCGCAAGGTACAGAATATGCAGGAGCCTTTCTTTGCTCACGGAGCATGCACCACAAATGCGAGGTTGCAAAGACCTGTAGTTTTCCTCTTTTCTTGTTCCTCTCTCGCTCTCTCCCCTCTGTTTGTCTGCAGTGTCCAGAATCAATTAAAATCGATGCTACATGTCTCCAAAAGCACAAGCAGCTGTTGTACAATTTATATTCTTTCAGTTGTACCGGAAAAGGCAACAGAAGAAATATGGAAGGGAGAGAGAGAGAGGGAGACGAGCAAGTGATGTAGAGATTGGTCCATCTGCAAAACATTCAGTCATCGCATAATGATTTAACTGAAAACTCAGGTATAGTGGAGATGAGAGCAATATAGATTTGAAGGTCAGGAAAAATACGCCCCTTTCTTCCTTTTCCCACCTTTAACATAAGTTATTATAGTACATGGTTGTGGAGGATTTGTGATATAGATGAATGATCATTAGGTTGTAGACCATGATATGAAAACGGAGAACCTGTACGGAAACGTAAGAATTCCGTTGAAACTGTACAGATCCTCCCAAAATCTCTTTTGTGAATCGTCCAAAGAAGTAACTACTAGGAGCCTAGGATTGAAGGAATGGCGATGACAAACAAAGTACAGTTGAAGATATATGAGCTGTAGATGATAAGACTACTCATGGACATAAAGATGTTGACAGGCAAGATGA